>CM040425.1:56134218-56679218 GCA_022702705.1 Papilionanthe hookeriana x Papilionanthe teres
ATCTTGCTGGCATTAGTTTGATAACCCTCCACCCGTAGGAATGATGCCATCTAGTGATGAGTCCCTTGACACGCTTTTTAAGGTGTCAACCATCTTAAGGTTCTTCAATGTACTTTCTTCAAAATTCATCTTTGAATGATATTGTTAATGACAGACCTTCAAGAGCACAAATCAGATGGAAGGTCATTTCATTCTCTTATCATTTCACTTTCATTAATTTTGGGATATCATCTTAGAAAGAAATAGAGCTTCCTTATTGGAGCCTTATTGGTCTCATTCTTTTATTAAGCTCTTTTTTTTTTATAAATTTGAGAACCCTGTGCACTTGGTAAAGCTATTCATGTTAACCAATTTTAAATTTTTTTATTGATTGCAAACAAGAATACTCGTTTTTGGGACTAGAACTTGTTGAATAATCGATTGATCAAATAACAATCACCAAGCTCTCAATATTTTTCTCTTTTGCGATTTCAGATAATTTTTATTTCAATAGACATTTTATCTTTATGTTACGACTTTTTAGCAGGAGACACAAGAGTCATGCCCCAATGTTTACCTGACACAATTTATCATCTTGTTGGGACCTTTTGGTAACAGACATTTAGACAAAAATCTAAGGGTCATGTTTCAATGCTCACCAAATAGAGTTTACCCAAGTTTTGATTAATTACAATAAATGAGAGCAAATTAACTTCTCATTTAACTTTTTTTTTAAAGATGCTATTATATTAAATAAATTTATGACTAGCCAAAGATGGAAAGAGAAAATTTCCTCAACGGAATTGCCAGAAATCTGTGGGATCTGAAAATTAACGATCGCTCCTTGATAACTCTCTGAATTTTATTTTTATTTTTGTTTTGAGAGAGAACTTTGGAGGGTCGAATTTTTAGAAGAACATGTTGGATTGTAGATAAGAAACTACTTGGATATTTCACCCTCATTTTGGGAGGACATTTTTGATATGAGGTTCGAGATTTCCCATAAGCACAAGTCCCTATGGATAATTTCTCCTACAGATAATGGGAGAGCACTTAGTCACTAAGATTGAGTATTTAACATATATAACAATAAACTTAGGATTTAAATTGTAGAATCCACCACTTGAAGCTTAAAGCAGAAGGCGGGGGAATGAAGACGAACCCGATCAAATTCTCACGGTTCCGTCATCTCAGACCGCCGTGATCTTTGATCTAACTTAGTTAGAGGAGGTAGTGGACCCAACTTGATAGAATGATTTTTGTCAGCAACCATGAGTCGCGTCGTCCAAAAAATTCTTGTAGATCTGGGGTGGATATTTGTCTAGACAAATTTAAATCGACATTAGGTAGCAGAAGGTTTTATGCCAATCTGTTGTACTCTTATGATTTACAACTAAAATAGTAGAAAGTCAATTGATAATATACGGGTTGTGGTCGTGATCGTAATATAATGCTGCCATTTTGCGACAAACACTCGGTCAGAGGGCTCTGGTTCTAACCGCTACCTTGTGGTGTCATTTAGCTGTAGAACCACGCGGACAGAAGGCTTGGCTACGTCCTTACTGACATGCAAATACTTTGATTGTGAATTTAAATTTGCATTTGATATAACATTTGCTCTTTGTGAGCTGAAATCAATCAAAAGTTTATCACTCTTGACAAACTGTTACGAAGGGTGGATGAATTTTATTTTTATCTTTTAAGTGATTGTATTTTACGTAAATTTTAGTTGATTAATTTAAAAATCATGACTTAAAAGATCGACACATCCGATTGAAACTTTAGATGACACGATCATCATCGGTAAATTTGAATATTTAAAGTATTTCTATTATAGGTGACACTTAATTTTGTTAGTTTAAGTTTTTCAAAGTATAAGCTCATCTACACTTATCATTATAGTTAGGAGGATCAAACTAGATGATTTGGACTTGTAAATTTTAATTTTAGGATTTAGACATTTATTAGAGCTTACTAGACTCGTCAACTCTAGTCTTTACAAGGGGGATGATCATACTAGTTGGATGAGACTTACAACCCTATCCTATAGGCAAGAAGGCCCAATTAGCCTGCACAACACTTTCAAACCTAGTATTTGAACATTCTATACGTTAGTTGGATCATATGCAGGCCTTTATGTTTCATATGTTTGAGTCATTTCAGTTAGAGCTCTTGGTATCTTAAACAATTTTTATGATTTAAAATATAGATTGAATTAAAGATTGCTTTAAATGACATCTTTGAGACTTGAAATTACATAAATTTGTCTCATATGAATATATAGACATTAATACATATATATTCACTTTGATCTTTTTAATATTGCATTCTGTTTACCAGCAAATACGTTGCGAAGCCGGTGGCGGTGACGATTAATTTCAAAAAGCTCCACATTTAAATTATTATTTTACCCTAAGAGCCTAAATTCGATAAATTTAATTTTGAATTAATTTTTGAACTCTAGGAGCCTGTGTTTAGAGAGCTCAATTTTTAAAATATTTTCAAGTTCATGAGCTCTAAAATTTAAAATCTAAATTTTAATATTTTTAAGCCATAAAGATTTATATTTTAAAAGGGTAGAAATTTAAAATTTTTAAAGCCTAAGAGCATAAATATTTAAAGCCTAGGTCACCCACTATTATAAATCCCAAGGGCATAAATTTTAAAAGCTCAAGTTTTAAAAGTCGTTTTAAAATTAAAATGAGTGATGTTTTATTTTATTTTAAAAATCTAATATTCAAAATGTTTTTTAAATGGGTTACAAGTCAAAATCATTTGAAATTTTGGCAGCCTCTCGACGTCAACCCACTATTAGGGGGCATGAGAGAGTACCAATCTTCTTAGCTATCTCAAAAGGATCGTTGGTCAGTGTCGTAAGAGACTGCAGTTGGAGAGCAAAATCAAAGTTTGCAGCCCGCTGTCTCAAAATACGCAACATGGGAGCAAAACTATACTTTTTACCTTCAATCTCAAAAGACGCAACTGACCTTCAATGTATTGGCAAAAAAAGTTTAGATTGCAAACAATGAGCTCTCCGATTTTAAAAATAATTCGCTAGATGAGTTCTCAATTTTCCCTCCTAACGGGTATTGTGCTCTCCTCAAATGGAGATTTTCAAAAATTCCCCATTTACCCCAATATT
This sequence comes from Papilionanthe hookeriana x Papilionanthe teres, assembly GCA_022702705.1. NCBI lineage: Eukaryota > Viridiplantae > Streptophyta > Magnoliopsida > Asparagales > Orchidaceae > Papilionanthe > Papilionanthe hookeriana x Papilionanthe teres. Next base: position 56,137,340 of record CM040425.1, read on the forward strand.
ATAACTGCATGAAAGCATGAAACCACAATTTTAAAAGAATTCTCCTAACGGGTTTGCACTTTCACCGCCTGATGGGTACTATACTCTCCTTGAATTGATGTTTTTTTTTTGGGAAATCTCCCAATTACCTCAGTATTATACTTGCAGGAAAGCATGGAACCCCAATTTAAAAAGAAATTTTCAAACGAGTTCGCACTTTCCCCGCCTAATGGGTACTATGCTTTCATCGAACGGAGGTTTTGAATAAGTTTCAATTGTCCCGTTGTTACACCTTTTCGAACCCTGAAAGTGTTGTCAACGACAATCTGTTTATTTGATGGATTGTGACCCCCATGAAAGATGAGCAGTTTGCTTCCCTATAACTGTTCCATTCAGTGCTTACAAAGCAGATTCAACAATTACTTCTTTGGACAAATTGTACAAAATCACATTGCTTCCCAGCCGAAACCTTTAAGAGGCAACATTACCATGACTAGAAAAGATCTTAAGCTTGTCTACACTAACATTGGGGTCTAAGTCCAACAAAGATTGTTGTGTTAGGTTAATCTTGATCTGATCAGGAGCCGTTCGTTGATGCATTGATATATCCTGAGCCATCAGATAATTTTCTTGGAGTTGCAGCAGAAATACATATCGACCTTCACTGATATGCCCAAAGCAACTATGCAGATAATTTTCGTCCATCAAATATTGGAGATCCCCCGCCCAAATCATTTTCTTCTCACCTGCACTGGTCCCTATTTGTTGCAGAGATGAAGGTGGAGCATGAAGTGCAACAGCGTGAAGTGCTGCGCCACGAAGTGCAGCGCCGTGAAGTGCATCAGCGCTGGCGGAACATGAGGTGCGACATAACCATTAGCGAAACCAAATACTGTATGGCCTTCTGCGGAAACAATGGCTAATGTTGCAATTTCTTTTGATCGGCGTTGCTTCCTGGTTGCATGTTCGTCTGCAATGGAGGTGGTCCTCACCGGCGCGGGAATGAGACGGCGCTGATAAGAGAAGATGTGCCTGGGTGGGGAAGGCAAGAGCTTCGAAGCAAGAAGTTCGCTTGGTGACGGAACAAGCAAAAGGTGGGCCAATCTGTGGCTTTAGTTCGAATAGGTAAGGTAGAGAGGAGTTCAGTGAGACTGACATTACTAGTGCATAGCAAATAGCAAAGAGCATCGCGACTGTCAGCTTCATTTTCTAAGTAGGTCCTCTCATGCTGCAATCCCATCATCGCTAATGAAAAATGAGAATCAGCGTGCTCGATTGGCGATACGGCGAAGAAAAAGAAGGTCGATTGTGACTTGGTGAAGCACCAGGGGCGAGATTGAGAAAATTGGGGCATGATTGCAGCTCAGAACAGAAGAAGTGTACTGTGATCTTGGAAGGAGTGCGGTGCAATCTCGTTGTTGCTTTCCTACTAGATATACTTGCGACTGCAAGCGTGGGAAGTTTTGGAGCGCTATGATCTTACCTTCGGTCATAGAAGGGAAGCAAGAGAAGCTTCGACTTTTTATTTTGGTTGCGTGAATTGGCTTCTTCCTGCTCTAAATTCAGGCGGTAGAGGGGACAATTGTGAGGCTTGGAGGCACGGCTCTGGTGTGCGCTGCTTCAGTAATCTTCGCGTGCAATCCTTTTTTCTTTGTTCTCGATTACCCTAACCGTGACTGTCTCGCGAGTGGGATGAAGGAAACTTCGGCGAGTGGGGAGGAAACAACAGGACGAGGCTCTTTTTCATGCCCTTTTGAGCGGAGGAATATGGGGCCTGTGAGAGCCATCCAAAATTGAGCATTAGTTGGTCCTTTTAGCGTACAAACATTTAACAATAAGAGTCGATAATAGCAGTATTAAAATTTAAATTTATTTAAATTAATTTAAATATTATTTTATCTTTCTTCTTTTTTTTTTAACAGTCGACAGAGAGCAAGTAGCTGACTGACTCACCAAGGGACTTAGCTCATCAGATCTATCTTGATTGTGTGACTAGATGGGCTTAGTAGATATCTTTTGTCGATGTTGAGGAGCGTTGATAATTGTATATAGTTTAGGGTTCTATTTAGTAATAGGTAATATAGAGAAATTTAGGGACTTCTTTGCAAGAATGCATAGGCTCTATAAAAGCTCAAGTCATTAATCAATAAACTTTTTTTTTCCTGTACAAATCAATTGAAACTCTACTTAATTTTATCCAAACTTCAGCATGGTCATAGAGATCAGCCATGTTTGGTTTCATAAGCAAAGCTCTTTCATTTGGGCTTTGTTAGATTCCTTAACCAAGCCATTGGCAAGCACAGGATCAGATATCACATTCTTCCCACTGATTTAAAGCACATGGTTTCATGTTTTATTTCACTTCCTGGTTTTTTCGTATCAACCTCTCCACTGTAATAAACGGACCTTAATCCAAGCATTAAAACTAAGGTAAACAGAAAATCGTAGATTTTTCAGGCAGCACAAGGCTAGTGTTCTTGTTCAATCAATCAACATCTGAAACCATATTGGAATGACTAAACTATTGTTTTGCCTACAAAGATTTACTTATAGAGTTCTTCAATCTAGGGGTCCCCTTCCTTTCTGTGTTTTTCTGTTCTGTCAGTATTTTTATGGAAGAAAACACAATATAAATAATTGGTGGTATTTTATGAGTAAATTATTGAACTTGGTAGAGTTTGGCTGAAACTTTACTAATTATCTCCTCATTTGTATTCTTCCTATTCTGTCAGATTACCCAATGCCCCTGATATGGAGATATATTCCATGTACGGAGTAGGAATTCCTACTGAAAGAGCATATGTCTACAAGCTATCCTCTGCATCTGATTGCAACATACCCTTCCAGATTGATTCTTCCGCTGAGGGTGGCAGTGATCAGAGCTGTTTGCAAGGTGGTGTTTTCTTAGTTAATGGTGATGAGACCGTGCCAGTTTTGAGTGCAGGCTACATGTGTGCTAAAGGATGGCGGGGGAAGACTCGATTTAACCCATCGGGTATCAAAACTTATGTCAGAGAGTATGACCATGCACCTCCGGCTAATTTATTAGAAGGCAGGGGAACTCAAAGTGGCGCTCATGTTGATATCATGGGTAACTTTGCCTTAATCGAGGATATTATCAGAGTTGCAGCTGGAGCCACGGGAGAGGATTTGGGTGGCGATCAAGTCTACTCTGATATATTTAAATGGTCTGAGAGGATCAATCTACACTTATGAGGTATGCTGGTGATTTCAATAACCTGTTCAGTTTACTATTTGGTTGATTTGATGCCAATTTTACATTTATATGGTATTTGAACTAGTTCAGATTATGCTGTATTTTCTGGTCCTTTTTTCTTGCATGAAACCTCAATGCTGCTAATCTTTTGTTTGACAAATTGAGAGTGAAATTTCATGATGAACACCTGCAATAAATGACAGCATAACCTACACTGATAATTGGAAAGTTTACTTCAAAATTATAATTTTTATCAAAATTAATTGTCCTTGTTCTACTTTTTTGAATGCTCTTTCACTCCAATAAATACTGATGCTTATTAAATTGATGTATTTGTTCAGGTTTTCTTGCAAGATATTCCATTTTCATTTATGCTTCAATTTGATCATTAATAAAATTTATAGTTTATTTTTATCTTTTTTGTCTGTTGTCATTTCACCAGTGTTGGCTTCATCCCCACTATTTGTGCTTTTTTTATATTTTCTCATTGAAAAAGAAACCATCTTCGTCGTTGTCATTATTATCATCAGTTTTATCCCAAACTTTTAGGGTCAGTTTTACGGATCATTTTCTATTTATTAATATTGCGGCTGTCAAAGATGTTAAATCCATTCTTTATGAGGCATTTAGAATTCCTAATGATTTTTTCATCTTTTTGTTTTCTGGTGCCACGAAGTTTTGAAGTGTTTGCACTGACTGACAAATTATCATCCCTTAAATTGGGGAACTTAATTTGCATTGGCGTATACTACTGAATATTAACTAAATGTAGAGGGCTTCATGCGCTAGTTGTTTGACATCACTGGTTTATTTAATTATCTTTTTAAGATTATTTATATCATCTAAATTTAAATTGAAAGCTATATCATCTTTTGATTCGAGTGTCATATATAGTTTGTTAACCAGATGCAGCTAATGACTGATTTAGGGTTTGTTTTGAGACAGTTTTCTGCATGTTTTGCTTTGCAGACCGCTACCACAATTTTGTTTAGGAAACTGCTTTCATGATTTTTCTAGAAATTTCTATGGCAGAAAGGCGATTTTTTTAACCTGAAATGTTAAATTGTGATGACTGCCAGAAAGTTGCAGTCTGATTTTTTGAAAGTAAAATAAATTTGTAATGGCTACCATGACTTTTTGAATAGTAGTTGCTTCTGCTTCAGCTTCAAACAGCTGCAGTTGCCCCAAACAGACCCTTGCAGTTTCAAGGTTTTGATATAATTTTTCATTATTAGAGGGGAAATTTGATGTTTCTTATTTATGATTGGGAATTGAATATATGAATATATGTTCTAGGGCACACCGAAATAACATTCACCACTTTCCAAATATAGAAAACTTTTTATTTGATATAATTAAATACCAACTCTCTCACACTCGAGGTGGAGTGTCTATATTAGTTCTTGAGTTTGTTACATAAACAAGATAAAGGTAGATGACCTATAGCTTTCATGAAAATCTTATACTGCTTATTCTGTGCTAGAGACCTGAGACTGAAGAGTGACTTTCTTCTTGAAAAGAACCATATTCCGAATGAGATGACAATTAACTTCAAGATATTTGGTTCATTCTACTAAAGACTATGGCTAAAAATCACGATACTGTTTAGCATATGCTCCACAGTCTCACGCGCCCGTTTTCCTGAAATTATTGCAATGTTTAGTTAGGTTTAATTTATGTTTTATTCTTTCCCTTTTGTCCATGATTTTCTGCTTATTGATACTAATTATTAAGATTTTGGCAGGCAAAAATTTTCAGCTTTCATTGCCAAATCCACAAGAAAGATAACCAAACCTCATGACCCATTGAGCCATCCTTTCGTATTCTCCATGAATTATATATTCACACGGGATACTATCTACAAGAATTGGAACAATGAACGCACTGTCGATCAGGACTAAGCATGTTTTACGTATAAATGGTTCACTTATTGCTGTGCAACTACATCATTATCTGAAGCCACAAAAGAAGGTGGGTTTTCAGTGGTTCTAGTTTATCAATTATTTTGTATAATGCTTTTTATTATTTTTATTTTTAAATATTCATCTTGAGGATCAGTGGCAGTGCTAGAAACACCTTGTAACGAATGAAATGTTAATATTGATTTAAGATTTTGTTAGTGCAACATCCTTTAAATTCGTAAAGTTTCCTCTTCAGCCCTAGCTGCTTGAATAGACTCAAATTGTACCTATGGAGCGGATATTTTAATTGGTGTTATGCCTGGGAAACATTTTGATAGTGAATAATTGTCTTTCAATTTTAACTGCGGACAATGGCAGTTTATAGGCCTTTTCTTTTGCGAGATACACAAACATGACTCTTTTTATGAATATACATCACTGACCCTTGAACTTCAATGCTTGCACATATCTATATATATATATATATATATATATATATATATATATATATATATATATTACAAGTGTTATTAAAGCACAAAGCATAATGTGATGCATAAGGTTTAATTTTTTGCTTCAAAGTTTAAAGCACAAAATGAAGCAGCACTTTTAATAATCAAAGTGCTAATATGTTATATAAAATTATTAATGTATAAATGCAAGCATAGGTAAGGAATTGATGTATGTAAAAGTTGAAGTTTAGGTATAACATATGTAAATACATAGGAATTGATTGGTATGTATGTAAATATTCATCAAAGGACTCTCAAGCCTCTCGAAGTTGAAATGCCTATTGCTGTCAAAGCTTCTACTGCGGTCAAAGCTTTTGTCGCCTTGTTGTGAATAATGACGAATAAGTGAAAAATGGAACGAGAAAATTTATCATGATACAAATTTACGTGGTTCGACAAATTGCCTACGTTCCCAGAGTTGCAGAGAAATTTATTGCTTGAGGAATTATACTTGTCGATCATCTCTACAATTACAAGAAAAATAAATGAGACTCTTTTTCTCTCTCCCTTTCTCTCTCTCTCTCTCCCCCCTTGAGTCACGTGAGAAGAAGAAAATGACACCATATGAAGAAGAATGGAGGAGAAAAACAATGTGTATGACACAAATTTTTCTTCTGCTCCTTTTAATGGATGTCGAGGCCCTTCATAGCAAAAAGAAGCTTGGAACTGTTCACGCCAGTTAAGGAATTTATTAATTCCTCCATCACTTAATAAACCAACTGACTTATTAGTTAAAAGGCGGGAGGTGAGAAGCATTGCTTCACGAAAACAGAAGAGGCGGAGATGGCTTTAAATCGCGAAAACATGAGAGGCAGAGAGCATATGAGGAAGGCACATGCTAAGTTAAATAAAGGAAGAAATTAATAAAACAATTAGTTCAGAATAACTGCCATATGCAAATAGTAGATAGGGCTTCACTAATCTTAACAAATCTCCCACTTGGAGACTGGTACACACGCATCATCCTTCATTCTCCTCAAATTGATATCTTCCACCTCTGCAACTCAAGACCTCGGTCTTCAAGTTAGATGATCAACCGAAGTTGCTCACAACTTCAACTTCTCAAGTGTAACACCCTTAGGGTCTGTTTGGGGCAGCTATAGCTTATCCAACTTATCCAGATAAGCATCTTATTCTGATAAACTGCTGATAAGCTTGATTTGTATAAGCCGTCCGTCTGTTTGGTTTGAGCGTTTGGAAAACTGCTGATTTGCAGCTGTTTATGGATAAATGACCATTATGCCCCTGAACTGAATAAGCGAGTAAGCTGTTTGATTTCTGCGGTTTGAGAATAACTGATTCACAACTGTTTGTATAAAATAAAAATTTCCACTTAACTTTATTGCTAAAATTGGAGGAATGAAGAAAGCATGGGCAAAGTAATAACCACTGTAAGCTATTCAGAGGAAAATAATAGGAAGGGCTCACTATAAAAATTTCTGATCTTTTGTTTAGAAAAATACAAAAGGGAACCCAAACCTGAATTGCAGCAAGGTCCACAATCAAATTTTATAGTTTCACAATATATCTTTCAATTAAACTTTTTTTTTAAAAGATTACTATAAGAAAAATAAGAAATTCAACTCCAAATTATAAAATTGTTCCAACTTTCACAGAAATTCAATTGCAGTTGCCCAGACATCCAGCTATCCCATACAGTTGAAGGCCAACAAATTTTTTTTACAATTTTTTTGTCCAGCAAATTCTTGGCACAATCGTTACAATTTTTGCCTAAATTGCACACTATTCAATTTTATCATACACAGTTAAATACCTTGGTTCTAATGCATAACAAGTTAAAGAAATCACTTCACAAACACAAACTATAACCTAGTATCACAAAATAAGTCTTTTAAATGCAAAGAAAGAATAAGAAAAGATCATTGCCTACTGGCCCAATTTTCACCTTGTTATAACCTTTCCAAAGTCCTTTTTTACATTGATAAGTTTCTTATAAAGGGTTGCCTACGCACTAACCATTTTAACCATACCTTTCAGTCAAATGATCATACGTGATTAATAGCACCAACCTCAATGTAAAGCAGCCATGAAATGAGTCTTTGCAGTTGCAAGAATTATTACATAATATGAGTTAAAACTACATCAACAACCATTCACCCCACATGATTGTAAGCATATAAAAAAACTATATAAGTTAGAAAAATCTTTATGATTTCTTTTATTAAAATCAAGTTGTAGTCTTTTATTCGTTAGGAAAGACAGAAAACATATAAGTACAAATGAAAGTATTAGACTGTGGTATGCAGAGAGAAAAGCCCCAAACAACTTTCCACACATGAACTCCTCTTTTGCTGATAACATAAAGCCTTGAGAGTTCTGAAAAATCCATTGCTTTATCTCTTCCTCTTCATCCGGCATTAGTTTTTGCTCTATAAAAGCCAGTAGGCTTACTTCCCTTACGCTGCATTGCCTTACTACACTACAAGCAACTACAATTCTTCTCTTACTACAATTCCCAGATTTACTTCCTTTCCACTCCAAGCTGCTGAAACTTGTCAATATGGTTGTCAACCAACAGAAAGTTTGTGACAATTATCAAATATGGTAGTTTCTAAGTAAAAAAAAAAATAGAAATAGCCAGTAGATATTTAAACGAGAAAAGGTACAAAATAAGGTACAAAATTCTTAAGTGCCCTTGAAAAAAAGAGTGAACGAATGGAAAGAGAAAGTAGTAGCAAAGGATAACATTGCAAGCTTAAGCAAAATAACATGCTACACAATGAAATAAAATTTAAGAACATTTAATTCAATATAAAATACAGGGACATACATATAACACTTGTGCCAAATAATAACAACGAATTGTTTGTTGCACGTATTCACCAAAATCATGGATAAATTTTATATTGTCGGTTTGAATAATTCTAACCATTGAGCATCATTATAGCAGCAGCCTTTATAATTTTTAAATATAAGACAATGAATATAAGCTTCTGAAGGTGATCCAAGGATGGAAGAAACACTAGTAACTGTGAAAAAATGCGGTTTTTTTGAAGTATACAAGTGTTGCAATGGTATTCCCAAGGGAAGGAAACTCAGGTCTGAGAAAAATTTGATCCAAACCTAATTCACTGAAAAGGGGTATGGATTTGAAATCAGGAAAAGTTCCATTGAAGTAATTGGAGCTCAGATTGAGGGATTTCAGAGAAGACATCTGCTTGATTTTGGTGGGCAGAGGGCCCCAAATACCTAAGAAGACAAGTGAGAGAGAGGTGAGGTTGTTGAGTCTGGACGGAGTAGTGAAGAGGGAGTAGGAGGAGAAGTTAGCCGATAGAGCAGGAGGACGAGCGTCGCCGGAGATGGAAAGCTTGGTAATTTGGCCGGTGGGGGAGCATCTTCTCGGCGAGCAATGGTGAGGCGCAGAGCGGCGACGATGGTAGCGGGAGGCGCACTTGATGAAAATCTTAGGGCGAACGCGAACCGTAGCGAGGGCAGCGGGGTAAAAGAGGACCATGCGAACGCGGGACACAACTAATAGCCTCCGTTCTGAGTTTAGTTCAAACAATAAAACTCGGTTTTACAAAAAGCTACCAAAAAGCGCAAAACAAAAACCTAGGCGGCGTTTTTAAAAACGCCGCCGCATTTATAAGCTGTCCCAAATGGGCACTTAGTCAACATATCAGCAAGGTTCTTGCTTCTACAAATTTTCTCAAGCAACAACTATCTGCCATCCAACAATGACCGTATGAAGTGATGCCTGATATGAATGTGCATGGTCCTAGACTGAAATACTGGAATCCTTGTAAGGAATATGACATTCTGACTGTCACTGTAGAGAATGCTCTTCTGATTCTTCTTGCCCATTTCCTCCAAGAAGCTCTGTAGCCATATCATCTTATTTGCAGCCTCTGACACTGCTATATACATAGCTTTTGTAATAGAAAACGAAACTGTCTTCTGCAGATTAGAGCTTCATGATACTGCAGTGCAACTAAGAATGTAAATATAACATGTAGTACTCCTGTTATCAATGTCTCCAACATATCAACATTAACATATCCATGTACCTCTAAACTATTTTCTAAGAAACACAAGCAAATTTCTGAAGAGCCCTTTAGGTACTTTAAGATCCACTTCACTGCTTCCCAATGTTCCTTTTCTGGATTACTCATGTATCTGCTAACAACTCCCACTGCATAGGCAATATCCGGTATGGCGCAAGCCATAAAATATATAAGTGAACCAATAGCTGAAGCATAAGAAACCTTAGTCATATGGTCTCGTTCCTCCTCTGAATTAGGTAACTGATTCTTGCTGAGTCTGAAGTGACTGCCCAAGGTAGTGCCAACTGGTTTGGCCTTATCCATCTTGAACCTGCTGAGTACCTTTTTCATATACTCAGCCTGTGAGAGTCTCAAAATGCCTCTAACTCTATCTTTAACAATTCTCATGCCAAGGATTTGTTTTGCAGCTCCCAAATCTTTCATTGTAAAGTGCTCTGACATCTGTCTTTTTAGATTATTGATCTCATCAATACTAGCCCCTGCAATAAGGATGTCATCCACATATAACAGTAGAATAATATATGAATTGCTAAAATGTCTGACATAGCAGCAATGATCTGTCTGACATCTATTGTAGCCTGCACTGTGCATGAAATTATCAAATTTCTTGTACCATTGTCTAGGAGCCTGTTTTAGGTCATACAAGCTCTTTTTCAGTCTGCAAACCGAGTCTTCCTTTCCTTGTACCACAAGCCCTTTAGGTTGGTTCATGTAGATGTCTTCTTCAAGGTCTCCATGAAGCTGTCTTCACATCTAATTACTCAAGGAAGAGATATTCAGTAGTTACCATAGACAGTACCACATTTTGATGGTTGCAAGCTTCACCATAGAAGAAAAGATTTCAGAGTAATCAATGTCATGCTTATGCTAAAAGCATTTTACAATAAGTATAGCTTATTACCTCTTACTGCCATCAAACTCAGTATTCAGCCGTTACACCGACTTGTTGTATAATGCCTTCTTCCCTGGTGGAAGTTCTGTCAACTCCCATATTTGATTATCTAACAGAGAATTCATCTCCTCTTTCATGTTGAGCTCCCACTTGCCCGTATTTTCATCTTGCAAGGTTTGTTTATAACTTTGTGGTTCTCCATTATCTATCAGCAGAATGTAGTTCAAACTTGGAGAGTAATGCTGTGGAGAACGTTTAGTCCTTACTGATGTGCGAACTGCAGCTATATGGGTGGACGACTCTGAAACTAACTGCGGAATAATAAGAATGGGCGCCCCAGACCCACTCTCCTAGTCACTTGCATCACTGCCTGCACTATGACCTCTGGTAAATCATCAAACATTACCAATTCAGATTCTTGATGAGTCATTTCAGAAATTGCCTTTGGACTCGTCCTTGTACATAATATTCTCATTGAAAATCATATTCTTGCTTCTTATGATCTTTCAATCCTGATCATCCCAGAAACGATAACCAAATGCATCGTCTCCATAACCAATGAAATAACATTTCTTTGACTTAGCCTCACGTTTACTTCGAGCATCAATATTAATTAGAACATAAGAAAGACATCCAAAGGTTTCAAGGTGAGAAAATTTGACCACTTTTCCACTACAGATCTCCTTAGGCAATTCATAATCTAACAAAACGGATGCCCCCTATTGATCAAATACACTGTAGTGCTGACCGTTTTTGCCCAGAAAGTAGGTGGTAGTCCGACATGCAATCTCATGCTACTAGCTCGCTCATTAATGGTTCTATTCATGCTCTCTGCAACACCTTTTTGTTGTGGTATCCCTGGAATGATCTTCTTCATTCTGATGCCTTGAGCTGTACAATACTCTTTAAACCAACCATCAATGTACTCACCACTATTATCAGACCTCAAAAATTTCAGTTTTAAGCTTGTCTCTATCTCAACCATAGCCTTCCAAATCTTGAACACATTAAATACATCAGATTTATGTTTCAAGAAATAATTCTTACCTTTCTGCTCTGGCCATCAATGAATGTGATGTAGTAACGAGAGCCTCCAAGGGATGCCACTAGTGAAGGTCCACACACATCCGTCTATACAAGATTTAGCTTTCCTGCCTTTGGTGTCCTGCCACTTTTCAAGAAACTGTCTTTCTATTTCCTCATAACACAATTAACACTCATGCCGAGATCAACTGACTTCAGTTCTGGTAGCTTGCCTCTAGACTGAAGTTCTTTCATACATCTCTGACTCATGTGGCCAAGTTTGCAATGCCACAACTCCGTTGTGCTCTCTACAACAGTGATATCAACATTGTTAATTAATCAAGTAGTTATATATAGCGTACCCGTTTTCTTACCCTGAGCCAGTACCAGTGCTCATTTTGCAACCTTTCAGATGCTATCCGAGAACACTACTGAATGTCCACACTCATCCAGTTGCCCAACAAAAATGAGATTTTTCTTCAACTCATGAATGTGCCTAACCTTTTGTATAGTCCATTTATTCTTGTTTGGTAGTGCAATGTCAATGTCTATAATTCCTACCACATTCAAAGCTTCTGCATCTACCATATATACTTTCTCAGGCACCTGCAACATAATTCCACATCAATTCCTGATTGAAAGTTGTATGGAAAGAAACCACTGAATCTAGTATACAATCATCAACATAACTATGAACTGCCAGCAGTAGTGCATCCTGTGCCTTTTTAGCTACCACATTTGCGCTATCATTCTCTGTCTTCTTGGGATTTTTGCAGTTCCTCTTTATGTGACCAGTTTTGCCACAATTCCAACAAGTTACTTGTTTACCAGGCCTTGACTTGCTCCTGCCTCTGTGCTTTGATTTTGATCTTTCTTTGCTTGAATTCTTGTCCAGTGTTCTTCCTCGAGAATCAACATTCATTGCCGAACTCAAAACTGAGAATTCTCCAGAGTATTTCTTGTGCACTTTCTCAGCCAAACTTAAATTAAGAATATCATTATATTTCAGTTTAGATTTACCTGTAGAATTACTGACAGTCATCCACATTGCTTCTTAGTTATTTGGCAATAAAACCAACAATATCAGTGCATGTATCTCATCATTAGATTCAATTTCCACCGACGATAATTGATATGTGATAGTATTGAAATCATTGAGGTGTTGTACAACAGACATACCTTCTGTCATCTTCAAATTGAATAACTTTTTCATCAGTTGCACCTCGTTATTCCTGATGACTTTTCATAAATAACTGACAGGGCTGTCATGAGATTTGCAATAGTCCTTTCCTTAACGACGTTGTGTGCAATGGACCTCGACAGAGTTAATCGAATAACCCTCAGAACTTGTCGATTAGACAAATTCATTTAGCCTCATCCAACCTTTCTGTTCTTTTCTCAATAATAAAAGATGAAGTTTTTTTCATAAAGGTAGTCCTATATCTACATCATCCAGTAAGAAAAATATGTGTCATCAAATTTCTTGATCCCTGAAACTTTTACTTCATATGTAGTCATCGTCTTTTCTCATATCTAAACCAAAGCTCTGATACCAGTTATTGTGAAAAACAATGCAATAAAACAAAAAAATGGAACGAGAAAATTCACATCAGAAAAGAATATGACACAGATTAATGTGGTTCAGCAAATTTCCTACGTTCATGGAATTGTTGAGCATTTTATTGCTCGAGGAATTACAACCGTTGATTGTCTCAACAATTACAAGAAAAAAGAAACACTTTTTCTCTCTTCTCTCTCCCCTTGAGCCATGTGAGAAGAAGATAAGGACACAACAGATGAAGAAGAAGAGAGAAGAAAAACAATGCCTACAATTCCAAATTTTCTTTTGCTACTTCTAATAGATGTCGGGGCCCTTCATAAAAAAAGAAGCTTGGAACTATTCACACCAGTTAAGGAATTAATTAATTCATCCTTCACCTAATAAAGCAAGAAGCATCGCTTCGCGAAAACAGGAGAGGCAGAGGTGGCTTCGTTTCGTGAAAACAGAAGAGGCAGAGATGGCTTTGATTCGAGAAAACAGGAGAGGCAGAGAGCATATGAGGAAGGCACGGGCTAAGCTAAATAATGTAAGAAATAATAAAACAATTAATTTAGAATAACTATCATATCTAAATAGTGGACCAGGCTCCACTAATCTCAACATGCCTGCGGTAGAAGCATATGATGCATGCGGTCGAAGTTCTCCTATGAACGTGCAGTGTTCAAATCAAAGGCTTTAGACTCAAGCTTGAAATTGAATTGAAATTGAATTCGAAGACGATGCTCTCCCTTAAATTCTCATATACCAGCAAAGAGACTTTTTCTCCTTGCAACTCCTTCAAAAACAACTCCGAAAGTTTATAGTAATATTTTGTGGATTCGAAAAATTTACGGTCACTCTCTAAGACAACTTTATACAATTATTTTTATTTTTATTTTGAGAGAGAGCTTTGCAGGATCGAATTTTTAGAAGGTAGATGGATTGTAGATAAGACACTACTCCGAGATTTTATGATCATTTAGCGAGAAAATTTTGATATAGTACTTGAGGTTTCCCATAGACGCAAGCCCCTATGGTTAATTACCCTTACCGATAACAGGAGAGAACTTTCGATTAAGGCGAGTCATTACAAATTGAATATATAACATAATAGCAGCAGACCTAGGATGTAAACTATAGACTTCAGCACTTGAAGCTTAAAACGGGTGTTGGGGAATGAAGATGAAATCCGATCAAGTTTTCATGGTTCCGTCATCCTGGGCTGTTGTGGTCTTTGATCTAGTTAGTCAGAGGAGGTAGTCGACTAAACCTGACAGAAGAATTCTTATCAACAGTCATAGGTCATGTCATCTAAAGAAATCCTTGTAGACCTGAGGTGATGTTTGTCTAAGAAGACAAAATTTAAGTTGACCTTAGATAACATAATGCCTTGTGTCAATCAATTGTACCCTTATGATTCACAACCCAAAGAGTTGAAAATCATCGGGGAACATACATGTTGCGACTGTAAATGTAATATATTTGTATCATTTGGCGACAACCACCGAGTCAGAGGGCTCTGATTGTAATCGTTTTTTTTTGGTGTCATTTGGTGGCAAAATTACGTGGACAGAAGACTAGGACCACGTCCTTACTGGCATGCAATTGCTTTGATTGTGAATATAAATATGCATTTGATATGACATTAGTTCTTTGTGAACTGAAGTTGGTTATAAATTTATAACCCTCAACAAACTGTTGCAGAGGATGGATGATGTTTGCTTTTAAGTCTTTAGTGATCAATTTTTAGCTTGGATATTTGTAGTTGATTATTTTGAAAGTCTTGATTTAAAAAATTGACACATTCGGCTAAAATTATATATCAAGTCGGTCATCATCAAGGTATTAATTATTCAAAGCTTTTGTATTTAAAGTGGGGCTGTTTAATTTTGTTAGTTTAAGCTTTTCAAAGTATAAGTCTTGTGGACTCCTGTACTTATAAGCAGAAAGATTTGATTAGGTGATTTGAAATTGTAAGTTTCTATTTTTAGATTTGGACATTTATTTTAAAACTACTAGTCTTGTTAATAACAATCCTTGAGAGGTAGATCAGACTACTTGTGTGAAACTTATAACCCAATCCTATAGACAAGACAGCTCGATTAGCCCGCGCAACATTCTAGAACATATTATTTGAGCATTCAATACATTGGTTGGAGCACATGCGGGCGTTTAAATTTCATATGTTTGAACTATTTTAACATGACAATTGTGTGTCTTAAAGCAACTTATATGATTTTAAAACATGAGTTAAATCAATTAGCTTATGTTAAATCAATTAGCTTACACATAAGCTTTCATTTTAAGCATTTTACCAACTCTACTTGCTAGCAGACAAGTTACAAATCCGGTGGCGGGAAATTTCAAAATTTAAGAAACTCAATGTTTGAATTATATTTCGCCCCTAGAGCCTAAGTCCAAAAACTTTAACTTTAAATTAATTTTCAAACTTTAAGGAGTCCAAGTCTTGAAAAATCTGATTTCAAAAAATTTTTAAGTTTTATGAGCTTAAACTTTAAAAATCAAAATCTTAAAAATGATAGATAAGCTTGCTGAGGTAAGGACAGTTACCTGTTTGATGGTCCAGAACTTTAATATTTTAAAATCCAAGGTGTCTAAATTTAAAAGCCCAAAATTTAAAGTAATTTTTTTACCTAAAGATTCTAAATATTTAGAAGCCGGGCCCCCAAAAATTTAAACCTTAGGAGGCTAAAATGGCTAAAATTTAGAAAAGCTCGATTTTACAAATGATTTTAAAATTTGAGTGAGTGATGTTCTCTATTTTATTTTAAAAGTCGAAAATCTAAAATGTTAAGGTGAATATAAGTCCAAATTCACTGAAATTTTGGCAACCTCCCGACATCGACCCCCATTTGTTGGCAGTGAGGATGCAAACCTTTTCAGCTATCTTAAAAGACGAGCTGCTCAGTGTCGTGAGACATTTTTTACTGGGAAACAAAATTATAAACTTAACCAGCGATCTTAAAGACCCAATAAGCCTAAAGTGTACTTGCACAAAAGAGTTAGCTCACAAACTAGCATTTCCTGAGTGGTACTTTGTTTTGCCCCAACAGTACTCAATTCTTCATGGATGGGTACTCACTTTCTCATGAGCTGACATTTATTCGTTTTTAAGATTTTCTAAATAAGTTCACATTTTTCCACAAACGATACTTAATTTCTCCATGAGCATTTATTCACACTTCCTTGAATGTATATCTAAATAAAAAATTCTCTATTTTGTCCCAGAATTTATATGTTTTGAGCCTCTGCCATCAACAGGGAGGATGATCAATGACGACAAACAAACATGACAATACAATAGATATATTTTTACCTTATTACAATATCCAACCACAAAATGAAATCATAAATAAAAATAAACATTAATAAGGTAGGGGTTTGGGCGTTGTAAAAGCCACAAAAGATTTAAGAGCTTGTTTGAGGCTATTGCAGCTATTTTATAAAAAGAATTGTGAAGCCTGCTGTTTGAAAGCAATAATTATTATAGACATCTTTTTTAGGACCGTTTGCGGTGGCAGTGTGGTCGCTGTGCAGCCACAAATAAATTTTTCAAAATACTTTTTCTGTTTGGATAAGTCAAGTTTTGATAACTTTTCAAAAAACAAACGTTGAAATTTGAGTTTTCCCACTGATTCTAAGTGCAGTGATAGTTTTCTAGCTACGATCAGAATTTATATATATATTAAAACCCTAAACTTTATTTCAATTACAACCCTAAACTTTATTTCCTTTAGAAATAAGAGTGGTCAATTAATTCTATTTAATGTTTTGGGAAGTTGAATTGTAAAATTTTAAGTTTAGATTGCCAATCAGTTATATTTAAAATTTTGAGAATTTTTAGGGCGTTTACTTTCATACTGCCCAATTCCCTTGTGTTTTCATATTAAACACCTAAATTTTATTTCTCTATATTTATACCACCCAAATCTTTTATATCACATGAAAAATACCACAATCTTAACTTTTCAAAATATAAATTTATCTTTTCATATATAGGCAGAGTGGTATCTATGTAAAAATTAAACTTTGATGCTAGATATGTAAATGCATACAAATTTACTGGTATGTATGCAAATCTTCCTTGTTTAACGATAGAGCACAAATCTTTCTTTAAAAAAAATAATCAAAGTCATAAAATCACAGAATTTACTTAAATTATATTCTCAAAGATACAAAATGAAGGATAATGTACAACAAATGAACCACCTCCAACGACTAATGTTCCACGATTCATTTCTATTAAAAACCTATAAATACATCACAATTACCCCCAATTTTAGCAAATACCATGCATTATGCACAGCACCAATGCCAACAAATCAAAATCTCTCATTTTTATTTTTTTTATCAACACGCTCGAACAATTCCCGCCTAACAATTCCCAAAAATCACATCTTTCCGCTAATAACCGTATGCACATTCTTCAATTAACCCCCAAAAAATGTCTAACCACAAGCCACCTCCCTCTTCAAATGGAGCAACTGTTAGGGACCCCGCGGCATGTGATCCCCGGCGGCGAGCTTGGCGTCATGAGCTCATAAGCCAGCACTCCAGCCCCACACCTGTTCCTCATTGCCGGATCCCTATTCCTCCTCTCAATCTCTTCCTCCACCCTTCTTATTTCACCCGCAAACTCCTTGAACCGATTCACCACTCTCCCATCCCCGGTCCACCCCTCCCGCCTCTCCCCTAAATACTCCTCATCCGCCGCATGCGTTGACAGCGTATCAATCACCGTCATAAAAGTCGTAGCTTGCATTAGCTCCGGCATCGCTGAAAGATAGTACCTGTGCGGGTCGGCTAGAAAGTAATCATAGTCCGGATCTCCTTCTTCCGGCAATAGCCGCCTCAGCAGCGGCGGACGGGAAGGGATGTAAGCCCCGAGAGGATATTGGCCGAAGTTTAACGCCGCGTGTTGCGCAGATGCAAGCCAGATTAGCGTGGTGAGTATATGAGCTAAGTCCGCCGGTGTAGCCAATGCAGGCCACCACGGTGCGTTCCGGTGGTCTGCATGTCCTGTAGTTTTGACTTCCGCGTACCAAGTTTGCAGTTCAACGTCGGCTTGTACAGCAGCTCCCGACGGGTAGTACGTAGCCACGTATTCCTTAATGAAGGACTCCAGCGCCGACCAGAGAAGAAGGCCGTCGTTTGCGTATGGATAGTCTTCTATCAGCAGGCGCAGCCCATGCGGCTTAGTCCTGTCTTCAATCGCCATTCCCCTGAAACGCAAACGAACAAGGTGAGTAACTAATGATGGATTAATTGGAGGAGGAGTGGTAAGTTCGGGAAATTTACGAACCTTCGGATGAGATCGGCAGGGAGGCCCTCCTGATCGAATCTCCAGTGCTCCGCGTAGAATGCGGAGCTAATTTCTATTGAGAATGGCCCCGGAGTGAAGCTGGATTCAATGACTCCACCAGCGCTAATGAGGATTTGGCGAGCAATTGCGTTGATTTCTAAGTTATACCTCATGTGTGGCTTCAACAGCTTGAAAATTGGATGCATTACGCTCAGCTGCCGGTGTGTGGAGATTATGAATGGTTCAATGGAAGCGTGTGTTCTCAGCCTGAATAACACAGTTATTATTAAATGAGAACAGTAATCAGGCATTATTTATATACAGAGAAAAACAGAGAGAGACAGACATAGAGAACTATCTAAGAAGTCATACCAGTGATTCACTAACTGATGCACGCCAGCATCATTAGCGGTGACATGTGCCTTAGCAAGCTGCCACAACCAGTTGCTGGTTGCATCAGACGGCGGCGTCATCACACGTTTAGCTCTTGAAGTCATCTGTGGGAGGCACAGTTCAATAGCGATCGGCTTCAGGGTCCCCAGCGAAGTGAGGAAGAAGATGGTTCGAGTGGCGTAGGCCTTCCGGCCATCCAGCGCATTGATCCGATCAATGAATGGTAATAATATGTCGTGATAATTAAGAATGAACAGTCTGTTCTCCTCTATGGCCTGATGAAGAAAAGTTAGCCGTTAGGATTTTTAAAATGGTTCAGTGGCATTTTCGTGAATGATAGATAAGCTTGCTGAGGGAAGGAAAGTTACCTGTTTGATGGTCATGCCGTCGAGTTGTCCGGCGATGTGTTCCTCCTTGATAGCGGATTCCGGAGGGCCATAGATGGCTGGATCAAGCTTGCTCACTGGCGGGAATGACTGGAATGACGTAAATGCCTCTGTTAATTGAAAGAATAGTGCAGAAAAAAAAGGAGGGTACATTCGGAATGTTGAATTACCTGCAGCCGCTCAATGTTGACGGGATTTATCCCCGCCAGCGTTTGCCGGGCGAACTCATCGTCTCGGAGCCAGGCGAACTTGTCCTCTGTTTAAAACAGAAATTACAGAATCAGAAATCTGCAGAGATACAGATGACAATTCTACAGAATCTGGGGTCTTATTTGATAAGTTTGGAAAAAGGCCTAAGAAAATTTGATATTTTTTAAGTGGTGGGCCTCACAGCCACAACTGAGGAGGTCATAATTTTGTCTCATTACGCTGATAGTTTTATTGGGCCCATAATGATGGGCTGGCTTCTCTCTATCCTCAAAATCTCCCATTACGACTGAAAGCAAACCATCACTGAGGGCATTAAATTCAGCACATAATGCACCTTCTTCCAATGTCCTATTTCTTACGTGGGCCCTTTCAATAAATTAAAACCAAAAAGTAAAATCGCAATCTTTTCACGTTTTTGCTTTTAAAAATTATTATTTTTATACCCAAAATTGCATAAAATGAGAATTTTGACTGAATAGAAAGCTTACTTGTAATAATATGAGGGGTGTCGTAGCGAAGAAGAGCTGAACTTGAATCTCGAAACTTGTTCACGAAAGGAATTTTTTTGAGGAGATTATCTTCAATTCCTTTCTTAAATTTGATTCCCTCTTTGAATAGATTATCGAACTCATGGAAGTTCTTTATGTCATTGCTGTTAGGGTCAATGGAAGCAACAATTGCCGGCATCAAGTTGTGGAGCAGAGCTTTAACAGCTCCCTCTTTCAGCATCTCTTCCTTCATCTCCTCGAATGCCTCATCTCTGGGCACATATACTGGCGTTGGGTACTCAACTGTGCTCTCCGCGAGCGAGTCTGCATCAATTTTAAATATTTCATTATTAAACATATAATACTATAATTATATTATATATTGAAATATTTTAAAAACCTTAATTATATGTAAAAGGCAGATTGTTTTTCAAATTATTTCGTTTGACATTTCGTGGTCAAATTTTCTGGATAGACACTAAAGATGAACTGGAGAGGGTTTACTTTTCAAACAAAGCGGACGCTTAAAATAGCCAGAAGATTCCACAGAAGAAAATAATGAGGGCTAAAAAAATTATGGGATCTTACATATGTACCACATAATTCTTATGTATTTATATATCTAATTCCTACGATTCGGCATGAAAATTTAGATTTCACTTTTAAAAATTTAATAATAGTGATAATTTATTAATGTTGTATATATAGAAATTTAGGTTTTAGGTGCTTAGATAAATAAGAATTGTGTGGTATTATTTCAAATAAACTGCTAACTTAAATTCTCGTCAAAATTTAACATATGTTGTTCTTTGGCGGCATCGTTAATTGACAGATGACTCGTATTTTAAAAATATATAGATATATTATTTAATTTAGTAAAATAACTCAGATATGAAAAAGCATCTCATTTCTAAATTAAAATTTCGATAGGACCCAACAATAAAAAGGACAATAATTAACATACTTTTAAGAAACTAAAAAGAAATAAAAACTTTACACATTAATTTAGCTTAATTTCTTAAAAAAAGCACAGTTGTTATATAACGTAATAATAATAAATATACCTGTTTTTGACTGTGGACGTCCTGTGCGACACCGCCGAGGGTACGGCCGCTCATCTCCTCCAAAAACAGGACGAAGATACTGAAAGCCCTTATCGGGATTCCCCAAATCATTGTATACCGCAAAATCATACACTCTATCACTTAGTTTCCTCTCCCCCTTTCCGTCTCCTCTCAGCTCCCTCAATTCCCTCTCCCTCAATTCCCTCAGTCCTGCCGGTGTTTCAGAAGGCAAGTAAGGCTGCAAAACACAAACAAAAAACCATAATTAATCGCGCTTATCTCCCATCATAAATTAAAAAACATAATTTTACGTTCTTAGTTACCTTATTGGTGAAGAAGATTCTCTTGCTGGGTTGGTCCTTGATGGATTGGACCCAGGAATCGCAGGTGAAGTGAACAGGGCCGCAAGCAAATCCTTCCACCACTATGTTTTCCAAGAAGAACTCTTTATTATGTCTGTTGAGAACAGTGATTGCTCCTGGTTCACCGAAGCTGGAGTCAACTATGAAGTCGGCACTGTATACTACTTTCTCTGCTTTGAAATCCTTGTTCTTAAACCAATCCTTTAAAATAGTTTCCCTGCTCGTTTTTGCCCTCTTTGTTCCTTCAAAGTTGGAGCGACGAAAGGCCGTAAAGATCGCAACTTTGGTTTAAGGAAGAAATAAGTAACTGGAGCTGGGGAAGAAAAAAGTCTTACTTGGATCGATCTCGGTGCCGATGAGTTCAAGCATGATGTTTTGGCCCATTCTATCGCCGAAGGCGTCCAGCTGCGTCTCCATCTTCTCCTTCATGCTCTGCTTCTTATTCCTCCTAATAGTTACAGCAGCCCTCACCTTTAATTTCACTGGCTTCTCCTTCTCCACGAGCGCTGCAACCACCGGTCGATCTACGATCATTGTGCCGGTGACCGGAGATTTCCATGTCTTAGCTGAGACTAGTTTCCTGTGTCTCATAGCAAGAAAATTGAGTGATCTGCTCTGTTCTCCGCCGGAGAGAAAGACGGAGCTCTGAGAAAAAAGGGAGGATCTTTGGAGAAGAGGGTAGTTCAAACTTCCTCTCATGGCTGCCATTTTCTTCTATGCTTCTTTCTCCAAATTGGAAAACTTTTCCCTCTCCGATTCTTCTTCTCTGCCGCCCCGTCCTCTGCAGCCTCCGATTAGGAATTTGTACTTTGGTTTCAGCTAGTAGGTGGAGCCTGGAGGGGGCTCGAAGGGGTTTTATAGGCGCTGAGGAGTATTTACGGAATAACATATTTGGTTCGACTCGCTCCCGCCGTCCACACGTTTTTCACCATTCGTTCAAGGGTCGGAATTGGTACTTCGCGGTAGCCGCGATGGTTTTTGCTAGTTAGGTGTTCATTTTTCTCCTCCTCCGCCTCTCTCCATTGACCAACCGTAGAAAACCAAATTTATAACGAACCCCTTCACTTTCCTCAGCACAAATGTAACACGATACCTCAAAGCTGTAAAAAAACTAGACTTCACAGCTTATTTCCTATACTAAAATAAAGGGAGAATTAATAACACAACCTACTGTAAGCACCCAATTTTTATTGTATTTTCTATCTTCAGTCTGAGTAGTTGTTTTCTGTTTAAATTTTTGGTTCAGTGGATTTTCTATTTTTCTTTCAGTTGTATCTGTGAATTGTCAATTATTGCATTCCTATGCTTACATCTTTGTGGGTTTATATTGAACGAATGCTCATACATAATTTGTGTACCTTTAAAAGGTGAATCTGGTCATGGTCATGATCAGGACGTTGAGTGATCGTGAAGCTGCTCTAAAGTGAGTAAAAGAGACGACGTCAAACTTCGTGCCGGTGAGATTTTCCCAAAACCTTTATAACTCGCTTATACTTGGAAGATTTAAATGTATACCAACAATTTTTATGTGTTTACATACGATTATACCAATTTTTTGGGAGAATTAAATGTATTCCATTCAATGTTATTGTGTTCAAGTGCATAACACTTTGTGTATTACATAACTTTTAAACTAAAAATATGTGCACATTTTCCTAATCTTTAAGTATGTACCATACATAAAACTTCATTGAAATGTATAAGTTCCAGATTTTCATTATATTTATATATATAACACTTAAATTGGAATGCTAAACTTCAGATTTTCTTAATCTTCGTGTTTATATGCATAACACTTGAATCTAATCGCATTTAGATCAATTTCCAACATAAACTTTCAGATTTTCTTAATCTTCATATGTTAGCCCATCGAGCAATTATGTTTAAACATAAAGTTTTAGATTTTCTACAAACCCAATTATAAACTTTCAGAGTTTTCCTTTCCCCTTAAATCTTTATGAATTTACATATCTAACACTTAAATTCATTTATGAACTTTCAGATTTTATAATCTTCATGAATTTACCTATTTTACACTTAAATTTAAATGTATATGAAGTTATAGATTTTACAATTTCAGGGTCAGTTTGGGACAGCTTATTTGGTGCAGTGGCGTTTTGAAAATGCACTTGGACTGTTTGGGTAAACTGCGTTTTGGCAGCTTATGCGTTTTCAAAACGCAGAAACCAGCATTTTCACACCCCACCTATCTAGGTGCGGTGGTTAGTTTTCTGGCTGCGGTCTGATTTTTTTTTTTTTTTAAAAAAAATTTTGTAATAGCCACCGCACCTAGCTTATCCACAGATTATTCAATAAGCTACAGCTGCCCCAAACAGACAATGCATTTATAGACCTGACACTTCAATCTAAACACATGAATTTACAGATTTGCTGAAATTTAATGCATTTAATCTCATAATACCTTAATTTTGAATATATATATTTACAGATTTGCTGAAATTTAATGCATCTACTCATATTTGCTAAAATTTAATGTATTTACAGTCTTAACACTTGGTTTTTGAATATAAATTTACATGTTTGCTTAAGTCCAATGTATTTACTCTCATAACACTTGGACTTTGAATATAAGTTCATAGATTTTGCTGAAACTTAATGCATTTACTCTCATGACACTTGGATTTTGACTGTAAGTTTATTGATTTGCTGAATTTCAATACCTTTGCATCCATAAGATCTAGATCTAAATGTAAACGTGCATATTTTCTGATTTTCTTTTGTATTGAAATTTATATGCAAATTTGGCGTTGCATATGTGAAAACATGGAGTTGGGTGGTGTAAATATGATAACTCTTCATAGTGTGTTTCATACACTTACAAAAATCAAATTAAACGATCATAAATTAAAGTTTCAATGTCTTAGATTTCTTCTACTTTTAAAGAACCCTTCCTGAATTGGCCACATTGGAACTTCAAGATCTTTAAAATATAATCAAAACCCATTAGCAAAATACAAAAAATTCAAAACTCAATGAAATTCATATTTGAGAGAGTGAGGAAGTCATATTTGTAATTTTTCTAAAATTACAAATATGCCCATCCTAACTTTTAAACATCTAACCTAAACATCTAAAAATCATTACTTGTCAAATTTTAATTCAAATAATCATTAATCAATACAATATTTTCACTATTAAACCTAACAAATGAAATCCTTAAAATTAAAATCACTCATGGACAAATATTAAAACATAATAAATAACTTTTACTTTGAAATGAAGTAGTTTAAGTCAAAGATTATCAAATTTACAAATATACCCTTGTGAACAAAAAAATTAATAAATTTTTCAAGAGAACTCCAAATCAACTGAAACATTCACCTTTGAACCAACTGAACAAATAAGAATTAAGATATAAAAAAATCAAATCATTTCAATAACATTTAAATAATTAATCATTAAATAAATATAATAATATATAAAAAGGCAACAATATTAAAAATCAAATAACACGAAAAATAAAAAAAAATCCATAAAAATCATGAAAACTTAAAGTAACCTTTAATTAAACAAACCTAGTGGTAGTCTTCGAGGTATTCTTGGAGGAGATAATCCTTAGTTGCTGATAAGGATCATCTATTATTCTTAACTCTGCACATTAAAAACACTGGTGACCCTGAGATGATGAAACTATGAGATCTTGATCAGGGTGATCATAAATTAAAATTAAAAGACAATCATATTAAACATTTATAAAATTTAAATAAAATTCATTAAATTCAGAAAATGTAAAACTAATTAAAACATAAAGTAAACTATCAAACTCACAATAAAATTCACTAAAAAATTAAACTTAAACCTAACTAAACAAACTTCCAACCCCAATCTATGAATATTTTCTAGACGATGCTGCCCATGATTGCTTTCAGGAGTCTTTCGGTTGGATAGGACTAACAACCTTTTTTCACTAAGTAGATTAGGCACTGAAATGGTCGAGATAATGAAAAACCATGAGTATCTTCACTGAATTTTATCTTATTTTTTCCCATTTATAAATGAACAATTACCCTTTAGACGTTATAGGATTAGGTTGGGTAAGATCATTTTGTTGTGCTTGTACTTAATCGCTCTCCAGACATTTGGTAGGATATGTAAACAATTTTTTCTTTATGCATTAGAGCTATTTTACATATTTCTAGGCGGCCATATTAAGCTTAAAATGTGTTAATTTTATTGTGAAGGGCTGCTGTAATTAAAACTAGGCCACCATAATTAACTTAGGTTTTCTTTCAGTAGTATCTTTTCATTTCTAGAGTTAAAGCATCTGCCATGGTTGGTCAACCGCTGACATTTCAACTATCCGAGAGAAGATGAATATAAAGCGAAGGATGAACCTCAATTAAACCAATAACGATGTTCAGATGAAACTTTTTGACCGACAATTCTGACATAGGCCTAGGGTTGGAACCCTTCTGTCGTCTTTATCGTTTTTGTTATTTGTGATGGATGAATTGGACCACATCTCAGGTTGATGTTTTGTTTGTTTTTTTTGCCTAGATCTCTAATAGACTCATTAAAGACAAAATTTTCTGCCCAAACTAAAAAAATAAAAGTAACATAAAATTTTCAAAATTAAATAAAGCTCATAACCAGAAATCAAAGTAAAGTGAACGTTGCATTCACACTCTAGAAACATAATGCATATAAAACAATAAAATTAGCATTAAATAAAATTGAGTATACATCGCTTTATGATTTAGGAATAGCCTCGAAAAGATCACCTTAAGTTATGCATATCCTATTTTATATATTGATTGTCTTTCAGGCCCTCTCTCATTGGACGAAAAGTGGTGACTTATCTTTTGAGAGTCACCATCTTATAGAGTGAGTTCTGTCATTGTATATCATTTAACCTCATAAACATATCTTCTAAAAGTTCATCATTATGAACTTGCATACCTATACACAATCTATTATATTCAGTGGGCACTAATAGTTAACCAAAATAATATAACACATGAGTGTGGAGAGCTTTATAATTTTAAATTGTAAAAATATGTTTGCGTTAGTTGTAGGACATTATGCAAATCAGTTATACTCAGGCAGCTTGATTTACGATCTAGTTGTAAGACATACATTTTTTTAATAAATAATAATCTATCTTATCATGCATACATTGTGATTAGCCATGCATGATTTTAACTGTGATTTGTTCGTTTAGATGTCAGTCCTTTCAGGCAGAGTTAGAAGTCCATTTTATTTTGTTTGTTGTGTTTCTCTTATACTTGGTTTATGAGCATTTACTTCTTTTAGTAAACTTCACTTCAGTTGTAGGATTCCGAGGTTGTTCATCTAGTTATGCCATATATCCTCACTTTTTAGGCTTTCTCGTGGTTATTTATCGTGTGAGATAAGTCCCGAATCTCTAATAAAATAACAACTGAATCATAAAAAAATTCTCTTTTTAAATCATTAAAGTTGAACAATAGGATAGTTGAGAGGTTACTAAATATTCTTAATATTTTCGACATCTCCTACTCTTAGAAATAACCAATCATAAAATCTAAACTTAGAAATTCCTTAAAGATAGGACCACAAACATAATCAAATATTTTTTAAGTAACTTTGGTTGCTTAAGATATAATTAACTATAGGGACTTCCCCTTCTACGAAGTTTAAACTCCAGATTAATCTAAAATCTATGTAGTCTTTGAAGTAGACAAGGATAAGATTTATTAGTTTTAATCTTAGACCTTGTAAATATCCAAAATTTCTTTGTTTAAGTATTTAAACCCATCATAAAGTGGTATTTCTATCTACTGAGGTGTTATATTACTTTTGAAGTCGTGTTTAATTATTTAAAAATTCAACATTGGAATTTGTATCGTTTCCAAACAAGCCTAACCAGAAATAAAACCAACACCACTGCCTCTTAAAGATGATATGTTTGACTAACTATAAGGTTCTTTAGTGTTTTCCAAGATCAACCTTCGATCTGGTTACCATCAGATGAAAATCAAGGAAGAAGACGTTTTGAAGACTTCTTTTTGATCTCATTATGGGCACTATTAATTTTTAGTTATGCCATTTAGTTTGACTAATGCCTTTGTTGCCTTTATGGATTTCATGAATAGAGTTTTCAAGCCTTGGATCAAATTGTCATTATCTTTAGTGAAGATATTTTGGTTTACTCCAAGAATGAGAGGAGCATGCCCGACATCTCACAGTAGCACTAATTCTTCGAGAGAATAAGATTTATGCTAAATTCTCTAAATGTGAATTTTGTTTCAAGAAGTGAAATTTTTGGGACACATTGTTAGATGAGCTAAAACTTTCGTGGATCCTACAAAGATCGGATTTACTGATCACCGAGATTCGTAATTTTCTCAAATTAGCTAGATATTATCAGAGATTTGTTGAAGGCTTTTCTTGCATTGTTGTAGCTCTAGCAATGTTGAATCAAAAGGTTGTTACGTTTGAATGGTCCGGTGCTTGTGAGCAATGTTTTTAAAAAATTAAGAATTATTTATTATTAACCCATAATTCTTTCCATTCCTTCCGACATAGACGAATTTCATATTTTAGGTGATGTTCACATCAAAAATTGTGACGTGCTCTAATGTAGAGAAAATAGAGTTGTAGCCTATATCTTTAAACAACTCAAGGTACATGAAAAAAACTGTCTTACCCATGACTTGGAGTCAGCTGCAGTCATATTTGCCTTAAAGATTTGAAGGCACTATCTTTATGACATTCATTGTGAGGTCTCTACTGATCATAGGAGCCTGACATATTTTCTTACTTAGAAAAAGTTGAACTTGAGGAAAAGGAGATGGCTCAAGTTGATGAATGACTATGATTTGAAAATTATGTACCACTCTGGTAAACAAATCAGGTTGCGGAGTATTTAAGCAAAAATTTTTTGATGTATTTAGCTTGAATGATCACTTAAGAGCTCTAGTTAGCTTGGGAGATGGAGCAAGTCTAGCTCAAAAATAGTACTAATAGAAGATAATCGTAACACATGAACTGTCAGTTCACCTTACACTGATGGACCGTGTTCGTGCGGCTAAGATAATGGATGCCGACTTAATATAAAATAGAGAGTAAATAAAGAATAGATCAAAGCCCGAGTTTAGTATTAATACGTAACAAATTCAATTCATTTTCTACCAATCAAGACGTCCTATTCCACGAATAAAGT
Source organism: Papilionanthe hookeriana x Papilionanthe teres (assembly GCA_022702705.1). Lineage (NCBI taxonomy): Eukaryota > Viridiplantae > Streptophyta > Magnoliopsida > Asparagales > Orchidaceae > Papilionanthe > Papilionanthe hookeriana x Papilionanthe teres. The sequence continues at coordinate 56,165,820 of CM040425.1, forward strand.
CACCAAATTATACATAGATAATATTATTTGACTTCATGGAATTCCAATCGCTATTGTATTAGATCGAGATGGAAGATTTACGACCAGGCTATGGAAGCAAATGTAAGAAGGTATGAGCACGAGATTAGACTTACGTACTAGTTTTCATCCTCAGATAAATGGATAATCAGAGTGCATCATCATACCTTAGAAAACTTACCGAGAACTTGCATTTTGGACTTCAGAGGTAGCTAAGAGGACTATATTCTATTGTCAAAGTTTGCTTATAATAATAGCTTTCAAGCTAGTATCCACATGGTGCCTGACCCGAATTGCAATTACGCATTAATTTAAGTTCCCAAAAGACGTAAAAAAACTTGACCCAAATTATATTTAGAGGCTAGTGTGCAAAACAAATATGTTATAGAATTTAGAATGTGATTTATAGTTTACACATTATAGGTTCTACACAAGTGCACATATCGTTTTAAGAAATATATAGTTTTCTTTTGAGACCCAGTATCAATCCCACAGAGAAGTAAGGTAAGAAATCCCTTAGGCTAATTTTAGTCTACTACTATCAGCCCCTATTATGAAAAGTCGATTAAAGTGTTTTTTCTAGTAAGGACTCCTAAACACAAACATAAATCTAAAGATAAACCTAACTAGAGAATTAAATTTGGAAAATTTTGAGAAATTAAAAACTACATTTCTCACACAATATCCTAAATAATGTGTAGGAATGAAATGCTTAGAGTTTAATATAGTATTGACAAATAGGAGCATACCTATTATTTACCCTCTATCAAGTGCATAAAGAACATTGGCTAATCTAAAGGTTGGTGCCGACATATATAGTAGTGCTGGATTGGTTCTAGTATCTTACTTCTAGATTACCCACTGTGCCCTCTCTATAAGACCTACTAGTGACCCTTTCTCCAACCTTTAGACCAAACTAATAAAAGAATCTAGTCTGTCATTCTAGAAACATCAATTTTATGCCCATCAAATTTTATCTCCCTATTTATTTGCACTCCCCCTCGGATGATCGTCACTGCTCTTTCCAAAGTGAAATGTGATACTTACTAGTTAAGAAATCTTAACCCTTTCGGGACTATAAGTTTTCTCCACAAATTTTAACAATACAAGTGGTCAATTTGTAAAGTAAATAAAGATCTGGTAAAAATATCGTCACATTTATGAAATAAGAGAATTTCTAAGTAAATCTAAATTCTTAAACATGTATCTATTTCATTACAAAAGAAAAGTAAAATGAAGATGATGACATAAGCAGTAAAATGATTGATAGAATTAAGTAATAAATTATGTGCCAACAAGGAATATATGTCTACCTACCCTCTTCTGAGTGTATATGTATGCTTAGTATTATGACCCACAATTTTATATTATGATTTTTTTAATTTAATTGCAACGACGCCAAAAACTTGACCCGCTATATTATATGTATAGAATTGTAATTGTTTATGTTGTGGATGCTACGCAAGTATACGTATCGTATCAAGTAATACGAGGCTCTAGTGGAGTTCGGTTATCGATCCCACGGGAAATAGAAAATTAAATAACAACTAATTTTAAAATAATAATAATAATAATTTTAAAATAGTATACGAAAATTTGGAATTCTAAATTTAAGCGCAATAAAGTAAACTAAGTATTTTAATTAGGTAACTTAACTAAGTAGAAAATTAATACGTATTGAAAGTGCATGAAGTTAAACTAATTGCTAAATAAGTCTTAACTATTCGAAAAAAGTATCTTTCCCTTGTTTAGAAATTTAAGTGATTGATGAATTTAAATAGATAATTTTAAGGTATTGTGACAAATAGGAACATTCCTATTCTTTACCCTTTGGTCCAGGTGTAAAGAATATTGACTAATCCTATGTTTGATTATTGAATCGCGGTTGAAGCTGAGGAGGATACCGATCGCCACTTCAGAGCTCCCACGTTCCCCTTGCCTGAAGGCTAACATCAACACTTCAGCTCTCAAACAATAGGACCGAATTGAATATTTTAGTCTGTCACACTAAAATGCTCAATTCTACGCCCAGTAATATTATTTCCTTATTTATTTGCTCCTTCCTTCCAAGGCTTTTGAATTCCCCGAATATCCGATGTAATTTTTGTTATAGTTGATATTCAACATATTTTAACAAATCAAATGGCAGCTTGAAAGTAAATTAAGTTTTAAGTAAAAATTATCACAATTTATTAATATATATAAAAGTACTTCGTTTTAAGTTCATCAAGTCACTTAATTTCATAACGAGGAGAAAGACTAATAAATTACTCGGAATGCATGTGAATTAAACTAAGCATGAATTTCATTTAAAGTTAAAAACAATAAATACAAATACTTATCTCGATTTATCCCCAAGTAGACTCTCTGCAGTTCCTTTCGACTCTTCCTTCCAAGTACAGTGAAGACTCACTAAAACTCACTAACTCACTAAAGACTCACTAATTACACTAATTAAGACTCTAAAGACTGCTCACACACATAAATAAAAGACTCTTAAGACACAAATTGACACACACTTCACAAAATAACACACACAAACACAAAAACTGCACACTTCAGGCTGCATTTCGGCCTATATATATAGAGGTAAGCAAAGGACCAAGAGGTGTGTAAGCATCCCTTCAAAAAGTGTCCAGGTTCAATGTATCTGCGCCATTTGAACTAGCTCACCGTCGGCGAGGCTTCTAGAAGGTCTTCGAACCGCGCTATCTCGCTGTCAGAGGCTCGGGCTCGCTGTCAGCGAGACAGTTATAAATCCTTCAGAATTTTCTTCCTCGTACCCTCGCCGTCGGCGGGCTCGATCTCGCCATCGGCGACTCAGCATAAATTGCATTATTTTCTTCCTTTTTGCTCCAAATCCGCTCCTTTTTATGATTTTTGCTTTTATCACCTAAATTCTACATTCCTGCAACAAAATAAAGAAAATACCTTTCTTTAAAGTGCAATTTCATCAAAAATAGGTATGAATTTCTTAATAAAATTTTCGAGTGATCAAAATCCCCCAAACTTACTTATTACTTGTCCTCAAGTAATTTTAGTACTACATAAAAATAATGAGTTCTATAATAAGATTTTTCAATTTAAATAAACTATCAATTAGATTAATTAATATCATAATAAAGTTAAATAAAAATAATTCATGTAATTTAATTAATCTTATAGAAATAAATTATTTAGTTATCGAGTCTAAGATTTCTAACTTACTATTCATTTCGGGAATGACTATATTTAAAAGAATAACTACTTAAGATATTCATATGATAAGAAATTCAAGAAAACACTATTAGGTAAAATTCTAATCCATAAACATAAGTTTGGAAATATCTAAGTTTTTCACTTTTAGGTTAATTCAAATGAAGCCAATTTTTGATAAGGCATCTCCTCAAGCTTCTCCTCATTTTTCTTTTTCTTTTCTTTTTCTTTTTCTTTTTCTTTTTCTTTTTCTTTTTCTTTTTTTTTTCTAATGAGGATTACTATATCTGGAGAGTCTGTTAATAATTTTGAACTTCATTTTCATCTTCCTAAATTTGAAACTTAGAAATATTTCTTAGCTTATATATACTTCATAGTTTTTACTTCATTGATTTTCAATCTTTTCTTTTTCACTTGAATACTTAAGAATTTTAATTTTAGAATATAGTTTTCCTTACTAAAAATAGTTTACTATTTTCTTATTCCCTTTAACCAAATATTTTATTCTATTTAATTAATTAAAGCACTAGAAATATTTCATTTAACCTTTTATAATAATTAAATAAAATAATTCATATTAATTAAATTGAAAAATTTGCTATAAAAATCATTTTATAATAATTTAAAAATAGAAATTGAGAACAAGTTAATAACTAAATTTGTATTTTACTCCCCCCAAACTTAAATTTTTATATCTACTCTAAATAATGAAAAAAAGGGAAAGTAAATAAATCATACCTTTGAAGTTTAGGTATTTCTTTTTTCTTTAAAATTTTTGCGAGCTTTTTCATTTTTCATTGAATGCATGCTTGTTAGTATTCTCCATATATATATAACAATTTAAAGAAAATGCGAGGATAAAATCGAGATAAGTATTAAATAAAACAATTAAAATTAACTCTACACTACACATATGAATTACTAACATATTAAAAACATTGAACTAACAGATTAACAATTTTAAAAACTTAAAACAATACAAAATAAAATAAAAACATACTAAAGAAAACTAACATACTATTTAACATAAAAACAAATGCAATTAACTAACACAAAAAACAATAACTAAACTATTATCACAATTCAAGTAAATTAATCTAACAAATATCCAATATCTCACAACATAAAGTACTGAATATTACAAACATATAAAAGTTTCCAAAATAACTTAACATCAAACAAAAAAAACAAATAAAGTCCTAATCTTCTATATTGAAGTCCCAAACTATATTATCATCCCCTTCTTGATCTGCAGTCGAGAAGACCGAGCGAGGATGATACCGAGTATACCTAGGGCACTTCGGAAAGATGACATCTAAATCTCCACTCCCGTAGCGACGTTCAGCTTCATGATATGCTATCTCGTATTCTGAATGTCTCTGCAGGTACTCACTATCATAATCATGTCTCCTCTTCAGATTATCAATCCTTTGATCAAAATGATCAAATCTTCTCCCCATTGTCTCTCCAAACTGCTTAAAACTCCTATGCAGGGTCAGCTCATTCATCAAATCTTGTAGGGTAGGGGTGGTAGGCTCAGGAGGTTCATGGCTAGTAGAGGGTATATCTCTACTTGACTGAGTGAAATAACTTCTCACTCCTGATCTCCACCCTTCATGAGACTCATATTTCTTGATATTGGCAGCTGTGAGTGGTTTCATGGGTTTTATCCACTCCTCATCATCTGCTGCCTCAACTCCAGAGAGTTGGCAGATTGCATAAATCAACCCAGGATGTCCCAATCCCCCTCCACTTTCATTTCCAGCAGTGGCTAAGATATTTCTATAGATGACACTTCCAATGTTTATACTTCTATTGTTCTGAATACAGAAATTCAGAACTGCTCTATCCCTTGTTACCTCACTGTGGTGGTATGTAGGTAACAAAGTAGAACAAATAAAATAGTGCCATGCTTTAGAATTTGCATTTAACTTAGAAAGAGGAAAATTCACTCTTTCCCGCTGCTTTATCTTCCAAACTCCAGTCCGTCGAGTAAGAAACTTTATCACCTCTTCTAGAGGTTCTGACATAGTTCCAAATGTTTCGTACTCATTTGGACCGTCCCGGACTTCATAGAAGGCGTTAATTCTAGCAGCGCTGAAGTCAACCATAAATCCACGTACCTTTACTGGTGCATCTTCAGCGGCAGTCAAATTGGCATAAAATTCTTTAACCACTTCTACAGCTGCTCTATATTGAACGTAACAGAAATTCTCCCAACCTCGTTCCTTAATAATCCGCTCTACTTCTCCTCCCGGATTTTTGAAAACCCGATCCGCAATGCACTTTCTTCCTTGTATGTTTTCAAAATATTTAGCTTTGTGCTCGTGCATTGATGAATCGGTCTTCGTCGAATTCTACTCGACGTTTTTGTCGTGGAGCCATACGATTGATCTGTGAAAATCGTGAAAATTTTCACTAAACTTAAAAATAATACTAAGAAGGCTTCCTGCAACATTTATAAGCAATTTAAATCAAATTCCATGGATTTCTACCGAGTAATTCTTCCACATTTAGGATTTTTCAAAATTTTTCAATGTGGAGAAAATACATGGTGAAAATAAAAAATTTTTGCATAGGAGTGAAGCACTTACCAAGAGAAGATGAAATCCGGTGTTTATGAGTGATGAAATCGCCTCTAAATCCGAAATTTCGTGAGCCCTAGGGTAGTTATTTTTTTACGAAAATGAGAGGTTGGGGATGATGAATAGTGTTTTTGACCGGTCAATTAAAGTGTTTTTCGCGACCTCGCTGTCAGCGAGATTTTTCTCGCCGTCGGCGAGCTAATATTTTTCAGAACCAAAAACTCTAGGGAAAAATCCGCTGTCGGCGAGAAATTTTTGCTCTAACCTTCGCTGTCAGCAAGATCGATCTCGCTGTCGGCAGGATTTTTCTTGCCGTCGGCGAGATTCCAAAAAATTAAATTTCCGAAATTCGTCACTCATTTTCGTCTTGATTTTCCTTATATTATATTTCCGATCACATCATTTATTAATTTAATATGAAGATTAGCTACTTATACACAGACTAATTCACACAACACAACAAATTAACTTTAATATTGAAATTCATGAGATGTACAAACTAACATAATTTTAAACTCCATAAACAAACTTCAATTCTCCAATCCTTACTACTAATCAGCATCGCAAACCAATCCACGACACACTAAATGCTGATACAAAACTATGACACATATCTCAATTAAGTTTGAGATATTCAAATCATCAGTCCACACATAATAAAATCTAAATCAAATCAAATAACATAAATACAAACATACTATGGAAATCTTTACTACTACTCTTCAATGTCAGAATCTTCATCTTCTCTGATGTTTCTGATATGACGATGTGTAGGCATATTTTTAGGTTATGTGTATTATTTTAAAAAGGGGGGTCGCCTAACAGAAGTTGTCGGCGAATTTTTAATTTAATTTAAAAAAATAATTTGAAAAGTAGTATTTGATTTTAAAAATAATTTTAAGTTTGAAAATTTTAAGATGTGAAATCAAACCGATCTCATATCCCAAATAGTTTATATAAACAAGCACCGCACCACAAACCGTGTATCTATCCCAAAGAATAGGCACACTACTTGACGATGGGGCTCGATTAAATAAACTAAAAGATTTGTGACATCCGTTTGGTCTGCGAACCAATTTTATAAGCCGACAAGTTCCTCGCTTAATATAAATGAATTAAGTAGGGTTTATATTACTCAGGTTCTTAAAATTCCCTATAAGAGTAAGCCCTATAGTTAATTACATCTTAAGTGACGAGAATCACCTAAGAAAACTCTTGATAATAATCGGTAGTTCGCTCTCAAGAATTTCAAAGTTTAAGTTTTCGAGGGATTGAATTTTGGAATTTCGATAGGGAATGAATCAAATTTGGAATAATTTATTTCAGGAGTCCAAAAGGAAGAGAAATAGGAGAAGGTCGAGGATCCAAGAAGAATCTTGCAACTTCCCAAACTATCCTATTGTTTGGCTTCGAGTTTAAGAAAATCCTAATATTATCTGATATTTCAATCTTTGCCAATTTTAATTAATTTGGACTTATATTTGTATGATAAAATCATACAAATAGCCTGGAAGATGTGAGGGTTTATGTCGTATCGGACGACTACCTCGGAATCCTAAAACTGGTTAGGGCTTAATTTGCAATGCAAATGCCTAACAAAAGGTTGAGGATTTATGTTGCACTAGGCAAACTACCTCGAAGTCCTATGGCTTGGTTATTTAATTTTTAAGAAAGTTTCTGTTGAAGTAGATTCGAGTTTTGCTTGATGACGATGGTCGTGTCGCCCACCATGCTCCGAGCTCCTTATTGTTGCAGAGGTTTAGTTTTAGAAGTCATAAATCGGGAGATGAGAAAAGTGTTTTGGTTTAGAGAAATTCTTAATTTCCAAGTGTTTTTTATGTTTTAATTAAAACAAATCTTAAAGTTGATTATAACAACACCTGTTAAGATCCCACGGTTCCATCCTTCCGGCATCGTTATTTTTATCGGATTCACTTAGTTCAGATGAATTTGCTAAACTCAACTAAATGAGTTCCACACTTTCATTTAGACCGTGTGAAATCCCGTTAGCAACACGTAGGTTACATCATCCGAGGTATTCCCGATCATCCAACAAGACGTTTTAATTTAGTTATAGTTTTGTATTCTGTTTGTGATTAAATTTTGAGTTGTTTTATATTTTGAAATGTTGTGGCGGTGAATTTTATCTTGCAATGACTTTTAATTTAGTTTTGGTTTCAGTTTTAGGGACTATCCTAAAAGTGTGGGTTTTCATGCAACAGTTGTTTATCATGCAAGAAAAGTAAGTGCGATGCGATTAAGTAAATTGCGATAAAGTAAATTGCGATAAAATAAAAGCGTACCGGAGGTTCTTCCCGTCATCCCAAGCTGCACTTAAAACACAATTAGGATATTTAAGCATTTAAAGCAAGTCCCTAGGTAAAGCTAAGGGAAGGATTATGGTTTTCTACCAAATTCCTAATCACTATAGCTAGTCATCTCCTATGACATCTAGGTTCTTGTGTTTTGGTTTGAGGACGATTTCCTTCATCAAAGAACAATTAAGTTCAGTTGTTCTTATAAACATCCTATCATATTGAGAAAGTGTTTAAGAAGAATCTTAAACATCTTTTCAATATTGCTAGAATTATTTTAAGTCCAAATGATTTTAATCATACAAATGAATTAATCGTCCGAGAATTCAAGTTTTGTTGTTATCTTACTCAGTGAACTAGTACATTTGAATATCCTATGAGGGAAGTAACATTTCATTTAACGTTCTGTTTAGGAGTTATGACAACAAAAGCTTTTGAGGGCAAATTGATGTTCAAATGGTTTGTGATTTAATTTAATTTCAGTTAACGGGTTTAAATTTGGAATAGTGTTCAAGTTGTTTTATATTTATTTTTGAATTTCTTTATGTCTTAGGTGATGTTATTTTTAATTCAATTTAATTTAACTTTAATTTAATTTAATTTGGTTTAGTTTTAATTTTAATTTAATTTGATTTAATTTAATTTAATTTGATTTAATTCAATTTGATTTAATTTAATTTAATTTAATTTGATTTAAATTTAATTTAACTTAAATTTTAATTTAATTTTTAATTTAATTTAATTTTTTAATTTTAATTTAATATTTTATTATTCTTTTTTTTAATGTTTTAAAGATGATTTAATTTTAATTATTAAAGTATTAATTTAATTGAAATTTTAAAAGGATTTAATTTAAATAATTTAACTTTACTTTAATTTAATGATTAAGTCTTTTAGCATTTTAAATATTAAATCTGGATTATCATTTTAATTAGGAATTAAATATTATTGAGATGATTAATTTAGGGATTCTTAAATTAAAGAACAAATCTCTTCCTAATAATATCACCTATTTTAATAATTCCAATTTTATTATTCTTTCAAATTTAATCGATTATTTAATTAAGGTTTATTTCAATTATTTTTAAATTGTTTAATAGGTTTCTACCCTTATTATTCAAATATCAATCATCCAAATCAGATTAGGATCAAATACTTTACTCTTTAATTTTATTAAGCCTAAAGTTTTAATTAAAGGTTAAAATTTTAATTACCATTTTGCCCTTCAAGCTTAATAATTTCATAACTCACTAAATTGGGCTTAAATGAACTTGAAATTTTTATGTGACTTCACTCATATGTCAATAAAGGCATGAGAGGAGAAAATGTGATTTTTCTGTATTTAATTTATTTATGTAATTATTTTTGGTGGAAAATAGGGATTTCCAAGGAAAATTTAATAATATGAACAAGGGAAAGTTTCTGTCCTTAAGAAAATTATGGGACATTCCTAATGACTAGAGGATCACTTGGACCAATTTTGGTGATTTTTTGAATTATATTATTTTTATTATAATTATTTTGAGTTTTGGAGTATTAATTAATTTAAAAATAAAATAAAGATTGAAAAATGAATTTTATATTTGTAAAAAATCTCTCTGATATCAAGGAAACCAGAGAACCAATTTTTATAATTTTCTAATTTTTCTTTGATTTATTAGAATTATTTTAGTGGAAATGCTAAAAATATACATTTGTTTAATTTTAAAATTACCTTAAGGCTTTAAAATTTAATATCTCATTATAGAGACTTAAGAAAAATATGAGATTTGTTCCCAAGTGATTAAAATTCAAAATGTGACATTTTGGTGAATTTTATTATTTTTGTAATTTTTATTATTTTTTAATTATTAAAATATTAAAATAATGCAAAAAATTAACTTTTTTAGAAAATTGCAATTTTATTTTTTTTTAAATTCCCCTGATATCAGAGAGGCTCCAAAACCAATTTAGTGAATTTTTGAAAAGTATTTTGAATGTTATGAATTTTTAAAGTTTAAATTGACTAAATGGCTTAATCAACCCATTTAGTAGGGCTAACCAAGTCCAATTGACTTCAAATTTTTATGGTGGGTTCCTCTGATCCTAAAGTTCAGTGAAGAATTGATTTCAAGTTAATTTGATGTATGATTAGCTCTAATTAATTAAGGACCTATTTTGGGTGTTTAAGCCAATTAGGGTTATTCAAGTGGATTAATTCAAAACCTATTTTTCCTAGGTTCCTCCGGTCATAATAAACATCACCAAATTTTTCTAGAATTTATTTCACAATATGCTAATTATTGGAATTAAAATACTCAAACTAGCAACCTAGAGTTGAAAAATCAATAACTCTTCATAGGGATGGCCTCCGACTTTGGAAAATTCGGGGAATGTTCCCAAATTCGGAGGCTTCAAAAGCCCTATGGTCTCATGTCATGGTGAATTGTATACATGCATGGAGAATTGAAAATGTGCAGAGAGTAAATAAATTATTAAAAATCAAATACTCGATGAAATTAAATGATTTCTTTTTCACATTATTCTCCTCATGTTCACTGAGCAAGAGGGTATTTTTATTTTATTTTTACGATTTTTCTACACAAAGTTATGCATTTTTCAAGTTCTGGTAATTAAATAAATAGGAAAATAGCCTAATTTCCTACTTATCCACGCGGCGCCCTGTCATCCTCGGCATCTCCGAACGGCCACGCGGCGCGCTCCCATTCGACACCGCCTTCCGACTCAGTGCCAAGCGGCCCGCGGTTCACATATCATCTCCTGGTCCGACGCCATCTGAGCCGTCCGTTCGCGCGTGTATTGAATGAACTTCATCCGTTCATCGTCCCCAAGCCTCCTAGCCCGAGAACCGTCCGTCTTCTTGGCCTAAGATCTCACTCGATACTTGACCAAATTGAACGTTCTTATGCTCTATGGATTCGTCTCGAGAAGACGAACACATCCATACGGTTTATGTGGCATGAAATTGACTCAATAAAAATGGAGGATGTTCAGAAGCTCGGGAAGAAGAGTGAGGCCATACCTTTGCTCAGAGAAGTGTGGCTTCAATCTGAGGGTTGTGTCACCTTCGATTGCGTCCCAGCAAGCTCCGGATGAAGTCTCCCGGTCGCAGTGAATTGTCTAGGTAGGATTTCGACCACGGCCGATTACAAAGCTTGGAGTCCGGAACGGATGGGTGGCCCGGAGAGGGGGCTTTTGCTCGGTGGACTTCTTCCCTTGGTCCGGTGAAGGTGTAGGATCAATCGATTTGGGGATTGGTCCACTGTGAAGAAGTGTCCCGGTTTTGTGCGGAAGCTCGAACTCGAAATTGAGCTCGCGTAGAGGAATTGGGCTGGAATCCGGTGGGAATCAAGTGCTCTATGTGTAGAGAGTGATCCGGAATGATTTTGGCGAGTTTCCTTAAGGTTGGTTCAACACCTCTCCCATGGCCGAGAGAGGGGTGTTTAAATAGGAGAGGTCGGAGGGCCTCCTGGGGGAGTTAGGGACCGGGATCGGCTACTCTTGGCAAGAGAAGACCGAGCTGCAATGGCCAGCTGGGGATGGGGCGGCTCGGCAGGTGGGAATTCCAAACTTTGGCTCCTCCCGAGGTCTCGGCCATGGAGTTTTCCGGCGACCCGGGCGCGGCCGGCAGGCATGGGTCACCCTCGGGTCCAGGTGGGTCGGGGGCTGGAGGTTTGTGCGATCGATTGGCCATGGACATGTGTAAAGGATTTGAATCGAAGTGGAATGGGAAAGGGCTAGTTTTGGGTCTAAATGGGTCGACCCTTGGTTTTGGGTTAGGTCCACCATCCAAGGCCAATTTGGGCTGAAGGGAAAGTCACTTGGATCAGCTTGATTAGTGGGGTCAAGTCACAATCCAAGTACAATTAAGCTTAAGCAAGAGTTGGGGGAGACATGGGAGTGGTTAATCACTATTAATAGAATCATTAAAGGGTCCCCTCTTCTTGCCATTTTGGGTATGGTGAAGTGTCTAAGGCTTTCATGGCTCACATGTGGCTCATGCATGGCTTCATGGCTCACCTTTGGCTTGGAAAAAGCTAAGTCAACTTTCATGAAAGGGGTTTTTAGGAATTTTGGTAATTTAGGGGTGATTTGATAGGATTTAGCATATGGCTTAGTTTAGAAAAATTTGATGGCTAATTTAGAACTTAGGGATGATTTTAATTGAGTGAGGATGAGATGAGATAGTAATGTGGGCCTTAGGATGGGTTTGGACTTTTGAAATTATTTTAGGAATGGGCTTTTGGATTTCAAAACAAATCTAAGGTTGATAATTTTGTAAAGGATTGGATCCAATAAGTGTTGAATTTAATTTAGAAAGGTTTCATGAATGATTTGGAATAAATTTGAAGTGGTTTGGGCATTGGGTTGGATTTGGACCTCTTTGGTAAATGGGCCAATGTAGGTCAAATTGGGCTAACTTGGGCCAATGTTGGGCTAGGGTTCAAATTTATGTAAAATTAATGTTGGAAAATGTTTATGAGAATGTTTCAAAGATGTTTTGACTTTGGTTGGGTTTTGATTTTGGGGTTTGGGCTTATTTGGGTTAGGTTTGGGTTTAGGTCAAAATTGGGCTTTTTGGCTTTGGGTTGAATTTGAGTGGGGTTTGGGTCTAAATTTTGGGTAAATCATGTTAGTGTTTTGTTTTTGGGGATGTTAGGGAAGGTTTAGAAAAGGTTTGGGGTGAATTGGAGTTGAATTGGGTTAGTTTGGGTTAGGTTTGGGTCATGGGTCCAAATTGGGCTTTAAGGCCAAAAGTGAAATTGGATTCAAATGTCAATCAAATTGGACTTGGATCTGGTCTAGATTGGTGTTGGGAATGATAAATTGAAGTTTAGAATTGAATTGGACCAGAATTTGGGTCAATTGGGTAGGTTTGGCTTGACATTGGGTTCACTTAGGGTTAAAATGGGTCAAATTTGGGGTTTTGACAAAAGTGGGGTAAGTTGACAAAATTGACCCATGGTGTAGTTGAACAAAATGAAATTAGGAATATTTGGGATTTTTTGGAATTTTATGGGAATTTTCTGAATTTTTAGATTTTTGGGTCAAGAGGGGTATTTTGGGTATTTGGAGGGTATCGGGAGGTATTTTTGGAATTTTTGGTATTTTTGGCTACGGATGATCAACTTGATTGGTGAGGAAATTATAAAGGTTAATTTTAGGGAATTTTGGGTGATTTGGAAATTTTGAAAAATTAGGGTAATTTCAAGGGCTTTGGGTAGGCTAGGCGGGTGTAGGGTCCTGGCGGTCAAAGATTGAAAATTTGCAAAAATGAAGATTGAGTAATTGTAAGTGGAATGAAATCATTTTGGTTGAGCCATGAAGCCATATCAAGCCCACATGAGCCATGAAGGGACTCATTTGAGGCATCCACTATGTTGTTCCTAACCTCTTGCGCGAGGGCTTAGGGGTTAAGGACCATCCATGTGAATCACCTTCATGAGTCAGGAGGTCAAGTTAGGTATGGGTGTGTTTTTAGGATGTGTGTGAAAGTGTAGTGTGTGTGTAAGTCAGCCCTTCACCAGACTAGGCCACCCAGGGCAGTCCTAAGGCAAAAGAGTCTTATAGGAACTCATCCTTTAAACTTCCACATTTGATTTCAACCTTCTAGGTGATTAGGGGTCTACAGTCAAGTTTGTGGAGTTTGTAGGGAGTTAAGAAGTGGTTTTAATTTCTAAGTGGTGGGTCCCAATTCTAATCCTCTAGGATAGTCAAAGGAAAAGCCTAAGGCTAGATCCTAAGTATTAAAGAGAAGAAGAGAAGACCTCACAAAAATGAGGTCAACACGATGATGCACAAATAAGTTATAGAAAGGCCTGAAGGGAAACTCCGAAGTAGATTCTTCAGTGATCCAACCCTTCTGTCTCAGTAAATGAAGAAAGCTAGCTTCCAGGTGTCCAAAATGATCAAAGTGTTCCTTCATCCTCCAGATCGATGTGATCGAATAAATCAAATATATTGTCGATTGAATCTCTCACTTTCTAGCAGTTCTTTCTCCATTCCTTTAATTTTCTTCATAAGTAACTCGTTTTATCCGAAATAGGCCTTGCTATAGGATTATTCTATGAAGCTCTATCAGAGATAAATGTAATTTCATCATTATTGTCCAAAGTAGGGAACATATCTGTAGGATCAAGCGGCTTCCAAGGTAACAAAACTTTTTCCCAAGCTTCATAAGAAACACAGTGCTCGACTGCATAATGCAAAAATAGTAGATGGGTGTCCTAGTCCGTGAACCGACCCATGCACAATTAAACCCAATGCGGACTTAACAATTATTGATCCAACATCGATAGACAATCCATTTTGAATACAATAATTCAATATAGCGCATTCCTCCGAAACCTTGTTTACCCTCATAGTAGGTAACAATTTAGATGAGATGAAAAAGTGCCGATGCTTTGAGACATGATTCAAAAGTGATGCGGAGAAACTAACATACCCGTCTTCACGCATTTCCCGATCTTCCGGTTCATCGATCGGATATCAAAATATCTCATTCATATTATATCGAGAAGGCACAAAATTTGAATAGTGACATACTGGGGTGTTTTCTATAGAGAATAGTTCATTTACTCTTGATGGAGTAAACGTCACCCATCTTCCTCGGACGTAGACATTCCCATTGTTGATCGCATGTAAGTTAGAGTAGAACTCTTTCACAACTGGAATAACAACAACAGACGTAGTGTAACAAAATACCTCCCAAGTCTTCTGCTGCGCGATCGTTTCTTCTATCTTCGTAGTGGAATTCTCTTATCCTCGATTGACAAATCCCCGTTCCTTGATAACTCTTTTCTTTACCAAAACCTTGTTGAAGATCCGCTGCGCTTCCACACTCATAAATTTCCTCCTGTTAAACACTCCAGAATTAGAGGAATCTAAGAATTTGGAGGCCATTATGGTGAATGGAATGAATTCTAGTGAAGAAGGCAGATCTAGAATGATTTAAGAATGGGGTTTCACAAAGGAATTGGTGTTGAAACCGTCCAAATCGGCATTCAAATTATAAATAACTCATCTTTATAACTTCCTCGCTGTCGGCGAGAAGTTTCTCGCCGTCGGCGACTCAGTTATAAAAACTGCCTCCCAAGTTCTCGCTGTCGGCGGGACGTTTCTCACTGTCAGCGAGCTTGATAAATAAACTGAATTTAATTTAGGCGAGATTCCAAAATAATGTCCAATTTCGCTCTAAATCTAATAATTTCTTTTCTCATCATAATGGTTCGAATATGTGATGATTCTTAATAATAATTGAGTAGTAAAGTTTCAATAATATAGACTAACTATTAAGATACAATAAAAATAGATAACTAATATGGGTTGCCTCCCATAAAGCGCTTGGTTTAACGTCGTCGGCCCGACCTAATTTCAATTATTAATCGGGTCGACTAAGCATTAAAACCTCTTTATAGTTAGGTCTTATACCTTCGAAATATGGTTTTAATCTATGTCCATTAACTTTAAATTTATGTCCAGCTTTTGGATCTTCGATTTCTATAGTTCCGTATGAAAATATTTGAGTTATGGTGAAAGGTCCTAACCATCGAGACTTCAATTTTCCAGGAAATAATTTCAATCTAGTATTATATAGCAAAACTTCTCGTCCCGGTTCAAAATTTCTCCGATTAATCTTCCGATCATGCCATAATTTCATCTTTTCTTTATAAATACGATCATTATCGTATGATTCATTTCTTAATTCTTCCAATTCATTTAAATGCAGCAATCTTTTCTCACCAGCTTCCTTCATATTATAATTAAATTCTTTAATCGCCCAATATGCTTTATGTTCTAATTCAACTGGTAAGTGGCATGTTTTTCCATATATAAGCTCGTAAGGAGTCATTCCAATCGGAGCTTTATAAGCGATCCTATAAGCCCATAATGCGATGTCTAATCTAATAGACCAATCTAACCTATTTAGGTTTACGATTTTTCTAAAATACGTTTAATCTCACGATTAGATACTTCGACTAATCCGTTAGTCCGTGGATGATAAGCGAGTGGATATCTTATGAGTAATATTGTATTTTTCTACTAGTTTGTGAATGTATTTATTTCTAAAATGGATTCCTCCAGTCGGTGATAATCACTCTCGGCATTCCAAATCTAGTAAAAATATTTTTCATCGAAATTTTGAAACACTCTTAGCATCACACCTAGGTAAAGCTTGTGCCTCAATCCATTTGGAAACATAATCAACAGCTACTAATATATATGAGTTTCTAAATAAAGGAATAAAAGGTCCCATAAAATCTAATCCCTAAACATCAAAAATTTCAACTTTTAATATAAAATTCAGAGGCATTTCGTTTTTTCTAGATATATTTCCTACTCTTTGACATTTATCGCAAGTTTTAATATATCTGTATACATCTCTAAATAGAGTAGGCCGATAAAATCCAGATTGTAGAATCTTATAAGCGGTTTTATCGATCCCAAAATGTCCTCCAAAATCAGAATCATGACATTTTTGAATAATTGGTTTCGTTTCTTCATAAGGTACACATCTTCTAATAATTAAATCCTTACATTGCTTATATAAATATGGTTCATCCCAAAAATAGGTTTTCGTATCATGGATGAATTTTTTCTGTTTTTGCAAAGTTAGCATAGGTGGTAAAATATTACTAACTATATAGTTTACTATATCAAGCATACCATGGTATTTTCCACTAATTGATATTGTATAGTTGTTCATCGGGAAAAGCTGTCTATAATTTCATTTTCAATATCGGATAATTCATGATTTTCTAATCTTGATAAATGATCCTCAATTTGATTATCGAGTTCCTTTCTTATTAACGATCTCAAAATCGAATTCTTGCATTAATAGCATCCATCTAATTAATCTTGGTTTGAAATCTTTCTTTTGCATTAAATATTTGATAGCGAGAATGATCGGTATGCACAATACATTTTGTTCCAATCGGATAAGGTCTAAATTTATTAAAACCATATACTACCGCTAATAATTCTCTTTCACGTAATCGTATAATTTATTTCGGGATCATTTAGAGTTTTACTTAGCATAGTATATAACTTTAAAAATCTTTTCATATCTTTGCCCAAGAACCGCTCTTACGAGCATAATCACTAGCATCACACATAAGCTCAAATGGTTTCTCCGAGTTAGGTGAAACTATTATAGGTGTTGTAATTGATTTTTCTTTTAAGAGTTCAAAAGCATTCGAGCATTCGATTGTAAATTCAAATTTCTTGTCCTTTTCGAGAAGTTGGCATAGAGGTTTAGTAATTTTTGAAAAATCTTTTATATAGCGTCCGTAGAATCCAACATGTCCAAGAAAACTTCTTACCCCTTTTACCGTAGTTGGAGGTGGTAATTTAGCTATAACTTGAATTTTTGCAGGGTCCACTTCCATGCCTTTTTCCGAAATTTTATGCCCTAATACAATGCCGCCCGCAACCATAAATTGAAATTTCTCCCAATTTAGAACTAAATTTGTTTTCTCACATATTTCTAATACTTTTTCAAGATGAGTTAAGCATGTGTCAAATGATGTTCCAAATACAGAGAAATCATCCATAAATACTTCTATTCCATTGTCAATTAACTTACTAAATATAGACATCATACAACTCGGAATGTTGCTTGGTGCATTACATAATCCAAAAGGCATTCTTCGAAAAGCGAAAGTTCCATAAGGACTACTAAATGTAGTTTTCTCTTGATCCTCGGGAGCAATTTGTATTTGATGATAACCGGTGTATCCATCTAGAAAACAAAAATACTTATGTCCGGCTAATCTATCTAACATACGAGTCTAGAAACGGTAAAAGGAAGTGATCTTTCCTGGTGGCAGTATTTAATTTCCTATAATCAATACATATACGCCTAACCAGTAACTTGTCTTATAGGAATAAGATCGTTATTTTCATTGGCGAGTGACGGTCACTCCTCCCTTCTTAGGAACATAGTGAATTGGGCTTACCGAAGCACTCGTCGAAATAGGATATATAATACCATTATCTAACCATTTTAAAATTTCTTTCTTAACTACTTCTTTCATTATCGGGTTTAATCTCCTTTGGGGATCTGCTTTAGGTTTATGTTCATCATCTAAAATAATTCTATGCATACAGATTAAAGGACTAATTCCTTTAATATCTGCTAAAGTCCAACCAAAAGTTTTATTATATTTTTTTAAAGTTTCTAAAAGTTTTTGTTCTTGAGATTCGTTTAATGCAGATGAAATAATTACTGGTAAAGTTGAAGAATTACCTAAATAAGCATATTTCAAATGATCGAGTAATATTTTTAGCTCGAGTTCGGGAGGTTTAATAATTGATGGAACTATATTCTTGTCGGTGTTTTCGGTATTATCCAAAAATTCAAATCTTTCCTGAATATAATCTAGTTCTTCATTATTATCTTCAATTAATTCAGGTGTTTTCTTTTTCTAATTTATCTTCGTAATATTCCTTAAAATGTTCTTGTTGTAAATGTTCAAGTATTTCCATCCGAAAACATTCATCATCTTTTTCTAGCGCAGGATATTTCATTGATTTTGCAACATTAAATGTAACTTTTTGGTCATTTACTCTAATAGTTAATTCTCCTTTCTGAGCATCAATCATAGCTTTTTCAGTAGCTAAAAATGGTCTTCCTAAAATGATAGGAATTTCTTTATCTTCCTCCATATCTAAAACAATAAAATCTACTGGGAAGATAAATTTATCCACCTTTACTAACACATCTTCAATAACTCCCTTAGGATATGTAACCGAACGATCAGCTAATTGAAGGGTTACTGAAGTAGGTATAATTTTTCCTAATTCTAATCTCTTAAAAATTGATAGAGGCATTAGATTGATGCTTGCTCCTAAGTCACACAAAGCTTTTCCATAAAATTTTTCTCCTATAGCGCGGGTATAGTGAAACTACCGGGATCTTTCAATTTTTCAGGAAGCCTCTTCGAATAGTAACACTACACTCGTCACTAAGTGCGACTTGTTTCATTATCGGTGAATTTTCTTTTCTTATTTAGAATATCTTTCATAAATTTTACATAATTTGGCATACGATCTAAAGCTTCGACAAAAGGTATATTGATTGTTAATTTCTTTAATATTTCGAGGAATTTAGCAAATTGTTTATCTTTTTTATGTTGAGCTAGTCGTTGAGGAAATGGTGGTGGAGGTTTTTCAACAGAAATTTTCATAGGTATTAAAGGATGTTCTAAGTTTGAATCTTATTGAAGTATTTCCTTTTCAATTTCCACTTCCTCTTTTTGGCTTTCAAGTTCTTTTTGAATTTGAGGTTTTAATTCTTTTCCACTCCTTAGTTGTATTGCTTTAATTTGTTCTTTTCCTTGATCTTTAGGATTTATTTCCACATTACTAGGAAAAGTTCCAGATATTCTTTTATTTAGCGCAGTAGCAATATGTCCAAGTTGAGTTTAGATATTTTTAATAGATGTTCCTTGAATTTGTAGTTGATTTCCTTGATTTTGTAGTTGATTTCCTTGATTTTGTAGTTGATGACCCATATTCAAAATTAATTCATCCATAGATAATTTCTTATCTTTGAATTGAGGGTTATTGTTATTAAATCCAGGTGGGTAATTAGGTTTATAGTTTGGATTTGTTTGATTAGGTTGATTTCTTATTGAGTTATTCATCCATTGTTGATTAGATGTGTTATTCCAATTAAAATTTGGATGAGTTTTCCAACCAGGATTATAATAGTTTGAATAAGGGTTATTAGTTCTATTATTAATAGCATTTAAAGTTTCATAATTAGATTGAGATTCTATGATTTGTCCGGATGAGTTTTCTTCTAAAGTAGGAGAGTAGTTCATTCCAAAATGATCTAATTTCTTAGATATAGCAGCAATTTGAGAAGCTAACATAGATATTGCATCGTTTTCATGAATGCTGGCTATCTTTTTCGGATTTACTCTATCAGTGAGCCATTGGAAATTATTTATTGCCATTTCTTTGATTAGTGCATAAGCTTCATCAAATGGTTTAGACATTAATGAACCTCCAAGATGACAGCATCGATGATTGATCTTAAAGATCCTACTAATCCATTATAAAAAGTTTGAATAATCGACCAATCTGGTAGCGCATGATGTGGGCATTTCCTAAGAAGTTCCTTAAATCTCTCCCAAGCTTCATATATTGATTCTCCATCTAACTCGATAAAAAAAGTTATATCATTTCTAAACTTAGCGAGTTTTAGATGGTGGAAAATATTTGTATAGAAATTTTTGTGATAATTCTCCCCAAGTTTTAATAGATCCAGGTGCTAACGAATTCAACCACATTTTAGCCTTATCCCTTAATGGAAAAGAAAAAAGTCTAAGTCTTATAGCATCGTCAGATACTCCTTGATATTTAAAAGTAGCACAAAGTTCTAGAAAACTAGCAAGATGTAAGTTAGGATCTTCGATAGGTGAACCACTAAATTGATTGTTTTGTACCATTTGGATAATTGCGGGTTTAAGTTCGAATGAATTAACAGTCTACATCGGGGTTTTGAATAGTTAAATGAATTTCATCGATGTAGGGTTGGCATAATCTCTTAATGGTCTTTGTTGGTTCATATTTTAAATTTCAGGAATATTCGCCATTTGTGTTAAATTTATAATTTATTTCTTTTGTTTTCTAATTCTTTTAATTGTACGCTCTAATTCAGAATCGTAAGGTATTAAATTTTCGTTTCCAAATTTGTGCATACAATTTTAGAATAGATATTAATTTACTTATTATGATTATTTTAAAATAGTCCGTTACTCTAGTAAATTTTTCTTACTTTCCCCGGCAATGACGCCAAAAACTTGGCGCACACTTTTTGTATTATGATATTTTTAATTTAATTGCAACGACGCCAAAAACTTGACCCCGCTATATTATATGTATAGAATTGTAATTGTTTATGTTGTGGATGCTACGCAAGTATACGTATCGTATCAAGTAATACGAGGCTACTAGTGGAGTCTCAGTTATCGATCCCACGGGGAAATAGAAAATTAAATAACACCTAATTTTAAAATAATAATAATAATAATTTTAAAATAGTATACGAAAATTTGGAATTCTAATTTTAAGCGCAATAAAGTAAACTAAGTATTTTAATTAGGTAACTTAACTAAGTAGAAAATTAATACGTATTGAAAGTGCAGGAAATTAAACTAATTGTTAAATAAGTCTTAACTATTCAAAAAAAGTATATTTCCCCTTGTTTAGAAATTTAAGTGATTGATGAATTTAAATAGATAATTTTAAGGTATTGTGACAAATAGGAGCATTCATATTCTTTACCCTTTGGTCCAGGTGTAAAGAATATTGACTAATCCTATGTTTGATTATCGAATCTACGCGGCTAGAGCTGGGAGGATACCGATCGCCACTTCGAAGCTCCCACGTTCCCTCGCCCGAGGGCTAACATCTACACTTCGGCTCTCAAACAATAGGACGGAATTGAATATTTTAGTCCGTCACACTAAAATGCTCGATTCTACGCCCGAGTAATATTATTTCTCTATTTATTTGCACCTTCCTTCCAAGGCTTTTGAATTCCCCGAATATCCGATGTAATTTTTTTAATAGTTGATATTCAACATATTTTAACAAATCAAATGGCCAGTTTGGAAGTAAATTAAGTTTTAAGTAAAAATTATCACAATTTATTAATATATATATATAAAAGTACTTCTGTTTTAAGTTCATCAAGTCACTTAATTTCATAACTGGGAGAAAGACTAATAAATTACTCAGAATGCATGGGAACTAAACTAAGCATGGATTTCATTTAAAGTTAAAAACAATAAATACAAATACTTATCTCGATTTATCCCTGACGGACTCATCGCGAGTTCTTTGACTCTTCCTTCCAAGTCATGATAAGACTCACTAAAAACTCACTAACTCACTAAAGACTCACTAATTACACTAATTAAGATTCTAAAGACTGCTCACACACATAAATAAAAGACTCTTAAGACACAAATTGACACACACTTCACAAAATAACACACAAAAACCCAAAAACTGCACACTTCAGGCTGAATTTCGGTCTCTATATATAGAGGTAAGCAAATGACCAAGAGGTGTGTAATCATCCCTTAAAAAAGTATCCAAGTTCAATGTATCTGCGCCATTTAAACTAGCTCGCCGTCGGCGACGAACTACCTCGCCGTCGGCGACGAACTACCTCGCTGTCGGCGAGGCTTCTAGAAGGTCTTCGAACCGCGCTATCTCGCTGTCGGCGGGCTCGGGCTCGTTGTCGGCGAGACGATTATAAATCTTTCGAATTTTCTTCCTCGTACCCTCGCCGTCGGCGGGCTCGATCTCGCCATCGGCGACTCAGCATAAATTGCATTATTTTCTTCCTTTTTGCTCCAAATCCGCTCCTTTTTATGATTTTTGCTTTTATCACCTAAATTCTACATTTCTGCAACAAAATAAAGAAAATACCTTTCTTTAAAGTGCAATTTCATCAAAAATTGGTATGAATTTCTTAATAAAATTTTCAGTGATCATATTCTATTAATTTTATGCAACTATTTTTCACCTAGAAGCATCTAATAAAAACATATCATTAAATTATATTTCCTTAAAGTTGTAATGCCACCTAAACTATTTCGCAATAGCCAACCAAATAATGTGAGTGCACTCAAGTTGTAAGATCACCGCTCTGCCAAGTCTTAATTTCAACTACAATAAATTTTGACATAACCTATTGTCACTTAAGTTATTTCAATGTAGTAAATGAGATATTACTGATCACAAGAGATTGAAATCGTTCTATAAGAGAATGAATTTTCCTACCGATGTCAGTACTTCAAATTAAAAGAAAAGAGTAAAGAAAACTATTCACGAAGCATGGAGAAAACAAAATAGAAAACTTTGTTTAAATCAAAGCAAATCCACAAAGAAGTGTTTACAACAATTATAGAAAATGAAGAATACAATACTTATCCTTTTTTCTTGAAAGAAAGATGGAAATCTCTCCAACAAAGTCTCCCGTTGATCCATGCAACACTAGTACAATTCCATACACATATCTCTCAAATATCCTCACCAATCTCTCAAGAAAAGTTAAAATCTACATTCCTACTCCTATCTATGACCCTTAGATGTTCTTAGACGTTCTAAGACTTCCCAATTGTCAAAAAGTGTCAAAAGGTGCCCCTCCAAGTCCTAAAGGGTGCCTTTTAATGCCTTGAGTTGTCTAAAAGCGCCTCCAACCGTTTTTGGCTCCTGGGCACTAGTTTCTGACCCCTAGGCACCGTTTTCTCGTCGTCGCTGGTGCCTAGGAACCAGTTTGGGTGCATAGGCTCCACTCTTCATGCAGCTCCACCGTTTCGCTCCGTTTCAACTCCGTTTCACCCCGTTTCAGCTCCGTTGCGCTCCAATTTAGTATATCTACAAAATAGATATGAAAATATCATTTCTTTAAAGTATAATTTTATTCAAAACATGTGATAAATATAGACGAAATTAAGCATAGAAAGTCATATAGAAATGCATCAAATCAGAATTTTCTTCTTTGCTCAATTTGGCTCCAAATTGCACCGTTTTTGTTTCATTTTAACTAAAAGTTTATTTCTTGTATCTGAAGATAAAAATATAAAAAATACATTCCTTTAAAGTGTAATATTATTAAAAATGTGCATAAAATGAGCATGAAATGTACACAAAAAATAGGTAATTTTTTTGGTAGATCAGTGCCCTACAAAGCACTTTATGGTAGAAGGTGTAGATAGTGAGAGACGAATATTTGGACCTAACATAGTGGATCAAGCTATCAAAAACCTTCATTAGATTTGAGATTGACTATGTAAACCCTTGCAATGCAGTCGTGACTAGAGTTAGTCGAGAAGGCAGTAGCGGGATCGTGGCATGCAGAGACCACCAAAACTTTACCTTCCTTCTTTGGCTTTGCTGTCGATCCGAGATCGAGGAAGGTGATGCTCTCTCCCCTTCCTTCCCTTCCTTATTAATTACAATTTTGTTATTTTTTTATTATAATTTTATATATAGCTTCATATATATATATGCAAAATATTGTTTTAATTATTATTGTTAAAGTTAATTTTAATTAAATTCAAAATCTCCTTTTAAGAATATAATAATAATAATAATAGTTAGTTCAATACTTTAAATGCATAATTAATTTTTAGGAGTATTTTGTGTAGTACTAAACTTTGTCAACGTTAGCTACATCATTGAAATATTTAAAAGTAACACGTTTGTCGCCCTGAGGTAAGTAATTATTTTTTATTAGAGGAAAAATATACTATGCCTAGTTTATGGACATTAATCATTATTATTTGTATTTAATTCATAGCTATTTCACATGTTCGCCAGTAACACACTTGTTACTTTATATTTTTTAATATAGATTTGATTCAACCGCTGTAAAATTTACTACATAATTGATTTAATCGGCCTATAATTATGATATTTTTCTTTTTCTACATTTTACTTGTATGAATTAGCATATGTTGTATGACAAATCTGCATGAAATTTTGGTATGCTTATGCATGACGATTTGTATGTTGGTGGAACCCTTTTAGATATTAGCTAGCCGAGTTGACGGGCTCAAAGAGTGGCGAATCTATAAGAAATCGCCGGGTTTCTTTTGGTTGATATTGACTTTCCTGGTTTCATGACACATATTAAAACTTACTATTTAAATATAAGTAAAAAGTTAATAAGAAGAAGCTTGATTCGAAATGATTGCATGTTTCCTTAGTTGAGCATATTTTGTTTAACACTCTTTTGTTGTCTTGTGATGTTATATATGAACGTGGTAATCATCCATATTGATTATTCATACTGCATGAAATATTTTCCTTGTCGTTATGCTTTAATAAACTCACTTCTCGATATTCTGCATAACAAGTTCTCTTTCGTTACCACCAGAGCAGACTTTCGACAGTTTTAGATTTCAAGTATTGGTATATTTTAGTATTTACTTAAGTTATTTTATTTTCTATTTTGAGTCTCGTTGTTCTTCTCTATTGCCATTTCAATTTTGATTCAGACAATTTTTATTTTTTTTAGTCGTATCAACAGACTATTAATTATGAAATAAAAATTTTATTTCATTGTCTATTCCAATTATTATTTGCATACAATTTTCTTTTTGAAAATATAAAGCACATTCAATTCATTTCATCATATTGGCATTGCTATACTATAGTGTCTTCCACACCTAGGGTGTGACAACACTATCATATTTATGTATCTAATATTTAAAAGTTTATTCAATAACATAAATTAATTTCTATAAGATGTCAAATATATCACTCAGGTGTACTCTCTTATCGTCTCTATCACTCCCCATTGAACCAACGATACGAAGACATTGAACCAACGACAACATTGTACTCTCTTATCGTCTCTATCACGCAATGTTGTCTTAAGCCAGGTGTATTTTTACTGTGGCCATTAGGCTTGCTAAATAACGAAATTGAATTTGAAATATTTTGAAATTTTTGATAGGTGTAAAATAAACAGGGTTTTATATTTAGTTATTTGATTTGCAGAAAAATAAAATTACTAAAAAATATATGGTTGGTGGGCAGGATGACCGGCGGTGAGTAATATTCTATACAAAACGGTGTCTTTGAAATTGGGTCAAATCGAATAAATTGCAAATTCATTGATAACCCCAACTAGATAATGAATTCTAAATGTATTGTAATTTTACACTATATTTGAAATTTATCAAACCAAACATCCAAAACTTTGAAACTCATTCAGAAGGAATACTTTGATGGTAGCTACACATGTATTAGAATCACCCAGATATATTTTGAGAGAAGAATTTTCAAAAATATTAAATGCTATTCTTTTTTTTTTTTAATTTACTTCCCCTCATTCACAAAAATACTTACAATGTTTTGGCATTTTTTTATAAATTTTTTAACGTTTGTTAATATATTAATTCCAAGTCATTAGAAGAAAGGATGAAAAGAAAAATTGAGTCCAAGTTATATCGCGAAGGTTATTTTGGGCTTATTGAAGTGGAACTCATGAGATGTTATTTTTGGTTATTGAAGAGAAACTCATATATTGCACTTCAATAACCCCAAAATAACCAAGAAATAACCCTGAAATAACTTCGCGGTTCCACTTCAATAATCCTGAAATAACACCGCAGAGTTTTTTCGGGGTCATTGAAGAGAAACCCATATATTCCATTTCAATAACCCCAAAATAATTGAGAAATAACGCCGAAATAATCTCCACGGTGTTATTTCGGGGTTATTGAAGAGAAACACACATATTCCACTTCAATAATTCTAAAATAACCCAGAAATAACCCCGAAAACCTCTTCCACTTCAATGACCCCGAAATAACACCGCGAAGGTTTTTTTGGGATAATTTCTGTGTTATTTTGGGGTTATTGAAGAGAAACTCATATATTCACTTCAATAACCCGGAATAAACCAGAAATAACCAAAAACAACATCCACAGTGTTATTTCAGAATTATTGAAGAAAAACTCATATATTCCACTTCAATAATCTCGAAATAACACCGCAGAGGTTGTTCTGGGGTTATTTTGGGGTTATCGCGGAGTTCGCGGTTCCACTAAAATATTTTTTTAAGTTGGCCCAATATAGCACACATGGAGGTATATTACTAGGAGTTTGCATGTAGAGCTATGTCAGGAGTCCGGAGTCTTATTAATTTTGACGTTAACTGTAATACATGTATATACAAACACAAATACATAAGTACATACTGACATATATATATATATATATATGTAAGATAGGGTGTGTGCTTGTCATTTTCTTTACTGTAAAGGTATGCGTGCATCTCCACAAAAAGCATAAAGTGTTGAAAGAATAAGTATAATTATGATGAAATGTCTTAATCAGAAGTTCTTTTTAGGTTCATGAACAGGAATCTTGAATCATCGGCCTCATTCTACCTACAAATTCAAAGTCTTCGTGAGTTCATCCTCGATTAATCTTTAATATTTAGGTTTGGTTGATACATATCTAATTCTCTTTTTTTGGCTTCATTGTGCTAAAGTCCTCCTATGCAAGGAAAATTATTATCTTCAATTTCTTTTGTTTAGAGCTACAACATCTATAAAGAATATAAATTGACAAAAAGTTCTCAAGTAAATTCTTAGTTCAACACTTTCATCATATATTATGTTGATTTACACATGCCTAAAAGTGGAAGGAGCTGATTTGGGCTTATTTGAATTTTCAAAAATTTTTAGTTCAACATAATTTTATGATGCAAAATAAATAAGATAATGTAAAAATAGCTAAGTGGAAAGAAAGCGAACCTTATTAAAAAGAAACCATTTTTGTGTGGTTTAACAAAGTCCATACTCTGGATTTCCTGCACAACTTGCTCTTAGATAAAAATGTTGCTCTTGTAAGGTGGAAAAGCCTTTAGGCCAAATTTATGCCATTTTTCTCTTCAGAACTATTTCTATTCCTCTGAGGTAATTTCTTATTCTTTGTTTTAGAAAACATTTTCAACTCGTTCTTCTTTGAAATATTTTAACCAAACAACCGGAATCTAAAGTAAATATCTAAAAAAAATAGTTCTTGTTGGTGCATGACATCGTGGGTGAAATATCAATCTCAATACAGTACTAAAATATCAATGAATTTTTCATAATTAATAAAAAAAACTCATTCCTTTTTAGATTTAAATTTATGTAGAGTTTTTGCAGAAGGGAAAAATCTCAATTGGTTAGTTAAGAGCAAAGAAGTTTAATATTAATGAGAATAAAAACATTAATTTTTTACTATAATCTAGGGGATTATATATTTTTGGTGTTTAGAATTTCAAATATTTTATTAAAATTTTTAAAATAGATTACCCCACATTACTTTACTAACCAACATTTAAAACTAGCATAATTATTGTATATAATTTGATCCTAAATGGCTAGAATCCATCATCAAAGATTCTTAGATCTTAATTTTTATAGAGACTTGCTAAATAGTTTGTGGACATCCGCAAAGCTTTACGAAGACTCGCTATAACTATTGTTCACATGTCCAAAGTCCTTGAATATTTATGGTGCATTTTAATACTTTGTAGAGGCTTACAATAACTTCTCTAATACATGCTAACCTTTTTTGGGTGCCCTTAATATCTAACTTTTTTTATTATATTTGAATTGATCCGATTAAAAGTATCATTATCAGAATCATTTTAACTTATTGCGTCTGAATATGCCTGTGAGTCATACCCAATAAACTGAGCCTGAAATTAGAGAAAGATATAAATATATATAGAGAGAGAGGGCACTGTAATGAATAGTAGAATGTGAGAGTTGTGCTTGAATACTTTCAATTGATTAATTTTTATTATCCCTTCCCTTATTTATAGGGGGGAGGGGGGAGGGGGGGGGGGTTTACAATGCGCATAATTACTTGCTTACTTATGCTTTAATGGGAGCATTACAGGGTTATTTTAGGTATTTACATAAATGAGCTTGTGGCTTGACTACCCTAGCACTCGGTCGGCTAGAGTCGACAGGCATTGGTTAGACGAAGCTTGTTTGTCCAAATACACAGAGTCGTGGCTGCCAATTGGCTCTAATTGAACTTCGGTAGTTCACACTTGGCTTGATAGATTTGGTTCAGGTCAGTTTCCTCCTAAGGGTTTTCCTTCCTTCCCGAGGCGACTGCTGCTCAGATGGCCTCTTTCATCTTAACCATCAATTGTTCCTTCAATTCTTGTAGCTGTTGTGCAAATTCATAGTGTACTCCATATTGGCAGTGTCTCTTTGGTATATTTCTTCTCCTTGTTGTGCTCCGTTTCTTGTTGCTTACATGATTCACGCTCATTACACCTTTTATAAATTTGAATTCAAATATGTTTTATGAATCATACTTAAAGAATAGAGTCTGAAGCAAGACAGAAAGAGAGAGATAGAAAAATGAGAAAGTGAGTGCATGGTAATGAATAATAGATGGAGGGAGTTTTGTACATTCGATTGTTTACTTTTGATTGATTTCCTTTTATCAATTCTTATTGAAGAAATGAGCTCCTTATTTATAGGAAAGGTGGTAAAACGTGTATAAGTACATGCTTATCCCTATTTTAATGAGGGCTTTACATGATATTTTAGGTATTGCCATAAATGAGCTAATGGCTTAGCTACGCTAACATTCGGTCGGTTAGAATTGATGGGGCTTGGTTCAACGAGGCTTGATCGTCCGAGTACATTGAGTTGGGGTTGCCGATTGGCTCCTATTGAACTTTAGTCATCCGGACTTGGCTCGATCGATTTGGAAAACACTTAGGGACATAGTTTTCTTGTATTCTTGGTATTTTACAAGTGTGATGCATCAGCTCAATTTTGTATGCCTTGGTTAGTTTGAATGTATCCGATTAGATTTATATGCTTTGGTTCATCAGAATGTATCTGGTCGGATTTGCTAGCATTTGTTCATCTAATTTTATGATCATGTTTGTCATTGGTTGGTCTGAATGTATCCAATCTGCATTTTCAGCTTTGGTTTATCTGCATGTTTCCGTTCAGTTTTGTGAATCTTAGTTCATCTGGATGCTTCCGGTCGACTTTGTGAGCGAGCCTTCCCTTGGCAGACCTTCCTTTTTAATTTTTCTTGTCTTTTCTAGACCCTCAGATTTCTTTATAATCAACATGACTATACTTTTGATATACATGATGATTAAACTTTGTAGACTTTGTTTCGTATGAATATATCATGTAGGCTTTGCGAGCATTGATTCGTCTGAATATATCCGTTTAGCTTTGCAAGAATTAGTTTGTCTGATGAATCTGATTGGCTTAAATTCGTCTGAACATTTCTGATCAGCTTTGTGAGCCTCCAAGCATTTTGGTGAACATTTCTTTATCGTTCTTGTCTTCTCCAGACTGTCAGATCTCTTTAGGACCAGCATGATCTTATTTTTTATATATAAGAAAATTAAATTTTCATGTCAATTTTATTTGAGAAACTTACTACAATTTTCTAGCAGACAAATTCATCAGAATTTGATCTAGGGCTTTCCATTTAATTATTCACCGGAAAGCTGACAAAAAAGGAAAAAAAAATTACATCAGCTAAAAATATCTAAGGATTTTCCTCTTGAAAATCCCATTGAATTCTTCATCAGATAATTATCAGTAAATTTTCAATCTATATATATATATATATATATATATATATATATATATATATATATATATATATATTGCACTTTCTTACCAAGGTCATGGTAGTGATATTGTGCAAAAATCTATAGGTTTCAACATGACATGAATCATTTTGGAATTTTTTTTACCAATAATAATTCAACAGAAATTCATTGTAAACAAAACATTCTCCAAACCCTTTCCTTTCTCTTACCCCTTCATAATGTTTTATAATTCAACAGAAAGTTTGTGAAGTCTGTTTAGAAAATAAAGTTTAGCTGACCGATATATATATATATATATATATATATATATATATATATATATATATATATATATATATATATGTATGTATGTATATATATATATATGTATGTATATATATATATATATATGTATGTATGTATCTAATCTACGTAATTGCCTCTTTTTATTATTTTTAAGTTGTATAGTTGCCTTGGGTTAAGGGCCAATACTAATGTGCCCATGTTACAGCATATCAGGTGGAATAATAGCCTATTTCTAGACTTCATAAAATTTTCATCAAACTATTATAAATTAGTATAATTATAGCTCATGTGCCTATGCTCCACTTATTAAAGGTTTATTACGGCAGCCTCTTATCAAAAGCTAGCCGTGTTTTATCTCCGTGTATAGAACTTATATGGACCGCACATAGGCACTCATCATTAAAACCATTACCCTTTAGTGAATTATCACAAGAAAAACACGTGGGAAATGTGTAAATATACTGGATCGTGGCGAAATGGACTTGTGTAAATATCCCACGTTGAGGAAAGGAAGACGTGAGAGGGCGAGTTGTTAACACTTAGATTTTATTTATTAGTTTAGGGTTAATTAAAACTTAATTTTTGATATAATGTAGAAAAAAATAATAAAATTTGAAATAATATGTAAGTTCATTTTTATTAAATGTTCACTGATTTCATTGTAGCATGAATAGCTACATGATTTGATAGTTTATCTCCTAATTTTTTTGTTCAACTTTTTTAGCTGCATCTTTAATAGCCAAATTAATTTATTGATGTCACTATAACACTTAATAATAGGCAAAAGACGTTCATTTTAGTCATGTTTGAATATAGTAACTAATACTTTTATAGTGAGTTTCATTTTAAAAAGATATACAATTGAATAAAAATACTATGTGTGTGTGCACATGAGTGTGCATATGTATATATGTGTGTATGTGTATCTCTGTGTGTGTGTTCTGTGCACCTGCCACTAGTCGTGACCTATTGGTAGAGCAACCTCTTTGAATGTCGTAACTATCCTCAGGTCACATGTTCAAATTCCTCTGCGGCCACTTGCCGATAGTGAGGGCAGTGCTCAAATAGTTAGACACATGAGGGTGTTTGGGGACTCGTATAATAGCTTCCGTCCATTCTTTTAGTATATATCAACATGTTCTTTTGTTAACTTGAAAAAAATTCTATTTGCTTGCATGGGATCGTGTACATAATGCTATTGAGCAAACAAATTCTTATTAATTTTGTTGAAAATCTTATTTTGAAATTCTTTGATTACTTGTTACCTACAACCTAGTGAAGTAGAAATCTTTGCTCTCACTCTCCCATCCTCTTTTTTTCTCGTTTTATCGCAACTCCGCCCTTTTCTTAAGGCACACATATTATTTTGAAAAAGTAATATATTTTCTTCTAATAATGCGTTCAACTAAATTAATAATTAATGCACTTATAAATGAATAATAACATTAATTACATTTTGTTTATTGATCATACAAAAAAGAGGGCTCTAATTAAGGATCATAAGGATTATTGTCTTGTATGGGCCCATGTCTCTCCCATTATGAGTGATGCTATATAAGAATTTTGGGATATATAAAGCAATCTATTTCCTATGAAATATCAACTCCATTTGCATGATAATATTAAAAGTTGTATGTTTTTTTTTTCTTTGCATTTTAGTGATGCATCTTCCATGAATCACATGAGACTATTGCAATGAGGTATGTCTAAGAGAGTACTACAGTGAAATATCGTATACAAGTTAGCCAATAAATCTATGTTGAAGAAGTCCAACAATGATCATATTGGCAACATGAGGAGACATGAGCCTCGTTGGATGAATAAGATTGTGTGGAATGGGTTTATTCTATATTGGTCTAGTAAGGACCGGAAGAAAGCCTCAAGAGTGGCTTATATAACTCACTTTTCTCTGAAGAAAGGGACCTTCATGAAGTGTTCAAAAGGCTCAATTTTATTTACTATATATAAATGACAGATGGTACTACTAATACTTAATTTTTAAATTATTATATACTGCTTTAAATAATAAGATATTAAATGAAGATCTTACTAAATGACTTGTATTTTATACATTAAGAATTTTTTTTTGGAAATTTGTACTAATAAATGCTAAGCATGTCCAAATGACATAAAAAAAAAGATGAATAATCATATCAGTCTTCATTCAAATGGTATTACTATAAGCATGATTCTAAAATTTTTACTATTAATTTGCATGATGAATAAAAAAAAATTGTCATATATATTCATACTAATGTAAAAACTGTGCAGTAGCTATATGACCTAAAAATATGATGTGGAGAGTGCCACCTAATATGAGTTCAACCAAGATGCATGGATAGAAGTTATGAGTGGGTTGACCAAGGGCTACTAATCTAGTTTTGGTAACCCTTTTGATGGAAAATTTGGTACCAATCAACCTCACAAAGATCAAAATTGAAGCAATATAAAAGGCAATCACCCACACAATAAGAAGTTGAGGAGATTGTATAGTTCTTAACATGATAATAATCACAATGTTGATGATAATAATGACAGTGATGGTAATAATAATGATTTCGAGTATGAGGTATATTTATTTTATATGAGATATTTTTATATTTCTTTCCGACAAAAATAACTTCTATAAGTCCTACATAGGAACTCTTAACATTGAACTATAGTTATTTGTGTAAAATTGATGTTTTTTAAGATTACATTTATATAGAGTTAAACATTGATTTATTTCAAAACTGTGTTAATTATATACTTAAATTGAATTAATATCATATAATGAGGTTGTGTAAATGTCAACCTGAAATAACATAACCGTTACACCAGAGTGACTCACAACACATTAGATGCGTGACAGACACTATCTAAGGTCACTTTTCTTTTTTAATTTTTATTTTGTTCTATGTATACATGTAAACATAGATTCACTAATATTATCTAAATATCATGAAAGAGTAGTCAATATCCACCATATATACATACATATACATACTTACATATATACACATATACAACTACATATATGTATGTATGTATGTATGAATATATGTATGTATGCATGCATGTATGATTATATGTATCTATATGTAGGTATGTATGTACGCATATATCATGGAAAGAATAAAAAAAAGAACATTAATAGCTCAGTAGGCTACATAAAACTTATTTTGGAATCATTTAGTTCAACTTATTACTTTACATAAATTAGCATATACAATACTTCTCATTTGAATATAAAAAAAAGATCATTAATAGCTTAGTAGGCTTTCGGTTCATTTGGACTCAAGTCAAGTCAATTTTGGAATCATTTAGTTCAACTTATTACTATGTTCTCTTTGACAATAAACTCCGTATAAAATTTATGAGAAACATGATGATATCTTTATTATAGATGGTGAAATTTCTAAATAGATATAAACAAAGAGAAATGTTAGTGCGAGAATAATCCAAAAGTTAAAATATTTTAAGAAAAAGGCCGAATGGACCCTTAATCTCATTTTTGTTTTTTCAATATTGAGAGCCATAAAGACCGTTGGAGGAAAAATTAGCTTTATTAAAGAGTTAGAGGAAATGATATATCACTATTAATTTAGTCTCAATAATCATATATCCTGATTTAACCCCTGAAATATTTTTTCTTTGATAAAGTGGCATGCTTAATGCCTATGGGATGAGCTTCTAATTTTAGTTTCTAAGGCCACTTTTTTGCTCATCAAAGCTGAAAGCTCATTAATTGCTGCCGTTTTCATCATACATTTAGTTCAAGAGAAAAAAAAAATTATTATTATTATTATTGAAATGCAAAAAATAAAATGATATTATAAATTAAATAAATAAATAATCCAATTTATATTGAATCATGATGCTTATACCTTTTGAAGATGGAAAAGAAATTGATAGGTTGTCTATGCTATAATGTGCAATTAAGTGTGCAATCGAGTCCAAGTGAGCTCGAGCCACTTTCAAATTAAGCTTGAGCTTAACTTTGTAATTGAGTTAGAGCTTAATATTACGAGTTTGAGCAACTAAGAGATAAATAATAACTAAGAGATAAATAATAATAAGTTACTTGATATAAAATATAAAATATTATCTTAAAAATATTTTTAATAATTTAAAGATAAATTCTTAAATTCTAATATAATTTGAGTATATTTAATATTAATTATTTTATAAAAGAGTCAACTCACAAGCTAACTATTTGAATCAGAGCTGACTTGAGCTTGGCTAGTTTGCTTATAGAGCTTAGCTCACGAGCTGACTTGAGCTTTTGCTCAGTTACACCCTATCAACAATACACAAATAGTATTGATGCCATTTTTTTTTTCAATTGTATTTGTTGTAACTCCGTGCAATGCACAAATAGTCTTAAATGTTTTATATTTCTAAAAAGAATATATAAAGTTGGAAAATAAAAAGGTTTGAAAGCTTCCCAAACTATTTGGTATAATTAATGTGATTTTGCTATTAACAATAAATAACATATTTTTAATTCATTAATATCATGTTCAAATCAAACCCAAACAAAATTTTTCTTGTGTGGATACAAGAATATATAAGCCTATATGATAAAGGAAAATTAGTTTGGCAATCATCCAATTTAGTTTGAACCAAGGAACAATTTCTTCAAACTTGATTATAATTTATTTTCATTTGCATGCATGCTTTTGATTGTGACCAAAGCAAGTGATAGACAAAACAATGAGCATAGCAACGGTTACCCAAAAATAGTAATATAAATAATTATTTGAACTTTTTATTTTGTAATTAAGTTAACCAACCAAATTTAGGGGAATGCAATCAACTTTCTTTTGTTCCACAAAATTATGGAAAAATGTGCTATTGGAGATCTAAATAAGTCATTTAGAGTTCAAGGGGCTAAAAATTGATTCTAAATTGCTCTAATGACACCTAATGATAGAGGCTTTACACTATCTTTGTAATTTTGTTGTGCCCTAACATCATTTGATTTGATATTTTGAACTTTAATGTTGTTAGCCACTTTGAACATTGTGAAACCCGAACCAGAAATTGAACCGAAAAAATAAAAGTTTCAACTTTTATTTGAGGTTGAACCAGTTGACATAATAAATATTTATATTATTTTAATATAATTTAAATAATAGAATAATGATATACTTATATTATTTTTTATCAATTCAACAAATAATAATTTTAATATATAACCTTTTGAGTATTTTGAATAATATTCTCAAAAAAATATTTAAAAATGACATTTTCTCTATTTTTAATTTTAATAATTTCTGAAAATCTGATCAAAATCAAAAGGCTAAAATTGCCCAATATTTTAATTGAATGTTTCTTTAGAAATTGGATCGGGTCAACACCAGTTATGACCAGTTCAATTTCGTTTCTATGCAGAAACAGTTATGAGCTTAGACCGAATAAGTTTATGAAATTGATTAAAAAAAAAATAATTCCAATGAAATTTCAAATGCAAATATGTCAAAAAGTCTGTTGGTATAAAAATTATCAAAATTTCATGCGCATCTTCAAGTGTAATTTCTGACAAGAAATTCATCTAAAAATGATCAACATATAATCTAGTAAAAAATATAAGTATATTTAAAAAGAATGCCAATGTCTATTCTAGGTGTTTAATTAACAACATAACTTATAAATCATATTTTTCTAAACTGCTCGTATACTCTTAATGTTTGGCGTTTATGTATTAGTATTTTGCAAGTGAATCACCTGCAGTTTAATTATAATTCTATGACTTATCTTTTTGCGGGCTGGAAATCTATTGGAGCAGATTTTTTTGCATCCTTACCTGCTATCGTTTCTTAGTTTATTTGGGTTACCAGAAATAACATTAGATTTTCTAATTTTTCTCCTTCTATTACTCTCACGGCTAGATTAATCTGTGGCTACTTGTTTAAAGGTTTTAATTTTATTAGTTATTGTAAGAAGAATTCTATTAAATTTAATAGTCTTCTAACTAATTTGGGTTTCATTGTACATGATTTGAATTCTGTTCCTCGGATTACCAGATGGATGAAACCCAATATTCCTTTTATTAAAATTAATGTTGATTGCTCTTGGACTAATAAAACTGCTAGTATTGGTGGAATTGTTAGAGATTTTGTAGGTACTGTGTTTTACTGATTTACAACTAGAGTTGTTTCTTCATCTCCACTTACTGTGGAGGCTGATGCTGTGATATTTGGACTTCAATTTGCTAAACGGATGGGTTGGAAGTATGTTGAAATTGAGATGGATTCGCTTATTATTTGGAATTGTTGTATGCTTCATGCTATTTCTCATTGGTCTATATCTATTCATTTGAAGAAGATTTTTAGCATTGCTAATATTCTTTGTATTAAATGGTTACATACGAAAAGGGATAGTAACAAGGTTGCTCATTTAGCTTCTAAATTGGGGTTACTTACGCAAAGTGCTTGGATTTCCAATCTTATTTCTTTGGATCTTGTTAATGCTGCCTTGAATGATTTATAGTTTTTAGGTTGTTTGTTGTGTTGTGTGAGTTATTTTTTTTCTTTTTTTTGGGATAATCGTCCTCTAGATTCTTTTTTGGTGTGTGTAGTGTTGTAATGGGTTTAGATAGGACTTTTATCCCTTATTTTATATATTTTTTATTATATTAACATGAAAGGAGCCGTATAATGCTCTTTTAACAAAAAAACATAACTTATAAATCAAATCCATTCATTTTCTA
Source organism: Papilionanthe hookeriana x Papilionanthe teres (assembly GCA_022702705.1). Taxonomy (NCBI): domain Eukaryota; kingdom Viridiplantae; phylum Streptophyta; class Magnoliopsida; order Asparagales; family Orchidaceae; genus Papilionanthe; species Papilionanthe hookeriana x Papilionanthe teres. Next base: position 56,203,054 of record CM040425.1, read on the forward strand.
ATAATAATTCAAATACATCATAATAAATTGAACATAATAATATATATATATCAAAGTTAGACATAAAATTCAATTTATTACCATATAATTATTATTACTTTTTTCCTTAAAATCTCACTTTCACTCTCCTCATTTTATTCTTCTACTCCCATGTCTTCTTTCTCAGCCCATTCCATTGCTACTTAATACATCATTCATTGTTGCATTGACTGTTGTACCATTACATCAATCCATTATTGCACTTCACCTTAATTACATCATTAAAAATATTTAATCACTGTAGCTACCTTATGAATGTAACTCCAATATAATAAGGCCTTTGCCCAACTTCTGATTCTATAGAATTAATTAATTACTCGTGTATGTATGTCTATTTGTGTGTGTAGAGGTGTTAATTCCCCCCAATAGGGTTAATTTGTGTGTGTGGTGTGGAGGTGAAATGTGGGTCACATGCAACATTTTCATTGAAAAAATAAAAAGAATACTGAATGGAATCGAGAAGGCTCATAACAGAGCAAAAAACAAACAAAACAAAACCTATAGCCTTCAAGACATACAAGAGGAAAACCTAAGAAAAACAAAAAAAAAAACACAAGGAATGCCGAAACATGAGGCTGGACACTGCATATATTACTCGAGAACAACAATAGCAAGTTAGCCAAAAAGACAGAAAAACAGAAAAGAGAATTGATAGCTAAAGTACAAGAAGAGAGGTACAACTACCGTCGAGTCTCGCAACAAAAATCTATGACAGACAAGTCATATAAAGGGAGACAATAAAAAGAAGCTTAAATATTGAAATAAAACTTCCCAACCTCATACAAAATCCATAATGTAGGATTAACGACATAGCAAACGTCCCCCAAAAGAAACATGTAAATGATTATGATTGAAAAGAGCCCACTTTAATACCAATGTAGAGTTCTAAAAAAGAAGATAAGTGCATAACACCTAGGGCAATGACCCAATAAAAAAATGTTAAGATTTTCATGTTTGTTTTATATTGATTTTGATGATATTGCATTTTAAAGAAGAGTATTTTTTATTTTTTTCTGTAGATATGTTGATTTATGGACAATGGAGCGAAAATATGTAAAAAAGAGCGAATTTGGAGCAAAAAGAACCAAAATTATGAAAATTTGATCTAGGGCGCCGACGGCGAGATTGACAGCGCACACTGCGTGTTTTTCTCGAGAGTTCAGAAAATATTACAAGGGAGCCCGCCGACGGCGAGATCGAGGCCGCCGACAGCGGGGCTTATGCAGAAGGGTCCAAGGCTAAGTATTCTAGAAGGCCGCCGAAGGCGAGATCAACGGTTCTCTCACAAGGTGCATTGAATGTGGACGATTTTTGAAGTGATGCTTGGAAAACTCTTGGAAACTCTTCAACTACTTTAAAAGGAACAATTTGGAGCCGAAAAAAGGGTCCACTAGCATCCATTTGTGTCCACCACGTGTCTATCTAATCCATTAGAGAGTCAAGTGTGTGAATCTAGTGAGTCCATAGAGTTTCTAGAGTGTCAATTAGTGAGTTTAAATAGTGATATTTGTGAGGAATTCTTCGAGAGATTGTAAGAGTGGAAGGGAAGTGAGAGATTTCTTCTGCATTGTCGTTTCGAAGAAGAATTCTGCGTACTGTAAAGAAAGGAAGAGATTCAGAGGAACTTCAAGGAATTTGCTTGGGGAGGAATTTAAGATAAGTTGTATTTACTTATTTTAGTTTGTAGAACTTTTCTTTTATATATGAAATCCAAGTTCCATCGTATCCTCTCCATGAAATCTGAGTAGTTTTTGTGTCTTTCTCCTTGTTTTGATATTTTTGTGAAATGATAAATTGAATTAGCGTGTCAATAAAAGTTTAAAGAAGTTGTGATAATTTTTTACATAAATCTTAATGTACTTTCAATCTGGCCAATTGATTAGTTAAAATATGTTGAGTTTAACAACTAAAGTAAAGATTACATCAGAGATTCATGGAGGTCAAAGTCCATGGAAGTAGGGTGCAAATAAGTAGGAAAATAATATTTATCGGGCGTAGTATTGGAGATTTTAGAGTGACAGAATAAAATCCTCAATTCTGAAGTGTAGATATTAGCTCTCAGGCTAGGGGAACGTGGGAGCTTCGAAGTGAGAGTTGGTATCCTCCTAGCGTAGCCGTAGATTCAGTAACCAATCATAGGATTAGTCGATATTCTTTATACCTAGACCAAAGGGTAAAGAAAGGGTATGCTCCTATTTGGCACAACATCGTTTTAAACTAATGAAAGAGCAATTCGATCACACTGGTCGAATTGAGATGGGATTGATCAATCTGATGAAGAAAAACACAGTGATTTCAGAGGAATCATCTGACGAATTTCCATTTCGTCCATTCTATAATTTGTTTGTGCATCAGCAATCAATTGGAGACATTAGAAGAGAGGATAGTTCTGAAACTGATTTAAAGTAATTGATGGATTCTACTTCTGCTTGTTGTGTGTTTAGTTTATTTTGCTTAGTTATGTTTGGTTTGTGTAGTATTTTCTTTGAGATTTGGAGTTGGATTTGGATGTGTTCACTTTCATTGTGTGCTTAAATCTTAGTGTTTGCCTATCGTAGAGTACTTGCTGCACTAAATATCTGAGAATAGTTGGTTTTAATGAATATATTTGGTGTTTATGATGTACCTTGGATTTATATATATAAGATTGTTGTGTATTATTTGTGTGAAGAATTGTGTTAATTATTGCTTATGGGATGATGTAAATGCCTATTGAAGTGTTAAGCATCATTGTGGACGTCGAAACGATCGAAATTATGAAAGAATTTTGGACTGAGCGAATATTTTGGACTGGCACCGCCGACGCCCAAACCCAGAAAAAGGCTTAAAACCCTAATTTCCACGATTTTTGCCCTGGGACCTGCAAATTCTTCCATTTCCTTCGTCTTCCTCCTCCATTTTCATGATTTTGAAGATCTAGGGCTTGCTAGATCCCAGATTTAAGGAGATTTCAAGGCTCTTCGACACTGGATTTACACTTACCTTGGTAAGAGCTTCACTTTAAGTTAACATTTTTGGATTTTCATGATGAAACTTGCTCTTACTTGTTTAGAATAGTATTTGGAGTTTGTTAAATTGTGAATTTGAAATTTATTGGAATTTTCTTGCACAATTTAGAAATTCACATGGCTTCAAGGTTGAGTAAAGGGAAGAGGAAATTGGATTTTGATGAGGAGAAGTTCGTCAACATCAAAGCCCAATTTCGCTATAACTCTTACCTTCACAACAAGAAGTGTATCCAAGATCGAGCTTTTGATAGTCTCGGCAGATCTGTAGAACAATTAGTTGCAGAGTAGAACTGAGAGCGATGATCCACTTAAAAAATATCTATTTTTATGCCTTATTTATGATTCAATTCTTAAGGATATTATGCTTTAATAAAAGGTATTTTTATGTTTTTGGATGTAGGTGATAAAATAAGAGTTCAAGAAGGAAAAAGGAGCAAAAATGAGTAAAAATAGAGCTAAAAAGCAAAGTTGCCGAAATTTTAGGTCTGGCGCCTAGGCGCCAGAATCCGGCGCCTAAACGCTAGTTCGATACAGAAACAGATAATATTTTTGACCACTTTGAGCAGTTATTTTGACAGTTTTAAGTCATTATCAGACCTTCTAGAAGACTGGAAGTTACTCCTAATATATAGGACATGTGATACAATGCATCTGGACACAGAGAAACGGTTTTAATCGTGAAGAGGTGCGATCCAAAGTGAAGAGGTGTGAAGACTGGGTCACGAACTCCGGCGCCTAGGAGCGACAGTTGCCTTCTAGAAGATACATTAAATTTGGACGAATTTTGAAGAGAAGCCTTAAGCAACCACTAGTCAAATTCGGAGCTCTATAAATAGAAGTCAATTCTACAGAGAAAAGTGCACCCTAAAGTCCCTACTAGCCCATTCTATCACCATATACCCCCTCACTAGCATCCAATCATTTTAGGGAGCCACTTTCTTTTGCATTCAGTGAGTTTAGTTTGAGTATTACTACTCAATTCCTTGAGTAGTAAGTGAGTTTTCAAGTATTGTTGCTATTGAAGTTTGGTACCTTGCATTGGAGTCAATAAGAGTCAGCAAATCACTTGAAGGAAAATTCCAGATAAGTAGTTGTAACTTGGTTTATTGTTTTATAAATATGTTTTGTTGTGTGAATTCAATGTGTTCTGAATAGTTAATTTTCTTTCTCCTTTCAACTATGAAAAGATAATAAGATAATCAAATTTTATTGTAGAACTTAACTTAAAATATTTATAAAAATTGTAATGATTATAATACCTGATCTTAATTTACTTTTTAAACTGGCCATTTAAATTGTTAAAACCTGTTGAAGAATTCTGAGATCTATCTAGAGATGAGTTCTTAACTAGTAGATATCACATGAATCATTGGGTAATCAAAGGCTTTATGCAGGTTATTCAAGGTGAAGTGCAAATAAATAAGAAGATATTATTTATTGGGCGTAGAATTGATTAGTTTTTAGAGTGACAGACTAAATTCTAATAATTTGGTCTATAGAAAGGGAACGAGTCACTGGTAGGGCCGACCATAGCCACCCTTGGACATTTAGTAGTGTGAGCCTAGAGTAACCCATTCTACTAATAAAACATAATGAACTGATCTATAGATTAGCCAATGTTCTTTATACTATGGAGTGAAAGTAAAGAATATGAATGCTTCTATTTGGCACAATACCATAATCTAAATTCTCCACAAATGATAATTATTCTAAAAATCTTGGATTAGTTGAAAAGGAGAAAGTTTTTTATTTATATTTACATTAATCTTTACTTTATTACTGGTTACTTACATTTAGTAAAATTTTATTAAATTTAAAATCTGAATTTTGAAAAGAAATAAAAATAATAATTACTTTAATTTGAAAAATCTAAAATATTTCTCAATTTTCTCATAATCGTACCTGTGGGATCGATAACCAAGACTCCAATAGAGTCTTGTATTACTTGAAACGATACGTATACTTGTGTTTGAAATTGTGACTTTTACAATAATTATTATAAATATTTAAATATAAATTCATAAATTTTTACATAAGTTAAAGTCGAGTCGGTTCAAGCGATTTTGTTATTTCAATGCAAATGTTGTTATGGGAGTTGTTAGAGAATTCTATTCGAATATACCCTGGACTGAGACTGAGTATGTGCTAGTTAGAGGAAAGATGGTTGAGTTTACTCCTCAGCGTATCAATGCTTTTTCTCAGACTCGGGAACCATTCGTTTGTGAATACGAAAACTTTGATACTCGAGGGGAGAATATGAGAGGAGTGATTGCTTTTCTGACTAACGGGCGAGGAGAATGGAAAGTAAGTCACAAACAGTTGATTAATTTCCCCGCTCCACATTGAATGTTGCTTTAAAAGTTTGACATAATTTTATTTTTGCAAGACTATTACCATCTTATCACCACAACAATGTTACAAGAGATAGAGTGATTCTGAACTACTACATTCATACGATAAAAAAATTGATATTGGAGCTATTATTTACAAGAATATTCAGATAATTGCTAGAGGTGAGACCACTGGAGGATTAGGCCATCTTGCTTTAGTTCATGTCCTATGTGTTCAGTCTGGAGTGGAGTTCAGTAGTTCTGAAGAAGTGGCTATACTGTTGAGACCTATTACAAAGAATATTATCTGTACTTATGAGTCTCATGTGGGAGCCAGAGTTGAGCGTAGGAGTAGTGATATTCCTACTACGAGTTATGATGTTTCATCTACATCTGAGCTGCCTACCTTATCTGATATTATGGAGCAACTGAGACTACAGAGTGTTAGTATGTATAAATGATCAAAAAAAAGTACCTATTTTTAGTATAGATTTCATGCACATTTTTAATGATATTACACTATAAAGGAAGTAATTTTGCATATTTCTATCTTCAAGTATAAAAATATGATTTTATAGAAAATGAAGCAAAAACTATGCAACTTTGAGCCAAAATAAGCAAAGGAAGAAGATTTTAACTTAGTACATATTGATATGTCTTTCTATGTTTAATATCTTTTATATTTCTCACATGTTTTTGGATGAAATTATACTTTTGAGAAAGGTTGTTTTTATGTCTATCTTATAGGTGAAGATGTTAGGAATGCAACACAACTGAAATGGGGCGAAACGGAGTTGAAAAGGAGCCAAACGGAGCAAAACAGTAGAGCTGCGCACAGGGTGGCGCCTAGGCACCAAACCAGGCGCCCAGGCGTCAGTGACAACGAGAAAATGGTGCCTAGGCGCCAGAATCATCCAGAAACTGTTATTGGACGGGATTTTGAAGACTTTGGGAGTTATTTTGACGGTGTTAAATTGTTTCTAGACCATCTAGAAGCCTGAAAGTTATTCCTAATATATAGGACATGTGATACAATAAATCTAGACACATTGGAGCGGTTTAAATCACGAAGAGTTGCGACCCAAAGTGAAGGGGTGCGACTGTTCGGGCACGGAGTCCGGCGCCTAGGCGCCAGATCCCAGCTCCTAGGCACCAGAGTTGGTTTCTAGAAGATTCATTGAACATGGACACATTTTGAAGAGGTGCCTTGAGGCAACTCTTGAAGCCTATAAATAAGAGGCCACTCCTTCAGAGAAAATCACACCCTATAGTCTCTTTCTTCCCCCCTTAGTCATTTTAGTCATTTAGAGTTATGAAGATGTAGATTTTTACATCTTTATGGAGAGATTGGTGAGGGATTTTGAGATATTTATGTAAGGGATGTACGAGAGTCGCATGGATCAGTGGGAAACTTTGGTGGGGAGATCTTCTTCTTTCTTTCAGAAGAAAAAAGCTAAGTATTGTGTTCTTCATTCTCTTGTAATTGTTGTAAACACTTTCTAGTGAATTTTCTTTGTTTTAAACCAAGTTTTCTATTGTGAATTATCCATGTTTCGTAAGTGATTTCCTTTGCTCTTTCCTTTAATATGAAGTAGTGGCATGCGTAGGAAAATCATTTTTATGATAGAATTATCTATTAGATGCTTCTTGGTGACAGATAGTTGCATAAATATAATAGAATACTAATGAAATAAGTTCCTTGTTGACACTTAATTTATTATATACTTATATCAATTCTTTTACTTCTTATGTCATTATTTTCATTTACTTTTATTTTGTAATGAAATAGATGCATGTTTAGGAATTAATATTTGCTTAGATATTCTCTTATTAAATTATGGTGATGATATTCATACAGGATCTTCATTTACTTTACAAATTGATCACTTGTATTGTTAAAATCTGTTGAAGAATTTTGAGACCTAGAAGGAGATAAATTCTTAACTAGTAGATATCACATGAATCCTTGGTAGTCGAAGGCTTTGTGCAGGTTATTCAAGGTGAAGTGGAAATAAATATGGAGATATGATTTATTGGGCGTAGAATTGATTAGCTTTTAGAGTGACAGAGTAAATTCTAATAAGTTGGTCTAAAGAAAGGGAATGGGTCACTGGTAGGGCCGACCATAGCCACCCTTGAACATCTAGAAGTGTGAGTCTAGATTAACCCATTCTACTAATAAAACATCATGAACCGATCTATAGATTAGCCAATGTTCTTTACACCTGGACCAAAGGGTAAAGAATAGGAATGCTTCTATTTGGCACTACATTAAATTCTAAGCATTGCTTTCCTACAAATTATCTATGTAATTGCAAGCGAAAGGTAGTCTTTAACATCTCAAAATTCTCCAAAATAATTTATCCATAAGTTATCTTTTTATTTAAGAATTTAATTTAGGATTAGTTATTAGAAAAATCATTTTAATCGACATTCCAAATTTAGGCCTTATAGAAATAGACTAGAATTAGCCTAAAGGATTTCTTACCTCGCTTCTATGTGGGATCGATACTGGGGTTATAAAAGAAAACCCTATATTACTTGAAACGATACGTATACTTGCGTAGTAACCCTAGTGTGTAAAATATTTTCTAAAATTTTACAACATTTTGATTTTATACACTAGCCGCTATTTATATATTGGGTCAAGTTTTTGGCCATCTTTTGGAAGCGAATATTACTGCGTTATTACGGATCAGATCAATAAACTCCATGGTCGGATGGATGTATTTGAGGCGATGAGTGACGTGAATGAAGATTATCTGCAGATGAGAGTTGAGTTCGATATTGCTTATTATGATGCTCAGGTCATATTTATGAGGGGGGAGTCCGATGTGATATTTCCTACTTGCCCAAGCTATACACCGTATAGACCCGACCCTGTTGATGACCTTGCTGATGATCTAGGTGATGGAGACTGGTAGATTGTTTGTTTCTATTTCCGTTGTTCTTATTGTGTCGTGTTGTACTGATATGATGTAGTGGATATTTACTTCTCTTGCTTTCTTTTTGTTTCTCTTAGTATTTTAGTGTGTTAGGGTTTAGGAGAAGAGTGTGTAGAGTGAGGTTTGAGAGGAATTCTTCTCTAAGGAGGGAAGGAGAAGAGGTAAAGTGAGAGATTGCTTCTTCCTTTCCATTTTAAAGAGATAATCAAGTTTTGTAAAGAAAAGAGAAGAGGATTCAAAGGAACTTCAAGGGAATTGCATTAAGGAAGAGAAATAGATATGTTGTATTTTTTTGTGGTTTGTATGACTTTTCTTTTATATATAAAATCCATGTTTTATTGTATCTTCTCCATGAATTTTGAGTAGTCTCCCTTGTCTTTGTTCTTGCATAGATATTTGATGATGGATTGATGTGGATTTGATGTGCTTTTAACGTAATGAAGAAATTGTGATGGTTTTTCATTTAAAACTTAGTTTACTTTCGATTTAGCCAATTGAAACGTTAAAATATGTTATTGAACATTATGTTTGAAAGGATTTAATGTCCTACAACAATATTGAAAGATTCATTCAATTTCTATGGATGAATTGCGTAGTTCATGGGAATTGAGTGTAAATAAATAGGGAAATATGTTTTGATAGACTTCAATGTGGAGATTTCAGGGTGACAGGCTGAAATCACCAAATTGGTTATAAGATTAGTAACTAATATCAAAGGTTAGCCTTCGAGTGAAGGGTGAGTGGGAGCTTTGAAGTAAGAGCTGGTATCCTCCCAGCCTAGCCTTAGAGTTAGTGACTAAACTTAGAATAGGTCAATATTCTTTTCTTGCTTAGAAGTGGGGGTACTCTTTTAAGGGTAAAGAATCATCTATGCTCATATTTGACACAATAACATAAATATTTGTTCTATATCAATCCACACATCATATTCTCATTGCAAGAGGAAAGATATTTTTCACATATATCGAAAACCTTTCAAAAACTTAGTTTAGTGTGTCGGTGAGTTAATTCTATTTTCAAATTTGTTAGAAGTAATTGTAGTTTAGTTAATTGTTACTGTTTCTTACATAGTAGTAGTAAGTAGTAAACTTTAATTGCAAATTAAATATTGGATTTTAGTGCTTACTATATATTGTGAAACACTTTCTTATACTTCAAAATTCAATGTGAGATCGATAACCAGGACTCCATTAGAGCCCTGTATTACTTGATATAATACATATACTTGCGTTGAGTGCTTGGACTTAACAAAATTATTATAAATATATAAATCCAAGTTCATAAATTCTCGCAAAATATAAGTCTGGCGCATCATGTTTTTGGCGCCGTTTCCGGGGATTAAATCTTCTAGCAGTTGTATCAAATTCTTGCATTTTTAAGTATATGTAAAGTCGAGCATCACTCACTTGCTTAGGTGGAGGGAAGAAGTGCCCAAACATCCAATTGTGTTTGACCACATTGGATGAGCTCAATTTTGAGTTTTCCCCTTGGTGTCCTTCTTGGTCAGGGCCAATTCCCGCAACCTAGGTGGTTGGCCGGCCATGGAGAGGTCCCAATCCTGTCAGAGAAGTCGGGGCTTGAAATTAATGAGGGGTTTGTCGGCATATTTTTAGGTTGTGTTGTATCTAGAAAAGGGGTCGCCTAACAGAAATTTTCGGCGAATTTTAAGATTTTAAATTTAGTTTAAATATATATAATTTGAAAAGTAGTATTTGATTTTAAAAATAATTTTAAATTTGAAAATTTTAAGATATGAAATCAAACTGATCTCACATCCCAAATAGTTTATATAAACGAGCACCGCACTACAAACCGTGTATCTATCCTTAAGGATAGACACACTGCTTGATGGTGGGGCTCGATTAAATAAACTAAAAGATTTGTGACATCCGTTTGGTCTGCGAACCAATTTTATGTGCCGACAAATTCCCCGCTTAATATAAAAAACATTAAACGAGGTTTATATTACCCAGGTTCTTTAAAATTCCCTATAAGGGCAAGCCCTTATAGTTAATTACATCTTAAGTGACGGGAATCACCTAAGAAAACTCTCGATAATAATCAATAATTCTGCTCTCAAGAATTTCAAAGTTTAAGTTTTCAAGGGATTCAATTTTTGAAATTTCAAAAGGGAATGGATCAAATTTGGAACATTTCGATTTGGGAATTCAAAGGAAGAAAGGTAGGAGAAATCACAGATTCGAAGCGAACTTCAGTAATTCCCCGACTATCCTATTGTTTGGCTTGGATTTAGGAAAGTCCTAATGTTTGTTTAATGTTTTGATCTTGCCAATTTTAATTAATTTGGACTTATATTTGTATGATAAATTCATACAAATAGCCTCGAAGATATGAGGGTTTATGTCGTATCGGACGACTACCTCGGAATCCTAAAACCGGTTAGGGCTTAATTTACATGACCTGATCATGCAAATGCCTAACAAAGGTTGAGGGTTTATGTTGCACTAGGCAAACTTCCTCGAAGTCCTATGGCTTGGTTATTTAATTCTAAGAATGGTTTTGCTGATGTAGATTCAAGTTTTGCTGATGACGATGGTCGTGCTGCCCACCATGCCCCGAGCTCCTTGTTGTTGCAGAGGTTTAGTTTTAGAAGTCATAAATCAGGAGATGAGAGAAGTGTTTTGGTTTAGAGAAGTCTTAATTTCCAAGTGTTTTTTTTTTGTGTTTTAATTAAAACAAATCTTAAATTTGATTATAACGACACCGGTTAAGATCCCACGGTTCCATCCTTCCGGCATCGTTATTTCTATCGGATTCACTTAGTCCAGATGAATTTGCTAAACTCAACTAAATGAGTTCCACACTTTCATTTAGACCGTGGGAAATCCCGTTAGCAACACGTAGGTTACATCATCCGAGGTATTCCCGATCATCCAACGAGACGTTTTAATTTAGTTGTAATTGTAGTTTTGTGTTCTGTTTGTGATTAAATTTTGAGTTGTTTTATATTTTGAAATGTTGTGGCGGTGAATTTTATCTTGCAATGACTTTTAATTTAACTTTGGTTTCAGTTTTAGGGACTATCCTAAAGGTGTAGGTTTTCATGCAACAGTTGTTTATCATGCAAGAAAAGTAAGTGCGATGCGATTAAATAAATTGCAATAAGGTAAATTGCAATAAAATAAAAGCGTACTCGGAGGGTCTTCCCGTCATCCCAAGCTGCACTTAAAACACAATTAGAATATTTAAGCAAGTTCCTAGGTAAAGCTAAGGGAAGGGTTATGGTTTTCTACCAAATTCCTAATCCTATAGCTAGTCATTTCCTATGACGTCTAGGTTCTTGTATTTTGGTTTGAGAACGATTTTCTTCATCAAAGAACAATTAAGTTCAATTGTTCTTATAAATATCCTATCATATTGAGGAAGTGCTAAAGAAGAATCTTAAACATCTTTTCAATATTGCTAGAATCATTCTAAGTCCAAATGAATTTAATTATACAAATGAATTAATCGTCCAGGAATTCAAGTTTTGTTGTTATTTTGCTCAGTGAACTAGGTCATTTTAATATCCTATAAGTGGGGTAGCATTTCATTTAACGTTCTGTTTAGGAGTTATGATAACCAAAGCTCTCGAGGGCAAGTTGGTGTTCAAATGGTTTATGATTTAGTTTAACTTTAGTTAAAGGGTTTAAAATTGGAATAGTGTTCAAGTTGCTTTATATTTAATTTCTTTATGTCTTAGGTAATGTTATTTAATTCAATTTCATTTAACTTTAATTTAATTTAATTTTAATTTTAATCTAATTTAATTTAATTCAATTTAGTTTGATTTGATGTTAAATTAATTTAGTTTGATTTGATGTTAAATTAATTTAGTTTAATTTGATTTAATTTCCTTTAATTTAATTTAATTTGATTTAATTTTTAATTTAATTTAATTTATTTGATTTAATTTAATTTGATTTAATTTGTTTGATTTAATTTAATTTAATTTTTTTAATTTAATTATTTTTTAATTTAATTTAGTTTAATTTAATTTAATTTAATTTAATTTATTTAATTTGATTTAATTTGATTTAATTTAATTTAATTTAATTTAATTTGATTTTTAATTTTAATTTAATTGAAATTTTAAAAAGAGTTTAATAATTTAACTTTTTAATTTAATCCTTTAACATTTTAAAATTTAAATTTGAGTTATCATTTTTAATTAGGAATTAAATATTATTGAGATGATTAATTTAGGGATTTTTAAATTAAAGAATAAATTTCTTCCTAATAATATCCCTATTTTAATAATTCCAATTTTATTATTCTTCCAAATTTAATCAATTATTTAAATTAAGGTTTATTTTAATTATTTTAAATTGTTTAATGGGTTGCTACCCTTTAATTATTTAAATTTCAATCATCCAAATCAGATTAAGATCAAATATTTTACTTGTTAATTTTATTAAACCTAAAGTTTTAATTAAGGGTTAAAATTTTAATTACCATTTTGCCCTTCAAGCTTAATAATTTCATAACTCACTAAATTGAGCTCAAATGAACTTGAAATTTTTTATGTGACTTCGCTCATATGTCAATAAAGACATGAGAGGAGAAAATGTGATTTTTCTGAATTTAATTTATTTATATAATTATTTTTAGATTAAAATAGGAATTTCCAAGGAAAATTTAATAATATGACCAAGGGAAAGTTTCTGTCCTTAAGAAAATTACGGGACATTCCTAATGACCAGAGGACCACTTAGATCAATTTTGGTGATTTTTTGAATTATATTCTTTTTATTATAATTATTTTAAGTTTTGGAGTATTAATTAATTTAAAATAAAATAAAGGTTGAAAAATGAAATTTATATTTTTCAAAAATCTCTCTGATATCAAAGAAATCAGAGAATTAATTTTTGCAATTTTCTGATTTTTCTTTGATTTATTATAATTATTTTAGTGGAAATACTAGAAAATATATTTTTTTTAATTTTAAAATTACCCTAGGGCTTTAAAATTTAATATCTCATTAAATAGACATAATAAAAATATGGGGTTTATTTATAAGTGATTAAAATTCAAAATGTGACATTTTGGTGAATTTTATTATTTTTATGATTTTTATTATTTTTTAATTATTAAAATATTAAAATAATATTAAAAATCAACTTTTTTAGAAAATTGAAATTTTAATTTTCTTAAATTTTCCTGATATCAGAGAGGCTCCAAAACCAATTTGGTGAATTTTTGAAAGGTATTTTGAAAGTTATGAATTTTTAAAGTTCAAATTGACTAAATGGCTTAATCAACCCATTTAGTAGGGCTAACCAAATCCAATTGACTTCAAATTTTTATGGTGGGTTCCTCTGATCCTAAAGGTCAGTGGAGAATTGGTTTCAAGTCAATTTGATGTATGGTTGGCTCTAATTAATTAGGGACTTTTTTTGGGTGTTTAGGCCAATTAGGGTTATTCCAAGTGAATTAATTCAAAAGCTATTTTTCCTAAGGTCCTCTGGTCATAAGAGACATCACCAAATTTTCCTAGAATTTATTTCACAACATGCTAATTATTAGAATTAAAATACTCAAAACAGTAACATGAATTTGAAAAATCAATAACTTTTCATAGGGATGGCCTCTGACTTTGGAAAATTCAGGGAACGTTCCCAAGTTCAGAGGCTTCAAAAGCCTTATGGTCACATGCCATGGTGAATTTCCTACATGCATGGAGAATTAAAATAATGCAGATAGTAAATAAATTATTAAAAATAAAATACTTGATGAAATTAAATGATTTCTTTTCCACATTATTCTCCTCTCGTTCACTCGAGCAAGAGGGTATTTTTATTTTATTTTTATGATTTTTCTACACAAAGTTATGAATTTTCCAAGTTCAGGGAATTAAATAAATAGAAAAATCCCTAATTTTCTATTTATCCGAGTCGGCGTCGCGTCATCCTCGGCATCTCCGAACGGCCACGCGGCGCGCCCCCATTCGACGCTGCCGCTTGAGTCAGCAGCCCGGGTCCTGCCTGTATCGTTCCGTCTCCTCATCCGGCGCGATCCTAGCCGTCCGTCCGCGCGTGTATTAAATGAACGGCATCCGTTCATCGTCCCCAAGCGTCCTCACCCGAGAGCCGTCCACACTAAATCCCTAATATCTCACTCAATACTTAACGAATTTTCGTGTTCTTATGCTCTATGGATTCGTCTTGAAGAGACGAACACATCTATACGGTGATCATGCATTGAAATTAAAGCATTTGAAATGGAGAATCTCCAGAAGCTCGGGATGAAGAATTAGCTCATACCTTTGCTCGGAGAAGTGTGGATTCAATCCGAGGGTTGTGTCACCTTCGATTGGATCCCATCAAGCTCCGGATGAAGTCCCCAGTCCGGTGAATTGCTCAAGTATGACTTCGACCACAGCTCGATCACAAAGCTTGGAGGCTGGAGCAACTGGGTGGCCTGGAGATGGGGCTTTCAGTGAGGAACTTCTCCTCTTGGTCCAGTGAAGGTGTAGGACCAGTCAATTTGAGGATTAGCTCACTGTGGCAAAGTGTCCTGGTTTTTGGGCTAAAGTTTGAGCTCAAAATTGAGCTCGGCTGGAGGGAATTGGGGCTGGAATTCAGTGGGGATCAAGTGCTCTATGTGTGGGGAGTAGTCGGAACAATTTTGACAGAAGTTTCCTTAAGGTTTGTTTCAGCACCTCTCATGGCCGAGAGGGGTGGTGTTTAAATAGAGGTGGCCGGAGAGCCTCGCGAGGATGGCCGAGGGTTGGGATCAGCTAGCTTAGGTCGAGGGCGAACGAGCCATGGTGGCCATTGGGCATGGGGCAGCTCGACAAGGTGGAATTCCAAAGTTTGGCTCCTCCCCATGTCTCGGCCATGGAGTTTTCCGGCGACCCAGGCGGCTGGCCGGCAGGCATGGGTCACCCTCAGGTCCAGGTGGGTCAGGGTTGGGGTTTAGTGCAGTCAATTGCAGTTGGCCATGTGTAAATGGTTTGAATCAAAAGGGTATGGGGAGAGGCTCATTTTGGGTCCAAATGGGTCAACCCACCATTTTGGGCTTGGTTCACCCTTCAAGGTGGCTTTGGGTGTTGTGGGGAGTCAAAAGGATCAGCTGGTTTGGCATGGAGAAGTCCTTATCCAAATATATTTGGGTTAAATTTAGGTTAAGGTGAAACATGCTTAAGGTTAATGACTTTTAGGAGGTGCTTAAAGGACCTCCTCCTTTTGCCATTAATGGCTTGATCACATGTCAAACCTTCCATGGCTTCATGTGGCTTGTACATGGCTTGCATGGCTTGTCTTTGGCTTGGGGAAAAGCTTCGTCAATTTCATGAAAATGGATTTTAGAAATTTTTGGTAATTTGATGGGAATTTGTATGAATCTTGATTTGGAATGGTTTAATGATGATTTTGAAACTTAGGGGTGATATCAATTAAAGGTATGATGAAAAGAAATTGCCATGTGGGCTTTAGGGCCAATTTTGGGCTTTTGTATTTGGTGGAAATGGGCTTTTAAAATGGTTTAGGGAAGTGGGCTTTTGGATTTTAAAATGGATCTTAGGATGAAATTTTGGCAAAGGCTTGGGCCAAATAATTGTTGGGTTTAGCTCATAGATGTTTCATGAGTGACTTGGAGCGAATTGGGAGTGATTTGGGTTTGAATTGGGTTAAATTTGGGCTCCTTTGGTGAATGGGCCAATATAGGTCAAGGTGGGCTAACTTGGGCCAATGTTGGGCTAGGGTTGAAATTGATGTAAAATTAATGTTGGGAAATGTTTATGGGAGTGTTTCAAAGAAGTTTTGACTTTGGTTGGGCTTTGATTTTGGGGTTTGGGCTAATTTGGGTTAGGTTTGGGTTTAGGTCAAAATTGGGCCTTTTAACTTTGGGTTGAATTTGAGTGGGGTTTGGGTCTAAATGTTGGGCAAATCATGTTAGTGTTTTGTTTGTGGGGATGTTAAGGAAGATTTGGAAAATATTTGGGGTTAATTTGAGTTGAATTGGGTGAGTTTGGGTTATGTTTGGGTCATGGGTCCAAATTGGGCTTTAAGGACAAAAGTGAAATTTGATCCAAATGTCAATCAAATTGGGCTTTGATTTGGTCTAGATTGGTGTTGGGAATGTTTAATTGAAGTTTAGAATTGAATTGGACAAAAATTTGGGTCAATTGGGTAGGTTTGGTTTGACATTGGGTTCACTTTGGGTTAAAATGGGTCAAATTGGGAGTTTTGACAAAAGTGGGGTAAATTGACAAAATTGGCCCATGGTGTAGTTGAACAAAATGAAATTGGGAATATTTGCGATTTTCTGGAATTTTCTGGGAATTTTCTGAATTTTTGGATTTTTGGGTCGAGGGGGTATTTTGGGTATTTGGAGGGTATTGGGAGGTATTTTTGGAATTTTTGATATTTTTGGATATGGATGATCAATTTGAGTGGAGAGAAATATTTAGGAATGAATTTGGAGAATTTTGTGTGATTTGGAAATTTTTGAAAAATTTGGGTAGTTTCAAGGGTTTTGGGTAGGCTAAGCGGGTGTAGGGTCCCGGGGGTCAAAAATTGAAAATTTGGAAAATTGAAAATTTGGAAAATTGAAAATTTGGAAAATTGAAAATTTGGAAAATTGAAAATTTGGAAAATTGAAGATTGGGTGAATATAAGTGGAATGAAATCATTTTGGTTGAGCCATGAAGCCATATCAAGCCCACATGAGCCATGAAGGGACTCATTTGAGCCATTCACTATGTTGTTCCCAACCCTCTTAGCCAAGGGCTTAGGGGTTAAGGACCATCCATGTGAATCACCTACATGAGTCAGGAGGTGAAGTTAGGTATGGGTGTGTTTTTTAGGAGGTGTGTGAAAGTGTAGTGTATAAATGTAGTGTATGTGTAAGTCGGCCCTTCACCGGACCGGGCCACCGGGGCGGTCCTAAGGCCAAAGAGTCCTATAGGAACCTATCCTTTAAACTTCCACATTTGATTTCAACCCTCTAGGTGATTAGGGGTCTACGGTCGAGTTTGTGGAGTTTGCGGGGAGTTAAGAAGTGGTTTGAATTTCTAAAAGGTGGTGGATCCCAATTCTAGTCCTCTAGGATAGTCAAAGGAAAAGCCTAAGGCTAGATCCTAAGTACTAAAAAAAAGAAGAGAAGACCTCATCAAAAATGAGGTCAACAAATGGACCCTCAATAGGTGTGGTGAGCTGATGGAGCACACCGCGCATATTGGTGTTGACCGAAGCGATCAAGAAAACCAACACAAACGTCCAAGTGACAAACTTAGGACAAAGTAGAAGAGTCTCCGCTGGGGAGTGTCAAGTATATCTTTGAAACTGGAGATTCCTAAACTCTCGCTGGGGAAAGGAAAAGAAGGTGAATTCCAAATCACATGATCTGGGGAATTTCAATTTAGATTTTATTTTGTTTTAGTTTAAGTTTTGATGTGTAAGTTTGGATTTTAGCTTGAGTTTTAATTTAAATTGAATTTTTGTCAAAATTAATTTGAAGGGATTCAAATTTGAAATGAAAATTGGAATTTTTTGGTTTTAGATGTAACATCTTCAACCTCAAAAGAAGATTGAATTGATTAAATTGAACCACTACAATGAGGAGAGATCTCAGAGTAATGCGGTATTGGATGTAAAATCCTTAACCTCAAAAGTTTGATTTTGATGTATTTCATTGCGATAGGGAAAGAATCCTAAAGCAATGCAGTCTCAGATGTAAAATCCTCAACCCCAAGAATTTGATTTTGATGTATTTCATTGCAATAGGAAAAGAATCCTAAAGCAATGCAGTCTCGGATGTAAAATCCTCAACCCCAAGAGTTTGATTTTTTTTGATGTATTTCATTGCAATAGGGAAAGGATCCTAAATCAATGCAGTCTTGGATGTAAAATCCTCGACCCAAAAGTTTGAATTTGATGTATTTCATTGCGATAGGGAAAAGATCCTAAAGCAATGCAGTCTCGGATGTAAAATCCTCGACCCAAAAGTTTGAATTTGATGTATTTCATTGCGATAGGGAAAGGATCCTAAAGCGATGCGGTCTTGGATGTAAAATCCTCGACCCAAAAGTTTGAATTTGATGTATTTCATTGCGATAGGGAAATGATCCTAAAGCAATGCAGTCTCGGATGTAAAATCCTCGACCCAAAAGTTTGAATTTGATGTATTTCATTGCGATAGGGAAATGATCCTGTTGACCTCATTTTTGATGAGGTCTTCTCTTCTCTCTTTAGTACTTAGGATCTAGCCTTAGGCTTTTCCTTTGACTATCTTAGAGGACTAGAATTGGGACCCGCCTTTTAGAAATTCAAACCACTTCTAAACTCCCTACAAACTCCACAAACTTGACCATAGACCCCTAATCACCTAGAGGGTTGAAATCGAATGTGGAAGTTTAAAGGATGAGTTCCTATAGGACTCTTTGGCCTTAGGATCGCTACCAGGTGGCCCGAGTGCAGTGAAGGGGCTGACTTACACTACACTTACACACTACATTTCCACACACTTCCTAAAACCACACCCATACCCAACTTGACCTCCTGACTCATGTAGGTGATTCACATGGATGGTCCTTAACCCCTAAGCCCTTGGCTAAGAGGGTTAGGAACAACATAGTGAATGCCTCAGATGAGTCCTCTCATGGCTCATATGGGCTTGAAATGGCTTCATGGCTCAACCAAAATGATTTCTTTCCACCTAAATTCACCCAATCTTCAATTTCCCAAATTTTCGATTTTTGCCCCCGAGACCCTACACCTACTAAACCTACCCAAAACCCTTAAAATTACCCAAATTTTTGCAAAATTTCCAAATTACCCAAAATTTTCCAAAATCAATCCCAAACATCTCCACATCACTCAAATTGATCATCCATACCCAAAAATACCAAAGATTCCAAAAATACCCCCAATACCCTCCAAATAACCCAAAATACCCTTCTTGGCCTAAAAATCCAAAAATTCAAAAAATTCCCAGAAAATTCCAGAAAATCCCAAATATTCCCAATTTCATTTTTGTCCAACTACACCATGGGCCAATTTTGTCAATTTACCCTACTTTTGTCAAAACCCCCAATTTGACCCATTTTAATCCAAAGTGAACCCAATGTCAAACCAAACCTACCCAATTGACCCCAATTTTGGTCCAATTCAATTCTAAACTTCAATTCAACATCCCCAATACCAATCTAGACCAAATCCAAGTCAATTTGATTGACATTTGGATCCAATTCCACTTTTGACCTTAAGGCCCATTTTTCGACCTAAGCCCAAACCTAACCCAAATGAACCCAAACCCCAAAAATCAAAGCCCAACCAAAGTCAAAACCTCTTTGAAACACTCCCATAAACACTTCTCAACAATAATTCTACATCAATTTCAACCCTAGCCCAACATTGGCCCAACTTGGCCCACTTGGACCTATATTGGCCCATTCACCAAAAGAATCCAAATCCAACCCAATTCAAGCCCAAACTACCCCAAATTTGCTTCAAGTTACTCATGACACATCCATGAGCTAAACCCAACAATTATTTGGCCCAACCTTTTACAAAAATTTTCATCCATGAACACATTCATAAACTTAAAAGCCCACTTCCCTTAAACCCTTCTAAAAGCCCATTTCCTTCAAAATTCAAAAGCCCAAATCTACCCTAAAGCCCACATGACATCTCCATTTGTCATCCATTTAATTAAATCCATTACCTAAGTCCTAAAATCATCATTGAATTATTCCAAATGAAGCTTCATCCAAATTCCCATCAAATTACCAAAAATTTCTTAAAACCCATTTTTATGAAATTGACTCAACTTTCCCAAGCCAAAGACAAGCCATGCAAGCCATTGACAAGCCACATGAAGCCATGGGAGGCTTGACATGTGACCATGCCATTAATGGTAAAAGGAGGGGCTCCTTTCCTAATCTTTCATTAAGCCTTTTTTACCTTAAGCATGTCGCACACTAAACCATGTTTAGCCACCTCATCATGGATAGAGACCACACCACTCTCTCTTGGGCGACCCAACTGATCCTCTCAGCCCAAAATCAGGCCATGGGGAGGTGAACCAAGCCCAAAAGGTGGGTTGACCCATTTGGACCCAAAATAGGCTCATCCCCCATTCCATTTCAATCCAACTCCTTTACACATGGCAATTGCCGATTGATTGCACAAACCTCCAGCCCACGACCCACCTGACCACGAGGGTGACCCATGCACGGCCGGCCGGCCACCAGGCCGCCGGAAAACACCATGGCCGAGAGCTCACATGTGAGCCAACATTGAAATTCTCACTTGCTTGAGCTGCCCCATCCCTAGTGGTCACCATGGGCTGATCTTCTCCTCACGAGGCAGCTGATCCCAAGCCCTAACTCTCCACGGGAGGCCCTCCACCCTCTCCTATTTAAACTCCACCCCTCTCGGCCATGAGGGGAGCCAAGCACAAACCTTGCCAAAACTCGCCAAAATTGTTCCGAGACCCTTCTCCACTCTTAGAGCACTTGATCCCAGAGTGAGATCCCCTGCCATTTCTCCTCCAGTAAGCTCGATTTCGAGTTGAAATTCCACCCAAAACCGGGACACTTCTCCACAGTGAGCCAATTCCCAAATTGATTGGCTCTACACCTTCACCGGACCAAGGAAGGTGTCCACCATCAAAAGCCCCATCTCCGAGCCACCCGGTTGCTCCGGCCTCGAAGCTTTGTGATCGGGCTTGGTCGAAATCATATCCAGACAATTCCCGGGACCGGGAGACTTCATGCGGAGCTTGCGGGACCCAATCGAAGGTGCAACAACTCTCGGATTGAAGCCACACTTCTCGAGCTAAGGTATGAGTTAACTCTCCATCCCGAGCTTCGGAGATTCTCCATTTCAAATGCCTTAGTTTCGATGCATGTTAGCCGTATAGATGTGTTCGTCTCTTCAAGACGAATCCATAGAGTATAAGAACGAAAAAATCCATTGAGAATCGAGTGAGATCTTAGGGATTTAGTGTGGACGGCTCTCGGGTGAGAACACTTGGGGACGATGAACGGATGCCGTCCATTCGATACACGCGCGCACGGACGGCCGGGATTGCGTCGGACCGGGAGACGGTACGAGAACCGCGGGGCCGGGGCTGCCGACTCGGGTGGCGGCGTCGAATGGGAGCGCGACGCGTGTGCGTTCGGAGGCTGCCGAGGTTGACGCGGCGCCGCGTGGATAAATAGATAAAT
Source organism: Papilionanthe hookeriana x Papilionanthe teres (assembly GCA_022702705.1). Lineage (NCBI taxonomy): Eukaryota > Viridiplantae > Streptophyta > Magnoliopsida > Asparagales > Orchidaceae > Papilionanthe > Papilionanthe hookeriana x Papilionanthe teres. The sequence goes on from CM040425.1 coordinate 56,224,551, forward strand.
AGGGTATTTTCTTATTTATTTAATTCCCTAAACTTCAAAATTCATATCTCCGTGTAGGAAAATCACAAAAATAAAATAAAAATACCCTCTTGCTCGGTGAAGAGAGGAGAATAATGTGGAAAAGAAATCACTTAATTTCATCAAATATTTTATTTTTTATAATTTATTTACTCTCTGCATTGTTTTAATTCTCCATGCATGCATACAATTCACCATGGCATGAGACCATAGGGCTTTTGAAGCCTACTGAATTTGGGAACATTCCCTGAATTTTCCAAAGTCGGAGGCCATCCCTATGAAGAGTTCTTGATTTTTCAAGTTCAGGTCACTGTTTTGAGTATTTTAATTCCAGTAAATAGCATGTTGTGAAATAAATTCTAGGAAAATTTGGTGATGTTCCTTATGACCGAGAGAACCCTAGGAAAAATAGGTTTTGACTTAGTTCATTTAAAACAACCCTAATTGGCTTAAACACCCAAAATAGGTCTTTAATTAATTAGAATTAACCAGGCATCAAATTGACTTGAAATCAATTCTCCACTGACCTTTAGGATCAGAGGAATCCACCATAAAAATTTGAGGTCAATTGGACTTGGTTAACCCCACTAATTGGGTTGATTAAGTCACTTAGCCATTTTAAACTTTAAAAATTCATAACTTTTAAAATACTTTTCAAAAATTCACTAAATTGGTTTTGGAGCCTCTCTGATATTAGGGGAACCTAAGAAAATTAAAATTTCAATTTTCTGAAAAAGTTGATTTTTAATAATATTTTAATATTTTAATAATTAAAAAATAATAAAAATCACAAAAATAATAAAATTCACCAAAATGTCACATTTTGAATTTTAATCACTTAGGAACAAACCCCATATTTTTCCTAAGTCTATTTAGTGAGATATTAAATTTTAAAGCCCTAGGGTAATTTTAAAATTAAAAAAATGTATTTTCTAGCATTTTCACTAAAATAATTACAATAAATCATAAAAAATCAGAAAATTGCAAAATTTGCTTCTCTGGTTTCCTTGGTATCAGAGAGATTTTTGAAAAATATAAAATCCATTTTTCAACATTTATTTTATTTTTAAATTAATTAACACTCCAAAACTCAAAATAATTATAATAAAAATAATATAATTCAAAAAATCACCAAAATTGGTCCAAGTGCTTCTCTGGTCATTAGGAATGTCCCCTAATTTTCTTAAGGACAGAAACTTTCCCTTGGTCATGTTATTAAATTTTCCTTGAAAATCTCTATTTTCCACCAAAAATTATTATATAAATAAATTAAATACAGAAAAATCACATTTTCTCCTCTCATGTCTTTATTGACATATGAGTGATGTCACATAAAAATTTCAAGTTCATTTGGGTTCAATTTAGTGAGTTATGAAATTATTAAGCTTAAAGGGTAAAATGGTAATTAAACTTTTAACCCTTAATTAAAACTTTAGGTTTAATAATAAAAATCAACAAGTAAAATATTTGATCTTAATCTGATTTGGATGATTGAAATTTAAATAATTAAAGGGTAGAAATCCATTAAATAATTTTAAAATGATTAAACTTTAATTAAATAATAGATTAAATTTGGAGGAATAATAAATTGGAATTATTAAAATAAGGGATATTTATTAGGAAGAGATTTATTCTTTAATTTAAAAAATCCCTAAACTAATTATATCATTAATACTCAATTTTTAATTAAAATGATAACTCAAATTTAAAATATTAAAAGACTTAATTAAATTATTAAACTCTTTTAAAATTTTAATTAAAATTAAAAATAAAGCAAATTAAAGATAAATTAAATTAAAATTAAATTAAATTTAACAATTAAATTAAATTAAATTAAATTTAATAATTAAATTAAATTAGATTAAATAATTAAATTAAATCAAATTAAACAATTAAATTAAATTGAATTAAATTAAATTAAATTAAATAAATTAAATTAATTAAATAAAATTAAATTAAATCAAATTAAATTAAATTAAACAATCAAATTAAATTAAATTAAATTAAATAAATTAAATTAAATTAAATTAAAATTAAATTAAATAAATTAAATTAAATTAAATTAAATTAAATTAAATTAAATTAAATTAAATAATTAAAATTAAATTAAATTAAATTAAACAATTAAATTAAATTAAATTAAATTAAATAATTAAATTAAATTAAATCAAATCAAATTAATTAAACACCAAATCAAATTAAATTGAACTATGTTAAACTAAATTAAAACTCAATTAAATTAAGTTAAATTAAATATAACATCACTTAAGACATAAAGAATTCAAAATAAATTTAAAGCAACTTGAACACTATTCCAAATTTAAACCCTTTAACTTAAATCAAATCATTTGAATACTAATTTACCCTTGAAAGCTTTGATTATTATAACTCCTAAATGGAACATCAAATGAAATGTTATCTCACTCATGGGATATTCAAATGTCCTAGTTCATTGAGCAAGTTAACAAGACTTGAAAACCTCGGACGATCGATTCATTTATATAATTAAATTCATTTGGACTTAAAACAATCCTAGAAATATTGAAAAGATGTTTAAGATTCTTCTTAAGCACTTCCTCGATATGATAGGATATTTATAAGAACAATTGGACTTAATCGTCCTTTGATGAAGAAAATCGTCCTTAAACCAAAACACAAAGAACCTAGACGTCATAGGAAATGACTAAGCTATAGGATTAGGAATTTGGTAGAAAACCATAACCTTTCCCTTAGCCTTACCTAGGAACTTGCTTAAATATGCTAATTGTGTTTTAAGTGCGGCTTGGGATGACGGGAAGACCCTCCGGGTACGCATTTGTATTATTGCAATTTACTTTCACTGCAATTTATTTTCCAAGCAATTTACATTATTGCAATTTACTTTATTGCGACGGCGTTTATTTTTCTTGCATGATAAAACAAGCTGTTGCATGAAAACCCACACCTTTAGGATAGCCCTAAATCGAAACCAAAACTAAGTTAAAAGTCATTGCAAGATAAAATTCACCGCCACAACATTTCAAAATATAAAACAACTCGAAATTTAATCACAAACAGAACACAAAACTACGATTGCAACTAAATTAAAACGTCCTGTTGGATGATCGGGAATACCTCGGATGATGTAACCTACGTGTTGCTAACGGGATTTCCACGGTCTAAATGAAAGTGTGGAACTCATTCGGTTGAGTTTAGCAAATTCATCTGGACTAAGTGAATCCGATAAAAATAATGATGCCGGAAGGATGGAACCGTGGGATCTTAACCGGTGTCGTTATAATCAACTTTAAGATTTGTTTTAAATAAAACATAAAAAACACCTGGAAATTAAGATCTTCTCTAAACCAAAACACTTTTCTCAACTCCTGATTTATGATTTCTAAAACTAAACCTCTGCAACAACCAGGAGCTTGGAGCATGGTGGGCAGCACGGCCATCGTCGTCAGCAAAACTTGAACCTACTTCAGCAAAACTTTTCTAGAATTAAACAACCAAGCCATAGGACTTCGAGGTAGCTTGCCTAGTGCAACATAAATCCTCAACTCTTCGTTAGGCATTTGCATTGCAAATTAAGCCCTAACTAGGTCTTAGGATTCCGAGGTAGTCGTCAGATACGACAATAAACCCTCACATCTTCTAAGTTATTTGTTTGATTTTATCATACAAATATAAGCCCTAATTAATTAAAATTGGCGAGATTGAAATATCAAATAAACATTAGGACTTTCCTAAATTCAAGCCAAACAATAGGATAGTCGGGAAATTATCGAAGTTCACTTCGAATCGGTGATTTCTCCTACCTCTCTTCCTTTGGATTCACAAAACAAAATGTTCCAAAATTTGATCCATTCCCTATTGAAATTCCAAAATTCAATCTTTGAAAACCTTAAACTTTGAAATTCTTGAGAGCGAAATTATTGGTTATTATCGAGAGTTTTCTTAGGTGATTCCCGTCACTTAAGATGTAATTAACTATAGGGGCTTGCCCTTATAGAGAATTTTAAAGAACCCGAGTAATATAAACCTCGTTTAATGTTTTCATATTAAGCGAGGGAAACTTGTCGGCTTATAAAATTGGTTCGCGGACCAAACGGATGTCACTAATCTTCTAGTTTATTTAATCAAGCCCCACCATCAAGCGGTGTGTCTATCCTTAGGGATAGATACACGGTTTGTGGTGCGGTGCTCGTTTATATAAACTATTTGGGATGTGAGGTCGGTTTAATCTCATATCTTAAAACCTTCAAATTTAAAATTATTTTCAAAATCAAATACTACTTTTCAAATTATTTATTTTAATTAAATTAAAAATTCGCCGACGATTTACGTTAGGCGACCCCTCTTCAAAATAAAACACGACCTAAAAATATGCCGACGGATCCTAAAGCAATGCGGTCTCGGATGTAAAATCCTCGACCCAAAAGTTTGAATTTGATGTATTTCATTGCGATAGGGAAATGATCCTAAAGCGATGCGATCTCGGATGTAAAATCCTCGACCCAAAAGTTTGAATTTGATGTATTTCATTGCGATAGGGAAAGGATCCTAAAGCAATGCAGTCTCGGATGTAAAATCCTCAACCCCAAGAATTTGATTTTGTCGTATTTCATTGCGATAGGAAAAGAATCCTAAAGCAATGCAGTCTTGGATGTAAAATCCTCGACCCAAAAGTTTGAATTTGATGTATTTCATTGCGATAGGGAAAGAATCCTAAAGCAATGCAGTCTCGGATGTAAAATCCTCGACCCAAAAGTTTGATTTTGATTTAGATTTGATTTGAAATCTGGAAGATCAAATTTGAAATTTGATCGAGATTGGATTTGGAATTTGATTGAAATTTGATTTGAAATTTGGAAATATTGAATTTGAAATTTGATTGAGATTTGAATTTGGAATCTGGAAAGATTGAATTTGAAATTTGATTGGGATTTGATTTGGAATCTGGAAAGATTGAATTTGAAATTTGATTGGGATTTGAATTTGAAATTTATGTTCATTTTGTTTGTCCTTTAACGATTCAAATTTATTTTATCATGAATTTAATGTCCATGTGAATTTGGTATTCATCATTTTTAGATTTTTAAGGAAAGTTTTCGTTTATTCCCCTTTTTTTTCGTTTCTGTTCTTTGTTCGAAGTTCATTTAACTTTAATGGCGTTTCGCAGTCAATTTGCACAAAAAAGGTGAAGGCCAAAAATGTGAAATGGTCACTTTCATTCCAATCATGTCGAAGATACATCATACAACTCGATCTGGAATACATCTCATACAATCCATGTAGACTCAAAACGGACTATGTATGATCTTCGTCGATCCATCCAAAGAAGCATCCGTCAAAATCCATGTTTGAATAAGTGGGGTACATGGTCGATAACATCACCTTCCAAGCCATCCTTGGCAAGGATGCCGTATGGATGTACATTGGAGGTGTGATATTTTCCACGTAGCTCGCGGCTCGTAAGGCCGAAGGCTCTCTAGCTCCGGATCCGGCTGGAAATGGTAAGGTGTCTTCCTGTTGTCCATCCTCCCGAAAGTAGCGAGATCCGTTTCACTAGTACTCTCGGTATGCAATGCTTAGCGATATCTCGCTCCGTTGCCCTTCGGTATCATGACGGAACCTACCGGTAAAGGTATCTTCACCGGCCCTCGGAACTCACACGGGCCTGCTATCCGGAGGTCGGATCCGAACATGATGTTACACTCGTTCGGGAAAGAGACCGTGTAGAAAGGTCCGACAAAGTCGTGGTGATCTATGAGTGGGGGTATACGATCACCCCGCTTGTAGATGTTAATAATGCAGCTATTGGGTATGAAATCTGCTGGCGATACCCTCCATGTTATCAATCTCTTTACCATTCTCTTGATGACTAATGGCATCGGATCCACTTGCCCATGACGGAGTATTCCCGGTGGGTTTCCCTTCCTGTCCTCCGCAAAGTTGTAGCAGCACCCGCATTGTATTGTAATTCTACCTTTCCCTGGCATCCATCTCCGAGGTTCTGAGAAGGTGTTTTCCCTTAGGCGGCCCGCTCGGCCCATTCTTTTCAAATCCCGAATGCAATCCACGATTTTCTGTTGTTCATACTCTGAGAATACGTCTGTATGTAGCTCGATGCCCTCTAGTATATTGATCATTCTGCCTCTGATTCTCTCAAAGTATTCAAAGGTTTTCTTTTCAACATTCTGCATTCTTTCCAGCTCTTACTCTGGAATAATTTGCAAATGGCGAGGCACAGTGACGTATTGTGGGATATACGGCTCAATCCCTTCACGTTCTCCTGCATACCTCGGCTCCTCGGGGATGATGTCCGTCGGGACATCCACTGGGGTTGCTTCTGCAACAAGGTCATGCATCACTGGTGATTCTATCTGGTGGCGTGGTAGCCTTCTTTCTTCTGATCTTTGTGAGATTTCCCTGGTCTTTTCTGTTATCCTAGGAGCCGACCTCCTTTCTTCAGGTTCCTGGTGAACCGGTGTCCTTGAAGTGTATGTGCTGGCAGTAGCAACTGTCTCGTTGCGCTAGTCCGCTGCTAGTTTGGTCAACATCTTGCGGATGCGGCGATTCTTATTTCTTCGTTGCGTTGCTGTGAGAGTAGCTCTTCGAACTTCTTGAATCTCCGTGGGCGCGGCGGCGACAAGCTCGCCCTCCGCCGTAGCGACTACGGACTTCATTTTCTTATCTTCTTCGGTGTTTGCCTTTCTTTTCTTCTTGCTTGGATTGGTGGCTTGGGCCACCCACTTTCATCATCGTCCGCTCGGGCGGTTCTTCTCGGTCAGTCGAGACCCGGTCACTTTCCTCGTACTTGTAGGCTCTGTCGGTGTGAAATCCGAGTCAATCTCGATTATCGCTCCATCTTTCACCCTCTTTTCATCGAGTGCAAGGCTTACGCCATTTCTATAGTTCAGGACCAACCGCCCGCTCGACATTTCCCTGCGTAAAGACAAGGAAAAGGATCAGGGGCTGTAGTAAGAACAAGAACATTAAGAAAATGTTTACTAAAGACAGTTTTTTTTATTACTCTTATAATTTTACATTTAACAGGAATGAAGTGGGATAAGATTAGGAAAGAGATTTTGATTTGGAAAAGACAACAAGGAAAACTTTATTATCATGATTTTATTATTTTAGCACATTTTTTATTTTTTAGGTTCGGACCCAGTCATAAGTAATTACTTCGCCCGTGTTTCTAAGGATAAAGAATTCATTCCTTCGAAACATCAGGTAGCGTAATACTTTTTCAAGTATCGTCCGTTGATCGGAAGCATATGTCGTTCTCCCGGCAATTCACTAGGCGATAGGAACCTCCCGAGTATCTTGCTTCAACCACGAACGACCCTTCCCAAGTGGGTTCAAATTTTCCTCCTATCTTGCGGTGTGCGAGAATAGGTCTTTTGAGAACGAGAACTAAGTCACCAACTTTGAAGGTTCTTGGGCGGACCAATCTGTCATGGGCTTGAACCATCTTAGCTTGGTATAGTTCTAAATTCTGCTGCGCTGCAAGTCTTTTACCTTCCAGGCTTTCTAATTCCTCTAGTCGTAATTTGGCGTTCTCTTCGTCGTGATCTTGTTTGCAACTACAATTCCGAGTGAAGGAAGCTGAACCTCTAAAGGTAACACTGCATCGGACCCATACACCAGAGCGTAAGGTGTAGTTTGAGTAGGAGTTCTGAAGGTTGTCCGGTAGGCCCATAAGGCTTCTAATAACTTCTCGTGCCAATTTCTCTTATTGTCGTCCAAGGTTTTCTTTAAGATTTCAACGAGAGTTTTATTAAAAGCCTCAGCGAGGCCGTTTGCTCATGGGTAGTAAATTGTTGAATATCGCCAGTCGATTCCATGTCTCCTGACAAAATTATTGATTTGTGTGCTTCTGAATGCTGACCCATTATCTGAGATAATCCTGCGCGTGTTGACCTCATTTTTGATGAGGTCTTCTCTTCTTCTCTTTAGTACTTAGGATCTAGCCTTAGGCTTTTCCTTTGACTATCTTAGAGGACTAGAATTGGGACCCACCTTTTAGAAATTCAAATCACTTCTTAACTCCCTGCAAACTCCACACCCACTATATCTGTGCCCCAACATTCAAAATGGCCACGACGCAATTGTCGGATGCAGCACATTTGGAGGTTATGTAGAACCACCTCGGGTGCACTTGGCATTGGTGACAGCTCTTGGCAATTTTCATGCAGTCGGTCATCATCGAGGGCCAATAATATCCTAGTCTTTTAATTTTCATTTTCATCTTCGGACCCGATTGGTGAGCGCCACAGAGTCCTGAATGCACCTTCTTTAACAATTTCTACACAGGCCTCGGACCCGCTTAGGCAATCTTAGCCACATTTGATCAAAAGACCTTCTGTACAATGTGTTGTCATTAATGCGTAAGCATAGAGTTCTTTTTCGATCTGATGGGCCAACGACTCATCGTCTGGTAGCATTCCTGTTTGCAGGTAGTCTACTAATGGTTGTCGCCAATCTTCTGTGTTTTCTGTCACTGTTGCAAATTGATTCTTTTTCTTTTTCTGACTTGTATTGTGTCTAGCGTTCAGCCGTAATAGGACCTGACGTCCGTGAACTGACACTTCCACTGATTCATCCTGTACCAGGCAAATTCTTTTGCGAGACGTGGCTAAAGCATCTGCTAAAGCATTTTCTTTTCTGGGAATTTTGTAGATCGTCACATTTGGAATTTGTTCCAACAACTGTATGGCATACTGGAAGTATTGCTCGAGTCTTGGCTTTAAAATTTTGTACTGTCCGGCGATCTGTTGAATGATTAACTGCAACTCTGGCGTTGATGTCTGTTATCCCCTATCATAGTAGTTAATTCCAGTCCCGTTATGAGGGCTTCGTATTTTGCTTCGTTGTTGGTACATGGTTCTGTCAAGTGGTAGGAGTATCTTAACATCCCCCGCTCCGGTGATATAAAGATTAGCTCGATTCCTGCCTTACCAGGCACTATCACTTGCGATTCTTCGTCTCTGTGTGCTGAAGATGCTCCGTCGAAATATAATTCCCAACGTCGATAATCAGGGTCTTCCCGGCTCATTATTTGTTCATCTGGCAAATCGTCATTGAGGGGAGATTCTGCCGGCAAAGGGTGTGTTGCGAGAAAGTCTGCTAAGACTTGTCCCTTTACGGCACGAAGAGGCACGAAAGTTATATCGAATTGCAATAATATCATTGACCATCTGGCAAGCCTGCCGGAAAGTGTTGGACGAGTCATCAAGTATTGCAATGGATTAAATTTCGAGATCAGGTTGACCTTATGAGAGCGCATGTAGTGTCTGAGCTTTTGAGAGGCGAAGATCAGGGGCCAAACAACGCTTTTCAATTGCGGGATACCTTACTTCCGTCGGAAGTAAACGACGGCTTACAGTAAAGGCATTTTCTTTACCCTCATCATTGACATGGGCTAACAGGGCCTGAGAGAGTCGCTCCAATCCACTGTAAAGTATCAGCGGTCTACCTGAGACTGGGGCTGCTAAGACAGGAGGTGTCATTAAATATTGTTTAATGTCCTCAAAGGCCTTCTGGCATTTCTCTTCCCAAATAAATTTGGCGTCCTTTTTAACTAGTGCCGAGAAAGGCTGACACCTACCTGACAAGTTTGAGATAAAGCGTCGAAGATATGCCAGCTTCCCTTGTAAAGATCGTAGTTGTTTTAAGGTTTTGGGAGGTGTTGACCTCATTTTTGGTGAGGTCTTCTCTTCTTCTTTTTAGTGCATAGGATCTAGCCTTAGGCTTTTCCTTTGACTATCTTAGAGGACTAGAATTGGGACCCACCTTTTAGAAATTCAAACCACTTCTTAACTCCCTGCAAACTCCACAAACTTGACTGTAGACCCCTAATCACCTAGAGGGTTGAAATCAAATGTGGAAGTTTAAAGGATGAGTTCCTATAGGACTCTTTGGCCTTAGGACTGCCCTGGGTGGCCTGGTCTGGTGAAGGGGGCTGACTTACACACACACTACACTTACACACTACACTTATACCTCTCTACACACTACACTTCCACATACCTCCTAAAACCACACCCATGCCCAACTTGACCTCCTGACTCATGTAGGTGATTCACATGGATGGTCCTTAACCCCTAAGCCCTTGGCTAAGAGGGTTAGGAACAACATAGTGAATGCCTCAAGTGAGTCCCTTCATGGCTCATGTGGGCTTGATATGGCTTCATGGCTCAACCAAAATGACTTTTCCACTCAAATTTACCCAATCTTTATTTCTCCAAATTTTCAATTTTTGACCCCTGGACCCTACACCTACTAAACCTACCCAAACCCTTGAAATTACCCAAGTTTCTCAAAGATTTCCAAATCACCCAAAATTCTCCAAAATCATTACCAAACATCTCCACATCACTTAAATTGATCATCCATACCCAAAAATACCAAAAAATTCCAAGAAAAACCTCCCAATACCCTCCAAATACCCAAAATACCCTCAGGCCTAAAATCCAAAAATCTTGTGTACCCCAGAAAATTTCAGAAAAATCCCAAATATTCCCAATTTACTTTGTCCAACTACACCATGGGCCAATTTAGCTGGCCAATTCTACTTTTGCCAAAACCCCCAATTCGACTCCATTTTAACCCTAAGTGAACCTTAATGTCAAAAACCAAACCTACTCCACTGACCCCACCTGGTCCAATTCAATTCTAAACTTCAAATCAATATCCCAAATACCAATCTACCTTCAAAGCCAAGCACAATTTGATTGACATTCGATCCAAATCTCACTTTTGGCCTTAAAATTAATTTGACTCCAAGTATTCAAAACTTCAACCCAAACTCACCCAATTCAACTCCAATTAAACCCCAAATCTTTTTCTAAATCTTCCTTAACATTCCCAAAAACAAAACACTTAACATGATTTGCCCAAAATTTAGACCCAAACCCCACTCAAATTCAACCCAAAACCAAAAGGCCCAATTTTGATCTAAACCCAAACCTAAACCCAAATGAGCCCAAACCCCAAAATCAAAGCCCAACCAAAGCCAAAACCTCTTTGAAAACACCCCCATGAACATTTCTCAACATTGATTTTACATCAATTTCAATTCTAGCCCAACATTAGCCCAACTTGGCCCACTGACCTACATAGGCCCACTTACCAAATAAATCCAAATTCAAACCAATTCAACTCCAAATCACATCAAATTGATTCCAAGCCCTTCATAGAACACTCCTAAAACTAATTATGACATTTATTTCCGACAAAGTTCTTCACAAAATTTTTATCCAAATGCCCATCCTAAAATCAAAAGTCCATTTCCCTTAAACTTTCCTAAAAGCCCACTCCCTTCAAATTCAAAAGCCCAAATTCATCCAAAGCCCACATGACATCTCCATTTGTCATCCACTTAATTAAATCCATTACCTAAGTCCTAAATTCACCATCAAATTATTCCAAATCAAGTTTCATCCAAATTTCCACCAAATTATCCAAAATCCTTAAAATCCTTTTTTATGAAATCGACTCAAACCTTTTCCCAAGCCAAATGGAGCCATGGAGCCATGCACAAGCCATAGCAAGCCATGAGAGCCTCTTTACATGTCACCATGCCATTTTGGGCAAAAGGAGGAAGCTCTTCCCTTAATTCCTAAAGGTGATTAACCACTTCCATGATTCCACTAAACCATGCTTAAGCCTAATTGTACTTGGATTGTGACTTGACCCCACTAATCAAGCTGATCCAAATCACTTTCTCCTACTTTTCTTCCTTTGGATTCCCAAAATAAAATGTTCCAAATTTGATCCAATCCCTATTGAAATTCCAAATTTCAATCCCTTGAAAATCTTAAACTTCGAAATCTGAGAGCAGAATTATTTACTACTACGAGTTTCTTAGTGATTTCAACACTAAGATGTAATAACTATAGATCAGTTCTTATGTAATTTCTGTGTGAAACTGAAAGGGTTATAAAATTTCTGTTAGCTGTTTTCATATTTGTAGGGAATTTACTGTTTATGTATTTTTGTTCATATATTTCAACTGAGGTCATTGGGGTCCTCTAAATTATTTAATCGAGTCATCATCAAGGTGTCTATCCTTAGTGGATAGATATACTTTCAGGTGCGGTGCTCGTTTACATAAACTATTCGGGATGTGAGATCTGGGTTTAATCTCATATCTTAAAACTTTCAAATTTAAAATTATTTTCAAAATCAAATACTCATTTTCAAATTATTTATTTTAATTAAATTAAAAATTCGCCGACATATTTCGTTAGGCGACCCCTCTTCAAATAAAAACACACACCTAAAAATATGCCGACAAAAGGAGGCGGCATTTAAGATAAGCCTTTAATCTTTTCCGGTCGATTTCAATTCCACGATGTTCATTAACGAATCCTAAGAATTTCCCGGAGGTGACGCCGAAGGCGCATTTAAGGATTCATCTTAAGGTTAAATTGTCTTAATCGTTCGAAAACAATTCTCAAATCATACAGGTGATTTTCCTTTACTTTGCTTTTGATGACCACATCGTCAACGTAGCATTCGACTTGATTGTGGATGAGATCATTAAAAATTCTTGTCATCGCTCTCTGATATGTTGCTCCTGCGTTCTTCAGTCCAAATGGCATCACTGTGTAGCAAAATACTCCGATCGGCGTTCTGAATGCTGTAAGCTTTTTCATTTTCTCGGAGCCATTTTTATCTCTGCCAGACCAAGATCCATCCATGAATTAAAATATCTCATGTGTCGAAGCAATGTCGATCATTAGTTCTGGGATCGGTAGAGAGAATTCATCCTCGGACATGCCTGCTTAAATCTCCGAAGTCCACACAAATTCTGATCCGACCATTCTTCTTTCCGACCGGCACCATCAAGCAACTGTGCTCAGTATTGTTCTTCACGGACAAATTTGGCGTCTATTAGCTTTTTAACTTTGGCTATGACTTGTTTTTCGATTTCTAGACGCATTCTTCTCGGGACCTCGTCCGACCGGATGTGGCAGATCCACTCCTAGCTTATGGATCACACTGAGCTAATCCCGCATCTCATCGTAATTCCAAGCAAACAGTTTTTAAATTCCATTAATAACTTTATTATTTCGTTGGAGTCTTCTTTTTATTGAGTAAGGAGCTAACAAAGGTAGGTCTAGGCTCTTCTCGCACCTAAGTTAACTCATTAGTTCATCTATTGTAGATTTAATCTCTTCTTCGAATTCTCAGCAGCGTCTCCACTCAGGAATCTTTCGAGTTCGTCCGTAGTTTCCATACAAGTTTTCATTAGATTCGCAAGAGACAACAAAGCAAAATTCAGTATTGTCAACTGATCCTACCGTGCCAAATCCGAGTCCATACTCAATCGTGGACGACCGGAATTATTCCATAATTTTTCAAAATGCCGCGATTGACCTTTATCCATTTGCCGAGGTAAGAAACCACGTTGAATTAAACTTTGAACACGGTGGAGAGTACCACTCAAAAGGTAATTCCATTAATTCTGATGAAGTGACATCTTCAAATTGTACATTATTTTCGCCTTTGGAGGAAGAAGCACCACGGTAGAATCTTGATCAAGCCAGACCGTCGCTACATACCTTCACTACCATACCCTCGATCTTGTTAGAATGATCGGGGTCGTGGTCATAGTATGTACATAGTGGTTAATCTTCTCGTACATCGATTTGTATTCTTCGTTCTTTTCATCTTCGAGGGAGATCTTGAATTTGCGGCTTCTTCCGACTTATCGTCGCTTCGCTTTCGATTTCTTTTTCTTCTTCAGAACTATCTTCCCAATCAACATTGATGGCCGGTTTCGTCCAATCGTCCTAATGTCTCTACCACGGCCCGCCTCGGCCTCGACCTCGGATGCGAGTTGTGGAGAAACCTCTCACCATCTCGCCGTGAGGAGTGGTGAGTGACTCGTTGACTAGAACTTCGTGTTCTTCGATGTCTTGAACTTTTTCTTTTCACTGCTAATGTATTCTTGTGCATTGTTTCTGTAGTATATGAAGTCATGTCTTCATGGATTCAATCCATGACGTGAGAATGGTTGAGAAATGTCTTGATGCATCTTCCCCATCGTAGCATTTTACGCACTCTGATGCAGACGATGGTACCATCATGTTTTCATGTATCCATTGCCGGCCTGACGTAGAGTGTTGAACGAATGCTTCGAATCAATTATGTGAAATTTTGCGGTTGTCTTTGCTAAGTCACCGGTCTTCATTAGTAGCGTACCGACTCCGAGGGCTCTTTCTCCTTCTCGGTTGAATCCTCTTAATAACATTTTGTTCGCCTCGAGCTCACGAGCATCAATTTCCAAATATGCTAGTGTTCGGAGACTCATTATAATGATGCTCCGGTTCCACAAATACTCGGAGAGCTTAAACTTCCCAATTGTAACTGAAATGTACAAATCTGGCCGGTTGTGATCCGTCATTCCAAGTAGTAGGTCATTGTCTCATGGTTGCAACGCCGTCGTTCCTTTAACGAGCAAACCTCATCTAAGGAATCTCCGCCATTTTAGCTAGCAAATTTCATCAAGTAAGGCCTTGACCGTGGCTTCTCTCATCTCCTTTGATAAGATGAGAGCATCGTAGATGCTCGCCGTCGGTAGTTTCCTAAGATGGGCTAGCACGTTGTAGTCCACTTTATTTCCATGTGTCCCGCTTCTTCTCGGAATCAGTATTTTCCGCCGGGTTGGTTCTTCTTGAACAACCACTCCTCGCTTCCTTGTCCTTGACCCATTCTCGGAGGTAGAACTTCTTCCACTTCTAAGTCACTTCTCGTAATTTCTTCGAATCTAGTGTCGAGTTTCCGTCGGTCTCCTCCCCGAATCGAATGGATGTGTTCTTCCGACAGTTTCCAGAAAACCAAGGCTCTAACTCTATCAGGATCTTGAGCTCCTCGAAACTCGCAGATAAATTCGTTGCTTGTTGAACTCTCGTAGCCTCCTTGATGGATGTCTTCTTCGTTATTTTGATCGTCGAGATTGTGTATGATTCGAGAATTGCCGTTGGTATCGAAATCGATGTCCGGATTGTCGCTAGTTACGTAATCGTTAGAATGTGGGCCAAAACGTAGCCAACTACCATCACCCTTATCATTATATGATCCCACCGAAGTAGCTAATCATACGTAGTCAGAGGTTCGAGTGGATTTTCCCAATCAGAAACAACTATCTAGATAAGCAATTTCGCCTAGCCTTAGAGCCTCGGGTCCTCTCTTCTTCGTCGATTTTCTTCTTCTTCAATCGTCTCATGTTGAGGTGGTTCTTCTATCGCAAGTGATAGTGCCGACTTGGCAGGTTTCGAACTCTGAATTGAAGCTTCTTCTTGCACCGAAGCGGTTTGGATGCCGTCTAAAATCTTTTTTGAAGACCTCGTCCAAGCGGCATTCATCCATCGTTAGTCGTATAAGTGACTCATCTGAACATGGACTGCCTTAGATAACATTGACGGAACCTCCTTTCTGGGGTTCCTTCATGTACTCCTTCGGGATTGTTATATTTCCTTTCCGAAGGTTGTCATTGAGCCAACTTTTGAAGGTAATGCAATCTTCTATCTTGTGTCCAAGCATCTGGGTGATAAGGGCAAAAGTCGGGATCACTTTCTTGTTGACTCTCCTCGTCCTCTTAGGTCGGCAGCAGGAAATCCTGAGTTTTCATCGACTACGGAATACGCAATCGCTTCATTCTTGAATGAATATTCCCCGCTCGAAGCTCCCTTAATGTACGTTGCGGACGAGGCGGTTGTTCATACCGTGGTGGAGACGACCGGATGAGCTGGGTCGGGGTTATCGATAATTCCGTCGAGATTGTCGCTGCCGTTCGGACGATATTTGCATCATTTGCTTGCCTTTGTCGACCGCTGCAACGATCCCGATTTCTTTTCAAAAGTCTTCACAAGCTTTTGTTTGTCTGTCTTGTCACAAACTTAATTGCTTCGCCTCCTTCTTGCAAGCTCCTGGCCTTGCTTACCTAGTAACTTCTCGAAAGTCTTAATGGGTTGAATCCTTCGAGGAGAAGTGCTATCGGGCCGTGAATGCTTTTAAGTAAGATGCCGACTGCATGTTGTTCTTGTAGTTGTGGTTCACACTTCATGCTTAAGTTCCTCCATCGGCATGTAATCCACCAAGTTTCTGCTCGCCTCGCTTCTCTACCACTAAATCACCTATACCTGATGCGGTGCCGAGCTCCGCGAACTTTCGATGAAAAGGTTTTCTAGTTCTTATGAACGTCTTCACCGAACCATTTGGTAATTCTGCATACCAATCAAAGGCGATCCCCGATGCATCGCCGACGAACTGTCGAAGAGTAATGCATCGCTCCCGCCGCATTGCAACAACTCGGCACGAAAGTGTGCAACATGTTGGCCTGGGGTTCCTGCCCATCAAAGGTTCAACACAGAGGTGGTACGGGCGCCTTCGGTGTATTGACAACGTTGAATTCTTCCCGGTAAGGTCTACCCGTTCGAATGGATGTCCCGCTCTTCGATTGTGCGCGCCTCGCACTCCGCCGTTCCACCAAGCTCTTGATATCCTTTTCCGGAATCATACTTCGTGGCCGTGTCCTTCTTTAGCCGATCATCCCCGTTGATGGATGCACTTCCTTTTCCCTCCGTCCATGATGTGAATGACCTCTCGGGGGTGTCTCTCTTGGGGTTGCACTTGACTCGGAGTGGCTAGAGCTGGGCTACCATCTCTTCCATCCTCGTTGCCATTCGGGCGATCGTGTCGTCTTTCTCAAGCCGTCTTCTCATCACTTCGGCTCCTCTCTTTCCGCGCTGCAGGAGCACCTTGTGAAGCTGATGAAGCTCGTCTTTCGACCATGTTGATTTTTGCATACTCGTCGTCCATGAATTCCGATGAATCAATCTCGTCTCCGAATTTCTCTTCTTCTTTTGCTACTGTCGAACATCGCTCCTCAACTTTTCCATAGCACTTTAAGGTCTTTCTGTGCATCTTCACAGCTGTGGTGATAGCCGCCGGGTTCCCTTCTCGCGAGTCCCCTTTATCGCAAGAGCACTTTCTTCGTACCTGTTCCCCGGCGAGACTTTCCTTCTCAGTGTTGTTGTTTCAATCTCGCAGCTCCAAGAATGGGACGCCATACCATCCTTCTAGCAAACAGGTCTGTGACCAGATGGTCTGTCACCCAAATGCCGGAAGGTGGTATCTTCCCCACTGTAATCCCGAAAACGACACGTCAAATGGACTAGCCTTCATCCTTTTACTCGCTTTTCCGCAACGATGGCAGGTTCTACTCTGGGCCCAAGACAGACTCACCGGCACCCGCCCTATCCTTCGTAGAATCTCCGATACGGGGCATTTCTCTTCTTCGCTAGTTTCTCGACCAGCGTCCGTAGTCGGCAACGGCGTAATCCTACCCCTTTTCCTTCGTTGTCATCGTAGTATGCCGGTCGAGGTAATGTAGAAGCAATCCCCGCGGACATTTTCCTCGCCACCGCGGCGGAAAGGGGATGGAATCTCGTCTCCTTCCAAAATGGTGTATCGGCAACCAGATATTCGTAGCAGGTACTCGTGGATTGATTTCCTCCAGAAAGCAACTTCAAAGGTTCTCCGCTTCCCCGGCAGCCCTACTGCTCCTTCTTCGGGGTCCTCGTTAGTGATGGAATTCCGAGCCGGACCCGATTTCAAAAACGAAGGTCTCACAGAAAGTCCGTACCTCCACGGTAACAAGTTCACCATAATTCCGGATTTCCTTCCCCTTTAACTCCATGTACGGGTAGTAAAACAACTACCTGGGGGTAGCAAGAACAGCCCTCATGCGGACAAGAAGACTCCCCGCCGGGATCTTTTCAGAGAGGAAACTCTTGGGTTGACCTAAGGTTGAACTCGATCGCCGGCTTCTTAGCTTCGCATACTTTGCTCGTCGCGAAAAGGGAAACGCTTCGTGATCTCGACATTCGTGTTCTCAAATCTCGTCCAAACCGACGATCCTACTGGCCGGCATCTCATCCTTATAAACAGCGAAGTCCTACTCCATTGGTGAAGGAGAAAATCAGCTTTGGGGCTTCCATTTCTCGCAGGGTAGATTCCGGTTGTCGTCCCAAGTTATGCGTTTCCTTTTCTTTAGGACGAAAAAGAAAGGAATTGAAAAGAGTCCGAACACATTCTTGTTCATGTATTTATAAGAAGGATTCATTTGTTAAAAGAATCATTTATTAAAGGGTTTGTTTATTTAGAACGGAATGTTCAAAGGTGTAGAGATGGTAATGAATCCGATTCGCAGTTGGAAAGGAAAAGAAAGTCTTGCGCACTTCGACTCGAAGGATCACTCCTAAACTAACACCTATCAAATTCACCCCACCTCGTAAATGAGGTAAAAGGATCTCTAACCTCTTCGTTTAGGGTGTCTAAACAAAGGCACCTAAATCCGAGAGAATGTTGGCTATACTTGTTCAAGGTAGAAATGAACATAATATTCCAACGGAAAGAAGGGTAGTTCGACCCATTAAGGACATGGATACACTACCGATTTTTGAAAGCAACACTTCGATTAAAATGAGAGAGGAATTTTCCGTCGGAGTCGCCAGAAGTTGTCGGCATATTTTTAGGGGAGCAGGTGTTTTATTTTGAAAGGGATCGCCCGACGTAAATTGTCGGCGAATTTTTAATTTAGTTTAAATAAATAATTCAAAGCAGTATTCGATTTTCAAAATAATTTTAAATTAAGATTTTAAGATATGAGATAAAAACCTATCCTAATATCCCAAATAGTTTATATAAACGAGCACCGCATCACAACCCGTGTTTCTATCCCTAAGGATAGACACACCGCTCGATTAAGGGGGCTCGATTAAATAAACTAAGATTTGGCGAGATCTCCGTTTCGTCCGCGAACTAATTTTATAAGCCGACAAATTCCCCGCTAATATGAAAGTTACTAAACAGGTTTATATTACTCGTTCTTTAAAAATTTCTATAAGGGCAAGCCCCTATAGTTAATTACATCTTAGGTGACGAATCACCTAAGAAAACTCTCGATAATAATCAATAATTCGCTTCTCAAGGATTTCAAAGTTTAAGTTTTCAAAGGATTGAATTTTTGAATTTCAATACGGAATGGATCAAGCCTGAATATTTTTGTTTTGGGAATTCAAAGGAAGAAAGGTAGGAGAAATCGTCAGATTCGAAGCAACTTCGCAATTTCCCGACTATCCTATTGTTCGTCTGATTTAGAAAAGTCCTAATGTTATTTAATGTTTTGATTTTGTCAATTTTAATTAACTAGGGCTTATATTTATATGATAATCATACAAACAAATTTCGAAGATGTGAGGGTTTATGTCGTATCGACGACTACCTCGAATCTCTAAGACCGTGCTAGTAGCTTAATTTGCAATGCAAATGCCTTTTTTTAACGAAGAGCTGAGGATTTATGTTACACTAGCAAAACTACCTCGAAGTCCTATGGCTTGGTTATTAATTCAAGAAAGCTTTGCTAAAGTAGAACGCGAGTTTCACGGTGACGATAGTCGTGCCGCCCACCATGCTCCAAGCTTGCCATTGCCGTTATGTTTAGTTTTAGAAATCATAAATCGTGGGATGAGAAAAGTGTTTTCTGCTTAGAGAAAATCTTAATTTCCAAGTGTTTTCAATATTTTAATTAAAAATAAATCTTAAAGTCGATTATAACGACACGGAGCAAGATCCCACTGATCCATCCTTCCGCATCATTATTTTATCTAGATTCACTTAAATTCACATGAATTTGCTAAACCTAACCGAATGAGTCTGGACACTTTCATTTAGACCGTGGAAATCCCGTTAGCAACACGTAGGTTACATCATCCGAGGTATTCCCCATCATCCAACAAAGACGCTAGAATTTAGTTGTAATTGTAGTTTTGTGTTCCGTTTGTGATTAAATTTTGAAGTTATTTTATATTTTGAAATGTCAGTGTGGTGGTGAATTTTATCTTGCAATAACTTTTAACTTAAGTTTTGGTTTCGCTTTAGGGACTATCCTATGGGTTTTCATGCAACAATTGTTTATCATGCAAGAAAAGTAAGTGCAATGCGGTTAAATAAATCATGACAATGTAAATTGCAAGAAAGTAAATTGCAATAAAATAAAAAGCATAAATTCGAGGGTCTTCCCGTCATCCCGTGCCGCAGCTTAAACACAATTAGAATATTTAAGCAAGTTCCTACAGTTAAGGGAAGGATTATGGTTTTCTACCAAATTCCTAATCCTATACGGTCATTTCCTATGACGTCTGTGTTCTCAGTGGTTTTTGCTTGAAGACTATTTTCTTCATCAAAGAACAATTAAGTTCAATTGTTCTTATGAACATCCTATCATATCGAGGAAGTGCTTAAGGCAAATCTTAAACATCTTTTCAATATTTCTAGGATTATTTTAAGTCCAAATGAATTCAATTACACAAATGAATTAATCGTCCGAGGTTTAAGGAGCTATTGCTATCTTACCTGAACTAGATGTTCGAATGTCCTATAAGTGAAGTAACATTTCATTTAACACTTCGTTTAGGAGTTATGATAACAAAACTTGAAAGGGGACTGGGTGTTTTAGTTTGAATTCAATTAAAGAGTTTAAATTGAATAAGTGTTCAATTTGCTTTATATTTAATTTCCTTCGTTTTGTGTGATGTGTTATTTAATTCAATTTAATTTTAAATTTAATTTAATTTAATTTAATTTAATTTAATTTAATTCAATTTAGTTTTATTTCATGTTAAATTAATTTAATTTGATTCGATTTAATTTCCTTTAATTTAATTTAATTTGATTTAATTTCTAATTTAATTTAATTTAATTTAATTTAATTTTTTAATTAATTTTATTTAATTTGTTTTAACTTAATTTAATTTAAATTTGATTTTATTTATTTAATTTAATTTAATTTAATTTATTTATTTAATTTAATTTAATTTGTTTATTTAATTTAATTTAATTTAATCTTTAATTTAATTCAACTTTTAATTTTAATTTAATTTAATTTAATTTAATTTAATTTAATTCAATTAATTCCTTTTTAATTTAATTTAATTTGATTTAATTTAATTTAATTCAATTTAATTTACTTAATTTAATTTAATTTTTAATTTAATTTTTAATTTAATTTTATTTTTAACTTTAATTGGAAATTTTAAGAGTTTAATAATGTAACTTTAGTTTAATGACAAGTTTTTTAATATTTTAAATTTCCGAGTTATCATTTTAATTAAAAATTAAATATTAATGAGATGATTAATTTAGGATTTTTAAATTAAAGAATAAATCTCTTCCCAACAAGATCCCTATTTTAATAATTCCAATTTTATTATTCTTCCAAATTAATCAATTATTTAATTAAGGTTTAATTATTTTAAATTACTTAATGGATTTCTACCCTTTAATTATTTAAATTTCAATCATCCAAATCAGATTAAGATAAAATATTTTACTTGTTAATTTTTTATTAAACCTAAATTTTTAATTAAGGGTTAAAATTTTAATTACCACTTTGCCCTTTAAGCTTAATAATTTCATAACTCACTAAATCAGCCTCAAACAACTTAAAATTTTTATGCGACTTTACTCATATGTCAATAAAGACATGAGAGGAGAAAATGTGATTTTTCTTTATTTAATTTATTTATATAATTATTTTTATAGGAAAATAGAGATTTCAAATAAAATTCGATAAATTTGACCAAGGGAAAGCTTCGTCCGTAAGAAAATTTATAGACATTCCTAACGACCAGAGCACCACTTGGACCAATTTTGGTGATTTTTTGAATTATATTATTTTTATTATAATTATTTTAAGCTTTTGTTCGTTAATTAATTTAAAAAATAAAATAAACGTTGAAAAATGAATTTTATATTTTTTAAAACCTCTGATATCAAGGAAAACTGTGAGAATCAATTTTTGCAATTTTCTGATTTTTCTATGATTTATTATAATTATTCTAGTGAAAATGCTAGAAAATATATTTTTTAATTTTAAAATTACCAAGAGCTTTAAAATTTAATATCTCATTAAATAGACCTAAGAAAAATATGGGTTTGTTCCTAAGTGATTAAAATTCAAAATGTATATTTTGGTGAATTTTATTATTTTTGTGATTTTTATTATTTTTTAATTATTAAAAATATTAAAATAATATTAAAAATCAACCTTTTAGAAAATTGAAATTTTAATTTTTTAAATTCCCCTAATACTGTATATGCTCCAAAACCACTCGCGAATTTTCGAAACATATTTCGAAAGCTATTAATTTTTAAAAGCTTGAAATTTACTAAATTCGCTTAATCAACCTATTTAAGAGGCTAACCAAGTCCAATTGACCTCAAATTTTGGCGTGTGGTTCCTCTAATCCTAAAGATCAATGGAGAATTGATTTCAAGTCCATTTGATGTATGGTTAGCTCTAATTAATTAGATCTATTTTGGGGTGTTTCTGGCCCATCAATTGTGCAAGTATTTTTTTAAAAATTCTAACTAACTCAAAACCTATTTTTCCTGTGGTCCTCTGGTCATAAGTGGAATATCACCAAATTTTCCTAGAATTTATTTCACAACATTCTAATTATTGGAATTAAAAATACTCAAAACAGTAACATGAATTTGAAAAATCAATAACTTTTCATAGGGATGGCCTCTAACTTTGGAAAATTCAGGGAATGTTCCCAAATTCAGAGGCTTCAAAAGCCCTATGGTCTCATGCCATGGTGAAATGTATACATGCATGGAGAATTAAAAATGTGTAGAGAGTAAATAAATTATTAAAAATAAAATACTTGATGAAATTAAATGATTTCTTTTCCACATCATTCTCCTCTGTTCACTGAGCAAGAGGGTATTTTTATTTTATTTTTATGATTTTCCTACACAAAGTTATGAATTTTCCAAATTTAGGGAATTAAATAAATAGAAAAATACCCTAATTTTCTATTTATCCACGCGCGCCGCGTCAACCTCGGCAAGCCTGAAACGCCGCGTGTCGCGCCCCCATTCGACGCCGCCATCTGAGTCAGCTCTCCGGGTCCCGCGGTTCACGTACTCATCTCCTCGGTCCGACGCCATCCGAGCCGTCCGTCCGCGCGCGTATTAAATGGATTCCGCATCCGTTCATCGTCCCCGAGCGTCCTCACCGAGAGCCGTCCACACTAAATCCCTAATATCTCACTCGATACTCGATGGATTTTCGTGTTCTTATGCTCTATGGATTCGCGTCTTTGAAGACGAACACATCCATACGGGGCTTTTATGCTGATGAAATTTAATAACAAAAATGGAGAATGTTCGAAGCTCGGGAAGAAGAGTGAGGCCATACCTTTGCTCGTAGAAGTGTGGCTTCGATCCGAGGGTTGTTTCACCTTCGATTGGATCCCGCAAGCTCCGCATGAAGTCTCCCGGTCCGTGAATCGCTCTAGGTAGATTTCGACCACGCCCGATCACAAAGCTTGAGGTCAGAGCAACCGGGGTGGCCTCGAGATGGGGCTTTGAAGCCGGTGGACACCTTCTCTTGGTCTCGTGAAGGTGTAGGACCAATCAATTTGGGGATTGGCTCACCGTGGAGAAGTGTCCCGTTTTGGCTTCGGATTTCAACTCTGAAATCGAGCTCAAAAGCAGGAAATGGCAGGGGGATTTCACGTGTGGGATCAAATGCTCGTTTATGGGGAGAAGTCTGGAACAATTTTGGCAGAGTTTCCTTAAGGTTTGTTTCAGCACCTCTCATGGCCTTTGGATTTTAAAATTTTGCATGTTAAATGTTTCTGACATATTCTAAGTTATTTTTCTTCATTTGCGTTTTAAAATTCTGCAATTTTTTATATATCAAATACATATATTTCAGTTTATCAAAAACTAAAATGTTCAAACTGAATTAAATTTCTGTTTGACTGGTTCGATTCTACCAAAATTATATTTGGTTCGGTAGTGACCGAACGCCTAGTCAAACCCATAAATACAATCAGTTGGGTCGAATTGGGTAAACATTAAGCAGGAGAGATGCTATTCAAACCTGATTATTTGTAGAGTTGAGTTATTGGGCCATGTAAATCATTTATTTGAAAGAGAATTTCAAAATTGTAAGTATAAATTCATAAATATTCATAATAATTTTGGCCTGTAATAATTGTTTGGCTGTTTACAAAAAAGACCACCCAATTCTTGTGTATTCATATATCTAACATAATATATATATATATATATATATATATATATATATATATATATATATATATATATATATATATTAAAGAAAATCGATATTTGCTAGAGCCTCAAATATCGATTTATCATGCAGCATCTATACCCCATGACGAGGGCCCGCACATATATATATATATATATATATATATATATATATATATATATATATATATATATATAAGAAAGAAATCAGTATTTGAGTCCAGCGGACCCCAAATATCGATGAACAACACTTATGATAAGGTATCTGACGCCAAGTGCATAATATTTGACCTCCGCACTACGGTTGGGATTGAACCTATGTACGAAGGACGTATAGTGAGACACCTGCCAATGACCAATGATGAACACACGTACATATATATATATATATATATATATATATATATATATATATATATATATATATATATATATATATATATATATATATATATATCTTTATTTATTTAATTATTTATAGATATAACACTCAAATATTTATATTACATAAAACATACTATTATTATTAACTTTTTAAATATAAAATATACATTTTTCATTCATAGATTTAAGATACCAAAGTTTTCTAAGTGTAAATATTAAATTTTAATTATTATATATGTAAATACATAAGAACTGTGTGGCATGTATGTAAAGCACTTGTCCAACTGGTTTAGGACCCATTTGGCGTGACTGTCTTTGTGCGGTGCAACGGGAGGCCGCCGAAAAGTACTGTTTGGCGCGGTGTTTCACTCGTGGTGGCCGCGAATCCGAGCTAAACGTCGGCCGCAGATGAGACCCCGCGACCCGCATTACCGCTCCGCTTTTTTACTCTCGTACCCCTAATTTCTCCTTTTCGTTATTTCTCCCGCCTTCTTTAGCTGTCCCGCCAAGTGTGACCTTCCGCTTTCCTAAACGTAGTTCCGAAGATCTTCTTCTTCCGATATAACTATTCTCAACCAATATTTTTTTTAAGAAATCTCTAATTTATCGTGGATTTGCACAGTGAAGTTTTTATTGTGTTTATTTGAGTTGGTGATTGATTTGCATTAGTCGGTTTGATGGTTGTTTTTTATTCGATTATCTCTATTTAAGAATGTTCATGCAAAGCAAAATACAAATGATATGCTTAGCCCCATAAATGAGGTAGTAAAGTAGATAGTCTCTAAATAATTTGTTTCAAGTCATTGTACGCTTATATACTGATATCTCTGTGGGGCATATAGTAAGAAAATTGTGTATGATAGGACAATAGAACTTGGTTGCTACCATTGTGATTCTCACTTCTATGAGGTAGTAAAACAGATAGCCTCTGAATAATAGATAATGATACCCCTCAGGGGCATATAATAAAAAATTTGTGTATGAAATGACAACAGAACTTCATTGCCACTATTTTCATTCTCACTCATATGAAACATTTGTATTTGTTGTCTGTTTGAGCATGCTCATGCAAACTGAATTGCAAAATGTTATGCTTAAAGAAGTTCTGTTTTTTTTAATGACGCACACCTATAAATGAGACAGTAAAGTAGATAGCCTCTGAATAATTTGGTCAGTGTCATTTATGCTTATATATTGATAACCCTTTAGGAAATACAGTAGGAAGATTGTTTCTGATAGGGCAACAAAACGTATTTGCCACCATTCTTATTGACACTCCTATGAAACATCAGTTATTCTTGTTATACATAGATAATCGCTTCTTTTCAATGTGACACACACCCATAAATGAGGCAGTCAAGTAGATAGCCTCTGAATAATTTGATTCATGTCATTTTATGCTTATATATCGATACCCCTTTAGGAAAAACAGTAGGAAGATTGTTTCTGATAGGACACAAAACTTCTTTGCCACCATTCTTATTAACACACCTATGAAACATCAGTTGTTCTTGTTATGCTTAGATAATCTTCTTCTTTCAATGATACACACACACCCATAAATGAGGCAGTCAAGTGGATTGCCCCTGAATAATTTGTTTCATGTCATGTTATGCTATACTAATACCCCTCTGGGGCATATAGTAAGAAAATTGTGTATGATAGGGCAACAGAACTTGGTTGCCACTGTTGTTATTCTCACTGATATGAAACATCAGCAGTTGATGTCATGTTTGACCATTCTTATGCAAATTGAATTGCAAAATGTAATGCTTTGAGAAGTTATTTTTATTTTAATGACATGACACGCACACCCATAATGAGGCAGTAAAATAGATATCCTTTGAATAATTTTTTTCATGGAAAAGTATGCTTAGATACTCATACTCCACTGGTGCATATATTAAGAAGTTTGTGTGTGAAAAGCAAAAAGAACTTCATTGCCACCTTTGCTATTGTAATCGTTATGAATCATCAGTACTTCTTCTCTATTTTATTCACACACACACACACACACCCATAAATGAGGCAATATAACAGATAGCCTTTGAATAATTTGTTTCATGTTACTTTAGGCTTGGATAATCGTACTCCTCTGGGACATATAATAAGAAGTTTGTGTGTGGAAGGGAAACAAAAATTCATTTCCACCATATATGGGCAGTAAAACAGATAGCCTCTGAATAATTTATTTTATGTCATTCTATGCTTATATATTGCTACCCCTTTGAAGCATATAATGATAAAATTGTGTGTGAAAGGGCAACAAAAATTCATTGCCACCATTGTCATTCTCACTCATATGAAACATCTATACTTCTTCTCTAATTTTTTTAGTGACACACCCCGATATGTGAGGCAGTAAAACAAATAGCTTATGAATAATTTGCTTTATGTCATTCTATCCTTAAATAACCATACTCCTCTGGGTATATAATAAGAAGTTTGTTGCTAAAAAAAACAGAATTTCTTTGCCAGCATTGTTATTCTAAATGTTACGAAACATCTGTATTTGTTGTTTGTTTGAACATGCTCATACAAACCGAATTGTTAAATGTTATGCTTAGAGAAATTCTTTTTTTTCAATGACACACATACCTATAAATGAGGCAGTAAATGACACAGTCTTTGAACAATTTGTGAGCATATAATAAGAAAATTGTGTATAAAAGTGCAACAGAACATGATTGCCACAAATGTTATTCTCACTACTATGAAACATTTGCAGTTCTTGTTTGTTTGAGCATCCTTGTGCAAATGGATTGCCTCTGAATAGTTTGTTTGATGTCATAATATGCTTACGTATTGATACTCCTCTGGGGCACCTAGTTAGAAAATTGTGTTTCATGTCATTCTATGCATATATCTTGATACTCCTCTGGGGCATATAATAAGAATTTTCTGTATGAAAAGGAGACACAACTTCGTTGCAACCAATGTTATTATCAATGCTATGAAATATCTGCAATTCTTATCTTTTTGAGCATGCTCATAAAAAATAGAAGTGGAAAATGTTATGCTTACTAAAGTTTTTCTTTTCAATGAGACGCACATCCATAAATGAGGGAGTAACGTGGATAGCCTCTGAATATTTTTTTTTTGGATTATTCTATGCTTATGTATTCATACCCCTCTGGGCAAATTGTATGAACAATGTTTATGAAGATGGCACATAACTTCATTGCCACCATTGTTATTCTCACTGTTATGAAACATCTGTAGTTCTTGTCTGATTGAGCATGCTTGTTAAAAACTGAAATGCAAAATGTTAAGCTTAGTGAAGCTTTTCATTTCAATGATACGCACACCCATAAATGTTTTATTTTAGCAATATAATGGCTAATAAGACCAAAGAGACTGCTACACCAGTATTGTGGGAGAAGAAATGAAAATTTCATTTTGTGACCATTGCCTGAAGGCAATCAAACTGGGAAATAGCCCTATGACCTATTTCAATAAGGAAGGGTGGCAAAATACAATAACAAACATCAAGGAAAGTGGTGGCGATAAAAAGAAAGGGGTGGATGTCATTGTTGAGGAGTCGCCATTTTGTCTAATATTAGCCTAATTTTATTCCTATAAATCCTATGAAGGATTTGAAGAATTTAGGACTAATAGTAGAAAAGGATGTTTATGATAATCCTTATATGATAATATTCTAGAATAACATATCCTAGAATTTTCATATAAAGAAAATCATGAAAAACCAGAGATTTCTATCGTAGGTTCTTTTAGATCTCCTATAAAAGCAAGCTTCTATAGTTAATTACATCTTAAACAATTTTTAATTGTTCAAGAAAACTTCTGATTAACGTCGATCATTTGTTTTCTAAAATTTTATTTTTAAGGAGAGATGTATCCACTATTAATCCTAAATGTTATGTCATATTTATCATTTTATGATTAAAGTTTTGGTTTTGTTTCCCATGTCGTTATTTTATTTTGTTTTGTTGAAAATGTTATGTTTTGTGGCTATCCTAAAAGTTTTTTATTTTTTTTCCATGCCGTTACTTGTTTTGTTTTGTTGAAACTGTTATGTTTGGTGACTATCCTAAAATTTTTTGGTTTTGTTTTCCGTGTCCTGCAAAACAAAGTTAGCACACCCTATAACATGCAAAGGAAATCTAAACGAAATTGTCGTCGTTTTAGTTATCCGGCAAAACAGAGTTAGCACACCCTATAACATGCAAAGGAAATATAAACAAAATTGTCGTCGTTTTAGTTATCCTGCAAAACAGAGTTAGCACATTTTAAAGGAATTAAACATATTTAAATCTAATTATTAGATTTATTTGTCAGGTTTAGATTCAATGTCATTTGATTCTTTAGGTCGATTAAGTTTAATTTAAACTTAATTTGAATTTTAATATTTTTGAACTTAATGTTCAAATAAACTCAATTTAAGTTTAATTTAATTGAACTTAATTTTTGATTTTATATTTTAAGGTTGATTTAAATTTGGTTAATTTTTAAATTAAGGTTATATCCTTAATTTGAAATTTAGTTGTCTTGATGTTTAAATTGATTTAGAATTGAGTTATATTCAACATAGGGTGAACCTAAAGTTTAAATTAACTTGGGTTTATGTTGGATTCAAGTTAAATTTTGGGTTGAACCTAAGATTTATGTTAACTTGAGTTCAAGTTAGATTGAACTCAAGTTTAATTAGGTTCAGGTTAGGTTCAATATGGGTTAAACCTAAGGTTTGAGTTAACTTAAGTTCAAGTTAGGTTGGACTCAAGTTTGGTTAAGTTTAAGCTAAGTTAGGTTCAATATGGTTTGAACCTAAGGTTTAAGTTAGTTTGAGTTCAAGTTAGGTTGAACTCAAGTTTGGTTAAATTTAAGTTAAGTTAGGTTCAATGTGGGTTGAACCTATGGTTTAGGTTAACTTGAGTTCAAGTTAAGTTGAACTCAAGTTTAGTTAAGTTTTAAGTTAAGTTAGGTTCAATGTGGGTTAAACCTAAGGTTTAAGTTATTGAGTTCAAGTCAGGTTGAACTCAAGTTTGGTTAAGTTTAAGTTAAGTTAGGTTCAATGTGGGTTGAACCTAAGGTTTAAGTTAACTTAAGTTCAAGCTAGGCTGAACTCAAGTTTGGTTAAGTTTAAGTTAAGTTAGGTTCAATGTGGGTTGAACCTAAGGTTTAAGTTAACTTGAGTTCAAGTTAGGTTGAACTCAAGTTTGTTTAAGTTTAAGTTAAGTTAGGTTCAAACCTAAGGTTTAGGTTAACTTGAGTTCAAGTTAAGTTGAACTCAAGTTTAGTTAAGTTTAAGTAAAGTTAGGTTCAATGTGGGTTGAACCTAAGGTTTAAGTTAACTTGAGTTCAAGTTAGGTTGAACTCAAGTTTGGTTAAGTTTAAGTTAAGTTAGGTTCAATGTGGGTTGAACCTAAGGTTTAGGGACTAATTAAACATAATTTAGTTATGTTTAATTAATGTTAAAGGATTACTTAAACCTATTATAAATAGGGCTTAAGGATTAATTAGATTAGACTTAATTGGAGTTTAGAGGTTACCTAAGCCTAATTTAAGTGAAGCTTAGGGGTTAATTAAGTCTAATTGGATTGGACTTAATTAGGGTTTAAAGGTTACTTAAACCTAATTTAAGTAAAGCTTAAGGGTTAATTAAGTCTGATTAGATTAGACTTAATTAGGGTTTATGGTGTTAAACCTAATGTAATTAAGGCTTAACAAGGTTTAATGGGGTCTAATTGATGTCTTGAACATAATTGGCGTTTATTAAGTTAAACTTAATGTGGTTAAGGTCTAACTTGGTTTAATTAGGTCTAATTGGTGTCTTAGACCTAATTGGGGTTTATTAAGTTAAACCTAATGTGGTTTAAGGTCTAACTTGGTTTAATTGGGTCTAATTAGTGTCTTAGACCTAATTGGGGTTTATTAAGTTAAACCTAATGTGGTTAAGGTCTAACTTGGTTTAATTAGGTCTAATTAGTGTCTTAGACCTAATTGGGGTTTATTAAGTTAAACCTAATGTGGTTTAGGTCTTACCTGGTTTAATTAGGTCTAATTATTGTCTTAGACCTAATTGGGGTTTATTATGTTAAACCTAATGTGGTTTAAGGTCTAACTTGGTTTAATTAGGTCTAATTGGTGTCTTAGACCTAATTGGGGTTTATTAAGTTAAACCTAATGTGGTTTAGGTCTAACTTGGTTTAATTAGGTCTAATTAGTGTCTTAGACCTAATTGGGATTTATTATGTTAAACCTAATGTGGTTTAAAGTCTAACTTGGTTTAATTAGGTCTAATTAGTGTCTTAGACCTAATTAGTCTTTATTAAGTTAAACCTAATGTGGTTTAAGGTCTAACTTGGTTTAATTAGGTCTAATTAGTGTCTTAGACCTAATTGGGGTTTATTAAGTTAAACCTAATGTGATTTAAGGTCTAACTTGGTTTAATTAGGTCTAAATGGTGTCTTAAACCCAATCAAGGTTTAGATGAGGTTTGAATTTATATGGGTTCAACCTAATTCATAGGTTTGGTTTTGATTTGGATTTGGGTTCATATGGGTTGGACCTAGGTGTCTAAAGTTTGGTTTGGGTCCATTTTGATTAAACCCAAATATTTTTAATTTTGACTTAGATTCATGTAAGTTGAACCTAAATATTTAGTACAAGATGTAAGTTCATTTGAGTTGAACCCAAAGATTCAGGGATGTGACTTAGCCCAATTGTTTTTAAGGCTTAGTTTTATTCTATGTCTAATTAAGAATTAAACCTAAGGAGTAGGATTAGGTCATTCAAAGCAATCCTTCAAACCTAAGGGTTTTTTTTTATATGTAAATTTGAAAATTTTACCCTAAGAGGTTAAAATGTCATTTTGATTTTTCAAAGGTTGGAAATTGTCATTTTAAGGTTTGAATTTGTTTATTTAACCAATTTCTGATTTTTGTTCCTTTTATTTTTAATTTTTATAATTTTTATTAGAAATAATTATAAAATCTTGAAAAATTAGAAATTCTTGTGTTAGAGAGTTCCCTTAGCCTAGGAAAAATCACAGAATGTCCCTAAAGACCTAAGGATTAATCCCTGAAAATTTCATAATTTTCTGACTTGTGAATAATTTTTAATAATTAAAATACTCCAGAGAGTATTTAATTAATTAAAAATTAAATACTGAGAATAAAATTATGATTTTGGTTTCATAATTTTTCTCTCTTCAAGAGCTTTCCAGAGGTATTTTTATTTTATTTTTGTGACCTCTGGATCAAAAGATATCAATTTTTGAAGTTTTTAAGGTTTTTTGGGATTTATCCAGCCCAGAAAATCGATGCTTCGACACGTGTCCTCGTACGTGTTGAAGAGCGGGAAGATCTCGTGCATGGATCTGAACAGCGGACACGGCGGGCGCAGATCAGCGACGTCCGTTCCAAAACACGGGAACGGACGGCGGAAATAAATCCCCCATTAATTCGAAAATTTCCGAACTGTTAAACTTCAAACATTAATATCTCACTCATTTCTCAACAAAATTGAGTGATTTTTGAACATATGGAATCATCTGGACGTATAGATTGTATCTATACGGTGATGATACATTTCTGGTCTAGTAAAACCTATGATATTTCAAAAACATGAATTATTTTAGGGAAAATAATTCCATACCTTGGCTACAAGTGTATCAAGATTGATCAGACCTTATGGCTGCCTTCTAGGACTCCCAAGGAAGATCTTTGCTGCTCCAATTTGGTTTTATAGCTAGCCTTGGAGGAGAATTTTGAGAAAGTGGCTAATTTGGGCTAATTTTGTATTTTGATCAAATTGGCTCGATTGGGCTAACCCTGTGGCTTGGGTTTGGTTGGGATAGATTGCTAAGGTTCCTAGGAAGAATTTTTGTGTTGGGGACCATGTGGTTTGAGCAGCCTATGGGTCTCTACCAATTTTTTTTTCTTCCTTTATGGTTTCGGGTAGGGGGCTTTTATAGCCATGGAAATGGCTATGGTTGAGTTTGGGCTGATGAGGATCATTTGGGGGAGTTGTTATCTACCTCATTATTGTCTTGGGGAAGATTTAGGCTATGGCAATGATGAATTGCCAATCTCCAAGCCTAGGCATCATAGGTTTAACCATGGTGAAGGCTTTGAGTTTGGATCTTGTCTTGCCCTCATTGGACCCCTTGTGAGGTGGCTTGGCCTTGATGAACCTTGCTGAATTCACCTCCCTTAGGTGATTTCCAAATTTATTTGTTTGATTTGGGGGAATGGTGACACACTAGCTACTTAGTCATCCCATGCATGCCTTAGCCATAATGGCTTCTAGCCATGGTGTGGCATGAGTTAGATTCTTGTTTCTCCTCCACTGGGAAGTCTAGGAGGTGGATGGTGAGTTAAGATGGCAAGCTCTTCTCCTCCGACATGTCATTTAATTTTTAATGAGGGGATGACACATAATCCTCTCATTAAAAAAAAATATAATTTTGTCATGATGAAAGATAACATGGGTTAAGCATGGTATCCAAAAGAGTTTACTTAATGTTTTACTCTCATTGGTGAGTTCATGAGGCACCTAATGTGATGAGCCACCTCATCTTGATGGAAGAGATGAGTCATATTTTAAATTTAGGAGAGGATGACACCTCACTTCCCTTCATGATAATTTTTGTTAACCATGGATAATATGATGCATTATGTGTCATCCATGGGTTATTTCATTTTTAATGGGTTATATGTGTTATGTCTAACCCATATGAGGTCATATGTGATGTCATAAAGGATATTTAGAATTTTTGGAAAACCATAATGTCATTGGTTAAAATTCCATTTAATACCCCTTTATTAATTTAATTTCCATTTTAATTAATTATGTCATTAATTAAAATATTGAAAATTATTTCATTAATTAATTATTAATTGGAAATAATTCCAAATTAATTATTTGATTAATTTTCATGTCATTTTTTATTTAAAATTGAATTTTGTCTCATTTCATGACTTTTTAATTTAATTTTCATTTTAATTAATTATGTCATTAATTAAAATGTGGAAATTAAATTATTGGTCAATTAATTAATCAAAAATAATTTTGGAATTAATTATTTGATTAATTCTATTATTTTTAATTAGTTTGTGCATTTTATCATTTTTATGACTTTTAATCAAAATTTTCATTTTAATTAATTATGCCATTAATTAAAATTTTAAAAATTAAATCATTAGTCATTTATTTAATCAAAATAATTTTGAAATTAATTATTTGATTAATTTTGTTATTTTTATTTTATTTTGGTGTATTTTATCATTTTATGACTTTTAATTTAATATTTTATTTTTATTAATTATGTCATTAATTAAAATATTGAAAATTAAATTATTAGTCAATTTAAATAATCAAAATAATTTTGAAATTATTTATTTGATTAGTTGTCATTTTGGAGTCTTAAACATGTCATGGGGTTAATAATCGGTTATTTGGTCAAAATTGATCATTTTAACTAAAATTAACTTTTTAGGTCATGGGTTGACCTATGGGGTCAACAGGGTTGGTCATTGGGTCAAGATTGACCATTTTTTACTAAAATTGTCATTTTGGGTAAAAAGGTTGGCCTGTGGGGTCAACAGGGTTGGTCATTGGGTCAGGATTGACCATTTTGACTAAAGTTGACTTTTTAGGTCAAAAGTGACCTATTGGGTCAACATGGTTGATCATTGGGTCTAGATTGACCATTTTGACTAAAGTTGACTTTTTAGGTCAAAAGGTTGACCTATGGGGTCAACAGGGTTGTTCATTAGGTCTAGATTGACCATTTTGACCAAAGTTGACTTTTTAGGTCGAAAGGTTGACCTATGGGGTCGACGGGGTTGGTCATTGGGTGTAGATTGACCATTTTGACCAAAGTTGACTTTTAGGTCGAAAAGGTTGACTATTTGGTCAACGGGTTTGATCATTAGTGTCTGGATTGACCATTTTGACCAAAGTTGACTTTTTAGGTCGAAAGTTTGACTATTAGGTCGACATGGTTGATCATTGGGTCCGGATTGATCATTTTGACCAAAGTTGACTTTTTAGGTCGAAAGGTTGACCTATTGGGTCATGGTTGGTCATTAGAGTTCGGATTGACCATTTTGACCAAAGCTGACTTTTTAGGTCAAAATGTATTGACTCATTGTAAAAATGAGGTCAACAGAAAGCATAGACAGTGTGTATGACATGATGCAAATGAAAAATAGGCGGGATCGACTGAAGGATTGGAAATTTTGGATAGATTTGAAACGGGGATCAACGGGCTTGGGCTGGGATCCGGTGAAGCGAACTATTGATGCATTAGAGGAGTGGTTGAAGGAAAGACTTGCAGTAAGAAATTTTTTGATTTAGTATATTTTTATTCATTTAATTTTGTAATACTAATTGTTGCATTTGATATGATTTTGCAGGTGGTGTCCACAGCAAATAAATACAAAATTTGTGCAATTGAACCCGAGCTCGAGGAGAAGTTAAACTAGATGTTTGGGGGTGTCGTCGCAACAGGCACTTATGCTTGCGCTCCAAGTGAGATAGGATTTTGTGGTAGTCATGATAATGAGGTCGTCAACCTGTCAGGTAATTCACCTGATCATCATAGCCTAGAACTCCCTGAAATCCAGTCCACCAACCGTTCTAAACGTCATTGTGTAGAGGGTAAAAAAAAGGGTGGAGCTGCTTATCTCAGAAATCGGCTCTCACATCTGGTAGGTACATCTGATGATGCCCCGCATACAATCCATGCAACTTCCATTAAGAAGGTGGTGCAAAATCTTGATGAGGATGAAGAAATTTTAGAAGATTTTGAGCTATATTTTTTTGCAGTTGAGCTTTTTCAAGATTCAGTTCACAGAGATTTTTTTGTATCAATTGCCAAAGAAAAACGGATTTCATATCTGCGACATTTTTATGCTCGCAGGGAAACATGAGGATAGTTTTTTCATTATTTGTTATTGCTTGGGACACTTTTTTATTTCATTTTTCATTGCTTGGGACACATTTATTATGTTATTGTATTCTTTTATGATGTGCTTTTTCAATATTCATAAGGCATATTTTTTTCCTGTGATAAATATCTGTGTCATCCTTTATTTTTGATTTAGTAATTTCATTATGTTTCTAAACACCAGTGCAATATATACCAACTTGGATTCAGACTAAGAAAGGCGGAAAAGGAGAAATGCATCAATCTCCTTGGTCGTTGAGTACTACAATACATATATTGACTAATCTCCTTGTTTCACATCCTCGTATATCGGAGACAAATGGGTTGGGGAATTGCTTGTTGGGCATTCAACCAGATTCAGCAACATGTTTTGCATGCGACAAGAGGTATTCACTAATCTTCTAGCATAACTTACTGGATCTCATGGCCTTCATGGGTCATTGAGAACGACACAACGTGAGGTCTTGGCGATGACTCTCTACATATTATTATAAAATGATTCAATGTGTGGTTCGATGGAACGATTCCAACATTCATCTAAGATGATAAGTAGATACTTCATTGTAGGTCTAAATGCACTAGTGAGCCTAGCTACAGAAGTAATAAAACCAACCGATCGAACGTTCGCACAAACTCCTACGGAGATCCAACGCGAAGCACGTTACATTCCTTTTCTTTAAGGTAATATTTGTAATTTCTAATATTAGTTTTAATCATGAATAACAGATATTAATAAGTCAAAGTTATCTGTGCATGATTGCATTGGAG
Source organism: Papilionanthe hookeriana x Papilionanthe teres (assembly GCA_022702705.1). Taxonomy (NCBI): domain Eukaryota; kingdom Viridiplantae; phylum Streptophyta; class Magnoliopsida; order Asparagales; family Orchidaceae; genus Papilionanthe; species Papilionanthe hookeriana x Papilionanthe teres. The sequence continues at coordinate 56,260,768 of CM040425.1, forward strand.
CAATAGATGGTACACACGTTGATGCAAGAGTCAGAATGAGGAAAAAATTGCATTTATCAGACATTGTGGTGCCCCCACCCAAAATGTGATGATTGTGTACGACTTTAACTTGTGTTTCACTTTCTTCATGCCTAGTTGGGAGGGTAGTGCGCACAACAGCAAAATTTTCAAGGCCGCTACATGGACACCAAAATACAACTTCCCGCACCCACCACAAGGTATGTCACATCCCCAATTCCTTAGGTTTATCACTTCAAACTTCGTACTGAACCTAAATTACATTGCAGAGAAATATTTTTTGGTCGATGCTGGTTATCCATTACAGTGAGGGTATCTGAAACCCTTTCCTGATACAAGATATCATCTGTCTGATTTCGGGCAAGCCAGCAACGTTACACATGACAGAAAAGAGCTATTTAACAAAAGACATTCATCTTTGTGAGGTGTCATCGAGAGGACTTTCGGGGTTCGAAAGAAGAAATGGGTCATACTACGAGATATGTCATCTTACCCCTTTACTAAACAAGTCCAGATAGTAATAGCCAAAATAGCACTGCGCAATTACATTAGGCGGCATCTGTCTCGAAGCGACATTGACTTTCGCAATATCGAAGAGGACCAACAACATGTCCCTGCATAAGTGTTCGAGTACCACCTCAGGTAATCTCTGCCATGAGATGACAATGATCAGTCTACTATTTGTACGAAAGCAGGGGAAGGTGCAAATAAAATGGCGTCCCTTAGGGAACAAATTGTTGATGCGTTAGTTGTAGGGTGATTGCAATATTGTGTGATTTCTTAGCACTTTTAATACTCACTATTAAGTGAGTGGTGTATCTAAACTTTTTGCTCTATTTTAAAATGAATTTTTGCTTCTGAAATTTTAAAAATGTGATTCTCATAGTTCTATTTTAAACAGTTTTACTAAATAGGGACAAAATAATCATTTTTCTAAAAACGACTACCTCACAAATTGTTTTACATACAGTTACATAATAATGCTGAGTAAATCTCACGATGAAGCTTACTGAAGCAACATGTATTCTATTGAAAAGCTAAAAAAGCTGCCGCTTTTGTAGGAATTAAACTTAGTTTTATAGGGCTCCGTCAAAATTTTAATATAATACCATAAATTGATTTTAACTGGATGACTCTTGATTTTTAGAACACATGCTTAGAGTAACTTATATATAGGTGAAATTCATGTAAACATGTATAAATGGTTCAAGTGATTATAAATTAGGTCAATTTATTATGAGCAAAATTTGAGCTACATCTTAGCTGGCATGAAGATCTCACTTATATTTTGCTAGCATGAAATAATGTCGCATAATCCAGAAAAAAATTTTTCAGTTAATTATACTAAAGCTTGAACCCATGTCAAACAACGAAATAAAAAAGAAACAAAATGACAAGTTACTAAATTGATAGCAAACTTGGGGTTATTATTGTGGAAAATTATATGTCCATACAATTTCAAATTTACATATTTCTTCTATAAATAAACAATTGAATTCAAAAAATAGGATGATAATAGAACATTTTGAATGATGGAACCTATGTTAAGAATTGTTTATCATGCAAATGCAAGACTGAGTGTTAGATCTAATATCAAATCAATCATATTATAATAACAATAGTGACTTGTTTTCTTTTAAGCATGGGGTTACTGCTCCACTTGTGGCCTATAATGCAGCATAGCAATTGACGACAGATAAAGCGTCAGGCTAACAAAAACATTGGAGACAACTGACAGAGCCTTCCAAAATAAACAGAGCAGTGAGCAGTACAAAAATCCCATCACAACCAGCTCCCAGGAGAAGAATCAGACTTGGATCTATTCATTAAGGCAATTCCAATTATCACCTCAAAGTGTCATAACTATCATATTGTTCAATAAAAAAATCCAAACGGACATTTACATAGATTCCACCCAATTCTTATATATTTAAATATCTAACACTAAAACTTTACTTTTTTTACATTTATACAACCCAGATCTTTCATATCACATCAGAAGTACCACAATTTTAATTCTTAAAAGTGAAATAGAACATGTCACATATAGATAACATGGCGCATATGTAAAAATTGAAATTTGAGTGGTATGTATGTAAATCTTTCAAACCCAAAATCACATTTGTACTCACAAAATATTTAGATCCCAAAATTCCCCTTAAAAAATAATCCATAAAATTACATAAATACAGTTGGCAATGCCACTCCCAACTCTAAAAGTACAACATAAATAGAGGCCAAACACTCACAGAGACACAACTGTTACTTCGCAAGACAATCAGAACTCTCTTAATATAAGCATGCTTCTATCAAATAAACTATGGAGGCATAAATAATCCAAATGATAAACAATGATATTAACATTAAACACCAAAAATTTGTAGCCTTCTGCTGATTCAAGTACTTTCTTCAACCTTACAAAGAACAGATGGAAGTTGTTAGTTGTTTAAACTACAAATCAAATACAGCTGAAATTTGAAAATTTGATATAAAGTAGGACATTAAGATCCAGACGATAAAAATAATACCAAAGGTAGTTTTAAGGAGCGAACGTCACATTCCCTGAAGGTGGAAGAGCAACAACTTTACCTACTGCAATTGTTTTGCCTATAAAAACAAATTTATAAGTGAACAATGTCTTTTACATTAAGAACATGACATCACTAAAATTTCATTAATTATGTTACCTTCAGTACGTAGAGTAAATCGCCCGAGCTGTGGGAAATTGGCAAAATTCTCGATGCAAATCAAGTTATTTACCTGGACGTGAAACAAGTTCAGCATGATGAGGGAGATAAAGTTTGTTCATGAATTTGATTTTGTTTGAAGAACAACCTGTACTCTGCAAACAACAACAGCGCCATTCTTAACAAAAAGAGGTTTCCTCTTGGGCTTCCTTTTCTTTGGATCAGCATCTTTCTTCTTCTTCACATCAATTTCCTCTATGAGCTCTACAATCTCCGACTCCTCAACAACGGAATGGATGTGCAGTATAGCTTTGTAACCGGCAGTGAAAATTGCCTGGAAAGTATCATGAAGCACTGGTTATTTACCTGGATTGTCATTCTTCTAAATATAAAACGTTGGGTAAGAATGGGATTTTAAAACCCTGTATTTAATTAGAATGAGTGTAACATATGCATAACCAATGACTTGTTTTGCACCCTTTTCAGAGCAAATTCATTTAAAACTATCCTGGCCAACTTTTGGAGAGGAAATTCTCAACCAATTTTTTCCCCTTAACAGTAAGTCAATCAAACGACAGGAAAAAGACGGGGGGACCTAAATTTTACTTTTTCCATTACTATCACCCAAATATTTCATATTACGTCAAAAATACCACCATTTTAGCTTTTAAAAAGTGAAATGAATATGTTCATGCATATTTAAGGTGGTATGTATGTAAAAATTGAAGCTCAGGCGTTGGATAAGTAATTACATAGGAATTGAGTGGTATGAATATAAATCTCCCAAATAAAAAATTACTCACGTTATCAAGAAGCTCTAGAATTTGCAGCTGAGCATTAAATTCAAAAACCGCATTAACTGGATTAGCTGCAAAAAAAAGGTATTAATCCATCAACACCAGCTAATAGACAAAGGCAATGCACAAATGCAGTATGCAGGGGAACGAAGACTGTTCTTTGCAAACGCCATCGGCAGAGAGCCATTGCAATGACAAATCTCAGTTATTTAATAGCTGTGCATAAAACTGCAAATCATTTTGACACACTAGTTTTTATGATTTCAATTTTGTTCCTCATTTTGTTTTGCAAGCGGTCCTGCAATCTTTTGATTCTTAACACAAGCAGCAGTCTGTGAGAGTTAATTTTAGAGAAAATATTAAAAAAGTTCCTAGACCATCTGTATAGGGCCATTTTAGTTCTGTACTATAAAGATGTTCAATTTAATCCCTCTACTTATCAATTATGATTCAAAATAATCTATAACTAAAAGAATATAATGGATCATCTGTAAGAAGTTAAAGAACTATTTTGAATCTGATTTTATAAGTCAAAGAATAAAATTGGAAACATTACAATAATATGAGACTAAAATGGCCCCCTCATACATAATCCAATGATCATTTTTATCTTTTTCTCAATAACATTGAGCTATGAGAAGGGCAATTGAATTAATTCCTCCAGCCTCACTCAGACGCCAGTATGTGAGTCAAAAATTAAATCAAAACATACATTCTAAAATGTTAAAAAAAAGGAAGAATGCTGTGTATATTATGCTGCAGTATAAAGTTCAAAACAACATAATGACACGTAGAAAAATGCGCAGAGTAATATAACACCTAGCAAAAGAAATAAAGGACAATAGGCACAAACTAAACAAATACAAATGTAAACAACAACAAAGCCTTAATCCCACTCATACTAGATTCTCAATCTTGATATTCCTCTCTACGCTCTTAGGGTCCTTTGGGGCGGCTGTTGCTCTTTATGATGGTGGATGTAAAGTTGTGGAGAAAAAAATCAACTTTTTTAAAGGGTATTGTAGATATTATTATTATTATTATTATTTTAATTTTTGAAAAATAGAACTAGAACTTTCTTCCTGTTACCACACATTAATAGATTTGTTTATTAGAAGCAGCTTACTACCGCTAAAAGACTCTAGAAAATAAGAAATCAATAGTTAGATAGGAGGTGATGGCAGTCAGAGAAGCACAACAATAAGAAAGAAGTACCAAACAAACCCTCTGGATAATGGATATAGTCTAAGTTGTGTTCTTTGACTAGTAGATCACTTTTCGAAACCTAATAGAATATTTTAATATCACATACATAATCCACTGTAGTCATAATATCCGATATTTTTCAAGTTTTTAAGTGTCCTGAGCGTAATATGCATATCCTGTCATGTCTATGCTGGTGTCCATGCTTCAGAGTGCAGAACCCACCCAAATTTGAACAAATTCAAATGGGTAGTGCAACCACATTCAGTTGAGCAAGAAGAAAATGAATTATCTAAGTAGGTTGATATTAATGCTTCAAAACTGATGGTGTCTGAATGCTTTTGTAATGTTAATGCTTTTAAAATCACAAGTTATTATATTAAAAAAGTGAAGAAACTTCTATCCTAACATTCTTTAAAAATCACAACTGATGCGCCACTTCTATCATGAAATCTGATGGTAAATTTCTGAGTAAACATGTCTGTACTTTTTATATCACATTCTGGCACCTTTTGAATCTTACCCTCCATCGTTACACAGCAAGTTTTAACTGCATTTAGCCCATGAAGTGAGAAATTTGGGAAACACTAAAAAAAAAGAAATATATCAATAATCCCAGCGTGATCTGTTGCAGTATTCTAATGCAAAGTTCAAACAGAATCATCAGAAATTAAACAATGTTAACCATATCTAACAATAGAATCAAATTGCTTAAGTTTCGTAAGAACCCTTCCATTCTTCAGTTATAAAAACAGCAGACCGCGTTGATGCAATTCTTATATTTCCTTCAGTACTGATGCTAAGAAAAAATTTACCACATGCCAACACATACTCTACGAAACTATTTAATTCGACTTAATTGCATATAACATATAATGAAAACAACTAAAACAATACAAATTACAAATTAGATTTCAAAAGCATGCAGCACATACCGACACTTGAAAGCACAAAACCAGATAAAATGTCTTCTTCTTCTACTCCAGATACTTTCACCCTAACATTTTCACCAGGCCCAGCCCGTCTCGCCTTCTTCTCATCACAGTATATTGCAAGCACTTTAACTTGTGCCTACAAAAAAAAGAATTTGAACAATAAATACTATAAAATCCTTGATGCAACAGCTTTTTTGAAAAAAAGAAGAAAGGTTAATCATGTAGGTTTTGAATAAATGTGCATACTTTATTGGGCATGACCAATAAGCTATCACCTTCGTGGATGGTTCCAGACTCAATCTTTCCCATCAACACAGTTCCCATGTCCTTGTATTTGTCAATAATAGGCATCCTGCAAAATAAATTATCTTATTAGTTATGAATAAGAGGGCAGCATTTCAAAATCTAAATGCTAATGGGGGCCAGATAGGTGAGATAGTACCTAATAGGTCCTTTAGGATCTCTCAAAGGAATTTCAATAGAATCCAAAACTTCGAAAAGACATGGCCCATCCCACCAACTACAAATTTTCTTATCCACTCTCTTTGCCATATTGAGTCCACTCAAACCAGATATTGGGAGAAAGTGAACATCTGTTAGGCATCCATAGCAAAGAAGTTATAATTTATATCATCGGTTAAATATAGAAGTCTATTGTACACATTGGAGAATCACAAAATAAAATTAAGAAGTATTGAATAAGATACAAAGTAATACTAGTTATAAAATATAAATTATAAGTTTGTTTAAAATTTTTGAAATACTCAGATTAAATAACAAGAAATAGATTTGTTGCATAAACTAGAACCTCGCCTGATCATAAGAAAAAACTTGTAGATTTCGCAAACACTATATTGAAGTTTGAGAGTTTCAAAACTACAAGGAATATAAAAGAGTAAGCCTGCTGATCATAATAACGCTAATGAAAGTTTATTACAGATATCCCATGACCAAAATTTAACACTTTTAGAACAAAATTACGGGGAAAAAAAAACTTCTTGATGATAAAAAGATAAAGGCTTCTGCATATATTAAATCCAAACTAAGTCTTTAACCTATAGATCTTCACAGAAAATATTAAAACGCTGTAAAAAAGGTTAAGATATATATATATATATAATCAGAAACCAGTAACATTAATAATCAACAAGCTGAAACCAATGCAACGCAAGAAAAATACATCCAACATGGTGTTTAAAGGAAAAAGGAAAGGAGAGGGAAAGAAGTTCGTTGAACAATCTTTTTCATATTTTATTGGGTGTTAGCTATATAGGAAAGGTTTCGGAAATTTGGTGCTATGCAGTTTTTTTTTTTTTCTTTCTTTTTTTTTTTAGATAAGTTCTATTTTTTTAGGCATCACAAGCCTTTGGTGTTAGCTTATAATAATATTAAAAAGCCACTTAACATTTCAGAGCTAAGATTTTGGGCATTCATATTTACTTGTAACCTATCTTTTAAATGTCCTTCATTAAATTTATTCATTCAATTGAAAAGAGGCCTTAATTGAATGTCATTAATTGGATCAAACTATTCTAGTTAAATCATATTAGCAGAAATTGTAAATATCAAAAAAAAATGATCATCTAATTTAAATTGAAGTCAAATAATTAAACACAATTGGAAGTATAATTTTAAATTGAAAAAGAGATTAACAAATTTTCCAATACAAGGAAAGCATTTTGAACTTATAATTTTACAACTCAATAATTAATCACAATCATTAAGTTCAACTTTATATGATAAAACATATATACTATAAATAAATATGTTTACCCAAGTATTATTACATACACGCATAACACTATCACACTAACATCTGATTTCCGAACTACTCGAATCCTTATTTGAACTAGTTTTAGGATATAGACGAAGGCAAGCGAGCGCACACAAACACACTTATATCAAATAAAAATATATTAGACTTTGTATTTCATTTCAAGCTTAAACAAATAACTTGAAATATTAATAGGAGCTAATCCATTATAATTATTAAGAATTAGAATCCGAATGATAGAATATTGGTAGAAAATATATCTTCTGTAATTAAAAAATCTAAAGCAATAATTATGATAAAATCATATTGCAATTATTCTTAATAATTCATTTAATGAGACCATTCATCAGATTAATAGTTATGTACTTAACGAGCACAAACAGAATGTATTTAACAATATGGACCATGTTCATGATGAATTATAAAATATATAACTGAGAGCTCAAATTGTTGGTCGGTGGGTACAACTGAATAACCCATGAGAGCAAAAACCAACACAACCGCAAAATAGAGAACCAAGACAAAGAAATGCTCAATAAAGAAAGATTTACAAGAATGCCACTCAATTCTTATGTATTTACATATCTAACAACTAAACTTCAATTTTTGCATATATGACACCTTAACTATGCATGCAGTTCACTTTTTAAAGGTTTAAATAATGGAATTTTTATGTGATATGAAAGATTTGGTTGGTATATATGTAAAAATGAAAGTTTAAATGTTAGATATGTAAATACATAAGAATTGAGTGATATGTATGTAAATGTCCCATTATGGAGAAAGAGCATTATAGAATTCCAAGCATGGACCATAACAAAACTACGCACCGTTAGTGAAATCGAAGTTTAATAACCACGTCAGAAAACCTCTTAGATTCCCAAAAAAATACAGTTACAAACTTACAACTGAAGCGGTATAGCATTGTCCCGCTCCTTAAAAACAGGAGCAATAGTATGTTGCATATCTAACAACCAAAAAACTAGTCATCTGAGAAAACAAGCCAAGGTTTCCAGCAAATACAAAAATACTGAATTATTTATTTTTTTCCCTTTAAAATAATAACTTGAGTTGAAATATGGAAAACCAGAAGAACAAGAAAATTTAAATATTGCCATAACAGCATTCAGCAGTGAATCAGCACTAGTTCAGCTCACAAGTGACCAAGCGTACCTTTCTTAGCATTATAACCCGATAACTTAAGGAAAGGAATCATCTTTGATTCAATCTCGTCATATCTAAGAAAAAATAAAAAAATATAGTTGCCATCAAGATGCATTTAAGAAGACCAACTTTCTACTAATAATGGAAGAAGGAAGAAAACAATGCACCTTTCTTTGGCCCAATTCACCGTAGGTTCATCCATTTTATTGACGACCACAACCAATTTTGAAACACCCAATGTTTTTGCAAGCTGAACATGTTCACGGGTCTGTCCTCCCTTCTCATATCCAGTTTCAAATTCACCTTTACGTGCAGATATGACCTAAAATAAAAGAGGTTAAAAGTTTTCTCATCAGACTTCTCAATTAGTGGTTTCTAACATATACTTACTAGAACTCCAACATCAGCTTGAGATGCACCACTTATCATATTTGGCACATAGCTTTTATGTCCCTGTTTGAAAAAGTGATAAAGAATGAAAAACATAAGCCATGTATCTAAATCAATCTTATGGTTCTTCATTATCAGCCTATAGTCTTTCTTTAGGTGCTCATTTTATCATCTATAGAAATAACATGCAGTAAATAATAAATATAGAGCAATAAATGGATTATTAATTTTAAACAATCCACATCGAAGTTAGTTGAATAAAGAAGCGTACCCCTTCTACTCCATAAACATTTATCTAATAACCATATACATAAATAAATAAAAAAAATAGCTGAAATCTTACTGGAGCGTCTAAAATAGTAAATCTTGTATTTTCTGTCTCAAAATGTGCTCTTCCAACCTCCACAGTCTTTCCCTGAAGTTCATGCATTATACCATAAGTAGCAATAGCAGGTGAAGTTTAACCATTTTGACAAAAGATATAGTACAAAAGACTTGAAAGCAAATGAAATTCTTCCGTGTAAAGGAACTTCTCATCAAGAGGAGAACCTTCAAATTAATGCCTCATAACATCAGCTCTTTAAACATCATGAAACTGCTTATTAATAAAATATTTTTAATGCACGCAATGGGAATTCAAAGTTAAGCTCAATTAGAAAAAGGAAAAAGCAACATATTATTACTTAAGCTCAACTAAAAAGGGAACACAAAACTCGTCATTAGTCTCCTGCAACAACTCACTTGCCACCACCGCGGGATGCATATGCTGCTTTTGACTTCGAATCCACAGCTGAATCTTGAGATGCACCACTGATCATATTTGGCACATATTTATCACTTCTCCTAAACCTCTGTCCTAACGCTCCTATTACAATTTGCTTCTTCACGTATGATCTTATGATGCTGTTTCATCAACCATGAACTTTATCGAAATCTTCATGAAAATTATTTGATGGTCAAGTGAATCGATGAAGTACAAAGTAGGTCAAATTAGCCTGCAAAAGTGTAATTGGCCATAAACCAATACTGCAAAATCATACCAGGTTATAAAAGAGTAGTAAATTGGACCAATTTTCAACCCTTTTTAGAACCATATTTAATTATGGCAAATTTATTATCATTTTAAGTTGAATTATTTTATTAGTTGGATAGAATTTGGCTTGGTTTGAAAACAGGTCAGATTTTTAAAATTCAAACCTTTATGTAACCCTATTTTCTAACAATAGGGACCTATGCTATGTAATTTATAATTAATGTGTTCCTTAGATTTAAGTTGTGCATGTGGATTGCTCCAAATTATGTGTGTGCAGTTTCTTCTTCCCTCTCCAACAAGTTTTTGTTGTGCTCTATAATCTATTTGTTAGGCTTAGCTTTGAGACTTAATTTTTTTTTTAAATACGGATGGTTCTGGGTCATTTAAAATTTTCTTCTAAATTAAGTTATTTAGAGAGAAAAAAACATTGAATTTGGTTACAATCTATTCTATGTATTCACTAAATATTTTCAATTTTATATATTTTTATTAGAACTCTCTAATTTTGTGAATTATAACATCCACTATTTAACATTGTCTAATATTTTTTTTTTAAGGTAGCCAAGGAATCTAATGTCTTACGTTGAGAATTGAATTTGAATAGCCTTTGGATCTAGGATTTGTAGATTACAAAAACCCTCTCAGAAAATAAGGTACAAAACTACATACATTAATTAATCCCTTCCCTAATTGGCAAAGCCTCCCCACTAGATGAACAATTTTTATCTAAAGTTTGTTGATATCGAGGGAGCAAGATAATCCTACAATCAATTCAATGTCCAAACATATTTGATCCAAGCTAACTAAATAGGAAATAATTTAATTTTGTATTAAATCAAAATCAATTTGGAATTGACATAAAAATAACTTTATTTAATTTTAAATTATATATATATATATATATATATATATTACTTATAATATATTATATTCCATGTATACTTGAATTGAGATATCAAAACTAAAGTAGAGAATTCAAGTCAAGATGCATTTGATTGGATTCAAATGGGTTGGAGAAAAAACTAAGGAGATTGATAACTTAGGTTTTAAACTATGGTATTCTAGTAAGAGTCGTTATAGATAAGAGTTTGAAAGATAATGTTGTTAAAATTAATAGCGTTGGAGATAGAATTATAGTACTTAAGATTATTATTGATACTAAGATTTTTAATATTATAAGTGTTTATCTTTCCTCAAGTTGGTTTAAATATAGACTAAAGATAAATTCGGAATGATTTAGAAACTTACATACACTCGATATCCTCGAAGAAAAAAATTTATTGGAGGAGATTTAAATGGACGTGTCGGTAGAGTAGAAGAAGATTTCGAAATATTCACTAGTGGCATTACTAGCTATGGAGCGATTAATGAAGAAGGTAGAACCATTTTAGATTTTGCTTTAGCGTATGATATGATTATTACTAATATTTTATTCAAGAAAATAGATGAGCAACTTATTAATATAAGAATGGATCTAATAAAACACAAATTGATTATTTTCTTATGAGAAAAAGAGATCGTCGAGATTGTAAGGATTGCAAGGTCATTCCAAGTGAGGAATTAAGTACCCAACATCGATTATTAGTTCTAGATTTTAAGATAAAGAGTTGTTAAATAGATAATACTAAGATTCAACATCGTAGAATCAGATGGGGGCACCTAAAAGACAAATAAAATTATTTTTATGAGTAAAATTTAAGATTTAAATATTTGAGATGTCCATGAAGACGCAAATGCTATGTGGGAAAAATTAACTAATACTATTAAACAAGTCAGCTAAAGATGTATTTGGAGAATCAAAAGAAAAGTTTCATAAATAAAAATAGTTGGTAGTTGAATAATAATCTGCAAGAAAAGATAAAATGTAAGAAGTTATGTTATCAAAATTGATTTTAAATGTAAAAGCGTACAGAATTGGGAAAAATATAAAACGACCATGAGTCTAAAAGAATAATCTGTGATGCTAAAAATTCTGCTTTTAGTGATATTTATAACATGTTAGATATTAAGGACGGTGAAAAATAGATATATATAAACTAGTCAAACAAAGAGAAAAGAAAAGTAAAGATTTAACTCAAGTAAAGTGTATTAAAGATGAAAATAAAAAAGTGATTCTTAGAAAAAGATATTCAACATAAGTGGGTGAGTTATTTTGATAAACTTTTTAATGAAAATGCTGAGAGTACGATCGACTTTAGTGATCTTAATATCGTTAATAATAATAAAACTTTTCATTTTTACCATCGCATTAGTAAAAAAGAAGATGACGCTTTAAAGAAAACCAAGGGTGGAAAGTTTGTAGGACCTGATGATATCTCAATTGAAGTGTGGAAATATTTAGGTGATTAGGGGGTTTCTTGGCTTACTAAACTTTTTAATATTATTTTAAAACTAAAAAGATGCCTGAGGAGTGGAGGAAGAGCATTTTGGTCCCCATTTTTAAGAATAAAGGAGATGCACAAGAGTGTGCAAATTATAGAGGAATTAAATTGATGTGTCATACTTTAAAATTATGGGAGAGGGTAATTGAACATAGGTTAAGACGTATTACGAAGGTTTCTCATAATCAATTTGGATTTATGCCGGGCAGTGTCTACTATGAAGCTATACATTTATTGAGAGGTTTGATGGAGAAGTACAGAGATAATAAGGAGGATCTACATTTGATTTTTATTGATTTAGAAAAAGCTTACGATAAGATTCCTAGAGATGTTCTTTAGAGAGTCCTTGAGAAGAAAAGTGTTGATATGACTTATATTCAAGTCATTAAAGATATATATGCTAGAGTTGTTACATGTGTTCGAACTGAAGGAGGATTGACCAATTATTTTACTATTTCTATTGGTTTACATCAAGGATCGGCTTTAAGCCCATATCTTTTTGTTTTATTTATGGATGGTCTTACTGGGCATTTACAAGAGGATGTACCTTGGTGTATGCTTTTTGCTGATGATATCCTCCTCGTGGATAAGACGAGAGATCAAGCCCAGGAAAAACTTGAATTATGGAGGTCAACATTGGAGTCTAAAGGTCTTCGTTTGAGTAGAACTAAAGCTCGAATACATGGAATGTAGTTTTAGTAATAAGTAGGCTTAGTGACGAAGTGTAACTTTGGGTGATCAAATTATTGAAAGGTGTGAACAATTTATATATCTCGGGTCCATTGTTCAAAGCGATGGTGATATAGATGGGGATGTTAATAGTAGAATTCAGGTTGGTTGGTTGAAGTGGAGGAATGTGTCCGACCTATTGTGTGATAGAAAAGTACCGCTTAGACTGAAAGGAAAATTTTATAAGATGGTGGTGAGACCTGCAATGCTCTATGGTGCTGAATGTTGGCCTTTAAAAGAGAAGCATAATGTTAGGTTAAGTGTTGCCGAGATGAGAATGATTAGGTGGATGAGTGGCTTTACACTTAGAGACAAAATGCGAAATGAATATATCCGTAATAGGGTTGGTGTTGCACCAATGACGGATAAAATTAGAGAGAGTCGCCTTAGATGGTTTGGTCACATTAAACGTCGACCACTTGATGATCCGATTAGGAGAGTAGATGTTTTAGATACAACTTATTTTAAGAAAGACAGAGGTAGACCTAAGAAAACCTGGGCTTATTGCATAAAAAATTATCTTAATTTATTAGAATTAAACAAAAATTTGACTCTAAATAGGACGCAATGGAGAAAAAGGATTCATGTAGCCGACCCCACTTAGTGGGATTAAGGCTTTGTTGTTGTTGTTGTTGCTCCAATCCTTAACATCTTATGGGTACGTGATTAGGGTTGTCAAAATAACTCTTTGTTCGTGAATGGCTCGTGTTCGGCTCGCTAAGCGAACGAGCCAAACACGAACACACTTTTCGAGCTCGAAATATAAACGAGCCGAACACGAGCTGAGTCTGGCTCGCTCGTGTTCGGCTCGTTTACACCCCTATATGCAATAAGCCCAAGTTTTCATAGGTCTACCTCTGCCTTTCTTAACATGAGTTGTAACTAAAACATCTACTCTCCTAATCAGATCATCAGGTGGTGGACGTTAGTTGTGACCAAACCATCTAAGGCGACTCTCTAATTTTATCCGTCACTGGTGCAACACCAACTATATATATATATATATATATATTACTTATACTATATTATATTCCATATATACTTGAATTGAGATATCAAACTAAAGTAAGGAATTTAAGTCAAGATGCATTTGATTGGATTCAAATGACGATTCATGCAAGTTCTTATTTTTGGGTATTTACACATACATACCACAAAATTCTTATGTATTCACATATCTAGCACCTAAACTTTGACACTTAATTATATAACACTTATTGTCACAACTAAATCAAAACATATGCATAAAAATTTTAGTTCCCTTTAAAAAGTTAATATTGTTATTTTTTATTTGATGTTAAAGATTTAAAAGTTATATAAGAAAATATTAAGTTTATGTGAAAGATATGTAAAACATAAGAACTGTGTGGTATGTATATAAATCCAACTTTACTTTTTTAGCAACCCGAGTGCAGTAGGTATTCCAGTAATTAGAAATCAAATTGAATTTATTTGCACATGTTATTACATGGAATATGTATTATCTAGATCCAATTTGAAGGATTTTATTTCTCGAATGTATTCTTTACTTCATTTATCTTTATGTTATTAATAATGTGCCCTCTGATATTCATAATAAACTTTACTCATACTATCAAGCTTTCTCCTAGAAATTTGATGATCTGTTTATACATTAAGCATGTGGAACTAATAATAAATATCTTTATTAAGGATCGTATAGTAAAGATATTACCACACTTGTTAAAGTAAATAACGGAATTGGAGTTACTTGCCTTAAATTAAGACGTTTTTTGGGGGCGGTCTGGTTGGGATGGGGGGGAGGGGCCGCTGGGGGACTTCAAAACGAAACTTTAGGGTAGAATTTTTTTAAAAGTGAAGTTCGATATCCAAAATATATTCAAAACTAGATATAATTTCTAAAACATATAACAACAACAACAACAACAAAGCCTTAATCCCACAAAGTGGGGTCTGCTACATGAATTCTTTTTCTCCGTTGCGTCCTATTTAGTGTCAAATTTTCGTTTAATTCTAATAAATTAAGATCATTTTTTATGCAATAAGCCCAAGTTTTCCTAGGTCTACCTCAGCCTATCTTAACATAAGTTGTATCTAAAACATTTACTCTCCTAATCAGATCATCAAGTGGTCGACGTTGAATATGACCAAACCATCTAAGGCGACTCTCTCTAATTTTATCCGTCACTGGTGCAATACCAACACTATTACGGATATATTCATTTCGCATTTTGTCTCTAAGTGTAAAGCCACTCATCCACCTAATCATTCTCATCTCGGCAACACTTAACTTAGCATTATGCTTCTCATTTAAAGGCCAACATTCAGCACCATAGAGCATTGCAGGTCTCACCACCATCTTATAAAATTTTCCTTTCAATCAAAGTAGTACTTTTCTATCACACAAGATAATAAAAATCTTAAAACATAACATTTAGCAGTTGGCTTTCACAAATCATACTTAACATAAAAAATAATGGATAAATAAAAAAAATTTCATAAAATTTATCAAAAAGGATAGAAAAACATTACAATTCATAGCATCTATAAAAGTTTAAGAAGGTAAATTAGAAGATATATATATATATATATATATATATATATATATATATATATATCATGGATTCAAATAATAGACACGCTTTATTATGGAGGAACAAAGACTAAACAGCCCAAATTAGTGGGAGCCTTATACAAATTCATTAGGGTCAAGTGGTCAACTTTATGAAATATCCTCCATTCATTAAAGTCGGCAAGAGATAATTTCAAGTAGAGAACAGAAAGAAGATAGAAGTTAGGTAAGATATAGCAATAGTTAAATATATTTTTAACCCAAAAGTTTATGAGCAAAAGACTCAATCAATCGGTATTTGTACACTAACATATTTTTCAACTATTCAATGTGAAACTACATCGATATCTCGCATGACTTAACAATCTCCCCCTCATATGAAAGCACTCGATATAGATCATCACTCCACCTCAAACAAAAACTCATCTAATATCACACAAAAAGAGCAGCTCAATTACATGGTTCCATCGATAAAATTATCTCCATTTGAAGCTTGCTCAACCAATGTAAGATTAATTAATGACCCATGTCATTCATAAACCGCAAAAACTGTATAAATAATGATTATAAACGTATCTTTCAATATAATAAGAATTAACTTGACAAAAAAATATTCTCATTCTCTTTTTCTTTTTTCTTTTTCTTTTTATGTTCTTACCTTATAAAAAATATAAGAGAATTGGAGAACTAAATACAAATCCAAAGATCTCGAAGACTTAGTTCAAGCTAAGTCAAACCCAATTTACAACAGTAAGGTCAAGTTCAAAAAAAAAACCATAAACTCACCAAGAATATTATGACCTTGATAGAACTTTTCTAAACTCACCAAGATCATGGTGAACTCGTTAAAATATACTCAATCTAAAGTTTGTTTAAAGCATCCTTACCCAATTATAGAAGCTATTCTCAAGATTCATTTAAGCAAGTTGGCTACTTCCTTGGGTATGGTTTTCCATAGTAAGTCAGCAATTCCATCCAATGCAATGATGACCTCAAACAACAAGTTGGTGGCCTCATTCATGGAAGGCTTTATTGATACTGCCCATAATGTAATTAAGCTACACGTCTTACATATTTTATAGTAAATAATCATTAAAACTTGTTATGTAATTTTTTTATTTATATAGCTCCATAACCATTAAAGGCCAAAAAGAATAATCTTTTCATATTCAAACTAATCCAATTAAATCTCATCACTTCTCACTCGAAATTCTCTCTCTAATCTTTGCTCACTCTCTCTAACCTGAATGTTCAAAACTTTTCTTCAGATCGATATTCCAGCCAAAAGCTCGACTCAACTCAGGGCTCCTTACTCATGAATATGCCAAAAGGCCCTTTACCACAATGTTAGTCAACTCAATAGTAAAGCATATACAAACGAGAACAGCCTCAAGTCAAATGTCTGATATGATTTTGTAATCTCGAAAATTGCCCTACAACTCAAATTATCATTTTGTGTGCTCTAGGGAGCTCCTCCTTTAAAATAAATTAAAATTAGATCTTAAATCTTTGAATTGCAACACTTCACACCTTTAAGCCAATCTCCAAATGGCTATGTAAAAACACCATTCAACAATTAAAAGACACGTCTTTGAAGTGATTCAATTCAAGTTAGGTTCATTGAATCTCAACAAGAGGAGAGGTTATTAGGTGCGGAATCCGTTATACTTGAGTTGCATTGGTTGTATCAATACAACCAATACAACACCAAAATCTGCACCTTCCGCACCTCCCTTATCAGCACCTAATAATTTGCCCAACAAGAGAGCATAAGTGAACTTAAGCAACGCCACCCCGATCAACTCGAGATATATGAATACATTTAAGCCTTAAAAAATTGGTAGACTTGGTCTACTAGGTTAGCCTAAGATGAAAAGATCATGCTAATCTTGATCAAGCATACCAATCGTTTCCTAACCACTCCCTCGAATAATAAATTAAAATAAATCGCCTCCAATTCAAAGTGTATGTAACATCCTCAGTCAAGCATTTATGAGTATGGCACTTGGGATTTGATTAACTATTACATCGCATAAGAAGTCTAATTTATGTCTAGAGAACATCTTTGAAAAGCAAAATGGTCTTTCTTTGAAACTTCATGCTACCCAACACTTAGTACCTAACCTCTAAAAGAGACTAAAGGGAGGGATCAACTACCAAATTAATAATTACTTTCAAAAACAATAAGACTTACCCCCATAACAAAATTTTTTCATTTAATGATAAAGTAAATGACCAAAATGATCCCAAGATCTTATATGTCCATGTTAGTCCCAAATTTTTTCAGTTCAATTTAATCTCTAAATTTGCCAAGTTGGTCCGACAATTAACTTTCATTTTTTTAAATAGAGTTGATGGAGAAACCTTTCATAAGGGTATTTTGGTTTTTATTGAACTTATCTCACTAATTAAAATTAGCTCAAAATAATGAGACAAACTCTATGCCCCACGAAAAATTTGACCGCCAGTTTCCATCCATAGAAGCCGGTTTCCATCCAGAGAAACTATGAAGTTGATTGTGAACCAAATTGGTTCAAATTTAGTGAGTTGGGAAATCAAATTGAATATTTGAAAAAAAATCTAGAAGTAAAATGAGCACATAGAAGTCTGTAGACAATTTTGATCGTCTAATTTTTAAAAATAGTATGAGTTGAACATTTGTAATCAAATGTGCATTTCACAATGCTCAAAAAAAAATTTGGCCCATTCTGCCGCTCTAAATCACCAAAACTGTAAGTCTATATATTAAAAAGCATTGTAGATATTTCAGAAGGATTACAAAAAACATGGACGACTGAAACAAATTAAATTAAGGATAAAAAAGCTAGTAAACACACCTTTATCCGTTCTTCCTCATTAGTATCCATAATGTAAGCCATATACCTGGATAGTAAGCGAGTAAATAACACATGTGAAGACAACTTATGCTTGCTATGCTCGAGTACATGAATGACTTAAATTCCCCGCTGAGAAGAAAATGAATAATATATATGCTGGCAAATTGAAACACACATGAAAATTGAAGAGAGAGATCAAGACATGAAATTAGAGTTTCAATTTGTAATATAACATTGCCATGAATAATCAAACAAGTAATCCTTCTTTTCTTCACCATTGATCTAATCATCTACTCCAGGCAATATGCATGCATATAATCTCTAATCTATAACAAAGAAAAAGAGATTCACAAATTCCATCTAGGCCATACCAAGGTAGAAAAAGAAAGAAATAATAAAATGGGTATTTACTACAAAGAGTTTCCCACAGCCTTATTACCAAATTATGCGCTTAAGGCAATTACAATACAATGAAGAGGACAATTGCCGCAAACAAAAAAATGCTTTTCCTAAAAGTGATCACAATTCATCAACCTAATGACTAGCATGAACCCGTGATCAATCAGCCATTAAAAAATACATTTTCTAAACCTGATCACAATTTAAGCCTTATATCTGAAATTTTAATCTGGAACTCAAGCTCAGCTAGAAATGTCCAGAATGCTTAAAAGCATGGCATTGCATACTGACATAGCATTTTATTACTAATACTAAAGAACTCACTGAAGAAGTTGAACATCGAACTAATAGATCATAGGATAAGCATGATAAGCGCAGTTCTTGGGTAATAATGGCACAGGCCATAACAATTTGCAGTTTAATGAATCATAAACAAAAAATATTAAAAAAGTATAAAAAACTACATACCAGCTCTCTCGGTTTTTCTCCTTTGCCTCCCTCTCATACTTTTGAATAGTTCGATCATCAACCTGACCACTAAGGAGAAGTAACTGCCCTCCTGTTGTTGACTTGCCAGCATCTGCAATAATAATTTTTTTAGCAAAAATGATGCTGCAAAAAATCAAAATTCACCAAAGATCTTTATACAAGTGATGGCTGTGAAACTTCCACATAAAGCTAATAAGGAATAGAAAAACATCACTCTTAGGTCCCATTTCGTTGCTTGTAGATAAAAACATAATATGAAAAATGATCATTTCATTTGCAATCATTTTATATATGAATTAAAAAAAATTACATTTGAGAGAGATTTAACAGGTTTTGAGGAGTAAAAGCCACAATTTATTTAAGAGGGTTTGTGGAGTAAAAGCCACATAATTTATTGTTTTCAAAAACCATTTTTTCCACTTTAAGCAAGCAAATGGGTCTTATTTCAAGCCGTAAGGGCAACTATCAAAGAATGGCAATCCTAGCATTTTAAACCAAATATATCAAAATGGTAATGTTTTCTCTGTTAATGACTACAAATTCTATCCCTGCATAAGCATGGTGAAGATTGAAATGTTCATCATAATTATCATTTTCATTATCCAATTATTTTGGGTTAGCTTCGTAAATCCTAATTCTCCATTAGTCAAAATTAATTGTTGTGTGACGTGTTAAACATATTCTACATAGGTATTTTTTATATAATTTTTAAGTTATCTTTTGTCTAATCTATACCTAGCATTCCTAATCCTCAGACACTGATTTAATCTACCCATCTTATTGATGCATATTCTACCGTTTACATACATCCTTAAACCACTAGCTTATTTTCAATAAATGCTAATCTCATCATACCTCTAATATAAAGATTTCTCATCTATATTTTTCAAGTTTGGTAAACCTTCATTTTAATGTTTTCATTTCTTTCACAAGCAATTTCCCTGTCAAAGATCTTTTTCCCCAAAACCAGATCATACAGCATAGTTGGCTTCATTCAGTGGCATTCACATTAAATCCACAATAAATCCAAACAGATTACAAAAGTAAAAAAAGAAAGACATTAACAAGGAGCTGGTGCAGGCACAGAAATTGCAAGTCCAAAAAACAACTTCAGGCCAAATGCATAAATACAGTGAATAAGCAAATGTGTCTGAAAATGTATAATGATAAAAGAACACACACATGGCCCATCATGCAGCATAAACCTTAAAGATCAAATTATCAGTAAAACTGATGCACCAAGAAAAAAAAGAAGAAGCTACATATTTCATCAAGTTGAGTCACTTACCAACATGCCCAATGAAAACAACATTCAAATGCCGTTTTTTCTCTTCTTCTTGTTCCCCTGGTTCTTGAATTTCTTCATGTTCGGGCAACTTCTCTATTATAAAAATGTGCAGTAGCAAATAAAATCAGCAGTAATGGAGGAAATCATAACTTATTATAAGGAATCAAATAATTAATAAAGTGAAGTAGAAACTACAGATTACATATGTTAGCATAAAATAATGACTTTCAAGTAATTTCAAATAATGATTGATTACATGCTTGTTCCAACTATCAACCGAGAGAAATAGAAAAAATAGCATTCTTCAAACTATATGTATTAACTATTTGAGAAGATAAATTTTCAATGACCTTTTTTCTGCAAGTGCAACTCCTGTAGGTTTGATTCAAGCTCATCATGACTGTCTGAAAAGGAAGTACAAAGTCTTAAGCAACAGAAAAACTATATTTCAGCAATAAACATGAATTTAAAATATCTATACAAGTTAACATCTGCGAAAAATAATTAATAAACTATGTCTGCCATTTACATTAACAGGAAAATAATTACGAAACAGACAATATGAAACTATGTAAAAGCTGTTCAAGGAAGCAGAAAAGTTAAGAACAAATATCAACCGTTCAAGCACCAGAGAAAATTTCCTTGCCACACGCAAAGTGTATACATTATCTCATCCAGAGAAACAAATGCTAGTTTTTCAATGAAAATAAAATATTATCAAATTTTCATCAGCGTAATTTCCAAGAAGACTAAATTGTCATAAGAGACTATAAATGTATTGCATTGCGCACTCAGCCGATGAGCCTTTCAAATGTTTTTGTTTCTTTCACACAATGTTCTCCTAGGTTAAGTCCTATTAATTAGGTTGTTTTCATAAGAAACAAGTGTACTTTGGTCCAGTAGCTTAAAAGGGTTGTTAAGATTGTTGCAGT
This sequence comes from Papilionanthe hookeriana x Papilionanthe teres, assembly GCA_022702705.1. NCBI lineage: Eukaryota > Viridiplantae > Streptophyta > Magnoliopsida > Asparagales > Orchidaceae > Papilionanthe > Papilionanthe hookeriana x Papilionanthe teres. Next base: position 56,282,375 of record CM040425.1, read on the forward strand.
AGTAGATACTTCTGTCAAGAGTACTCCTTACATTGAAAAAAAGGTATACTTTTGACAAGCCATTTGTAATTTGTGTTGGAGTTCAGAACATGAATGTGGGTGATCATGACGCTCCCAAGGAATCTTTACAGTTAGTCATGTAGGAGCGTCATAATACCTTATGAAAATGTTGGTAGTATATTAAAATATCAGTGGTTATCCCACACCTCTAGACTTACCTTTTATCAGGTCAAAAGACTTTTGTGCCTGTGCATCAAACCCAAATTGAGCTCCGCAATTTCATAGAGTAAGAAAAAATAAATAAACAATATGAAATCAAAACAATTCCATGCTCAATTAAGAGATAGAAAGATCTAATCTATGGTTAAACGACTTAGCACAATTTAATAGAGTAAAAAAAATCCGAATCATAGCACACAAATAAAATGGGCTGGTCAGCCAATAAGAAAATAAAGGGAGCATACCATAATAATATTTGATGTAAGTATTGTCAATCATATACTTGATCACAAAACAATGTAAGCAACATAAAATGAAGCAGTAAAATCAACAAACAAGGAACAAACTTGCCAACCACAATTCTTAATAGAAATTATACGAATTACAACAATCACACACGTTCTCTATAACTTTCGCTAATATCACAAAGATTATCAAATAAGGAAAACCTTCAAATCATGTATCAAGCATTCGTCCAACAGAAACCGACATTTTGTAGCAAGAATCTAAATCAACGCATCAAACTATATAAATCGGTATACAATTATCCAACGAACTTCATAATTCAACACCGGGGGTAGATCAAAATAAGACAGAAAAAATAAAGCAAAGAAACGATAAAAACCAGGTGCGCTCTTGCTCGATCAGATCTAATAAAAATTTTAAATGAAAGTAGCAAAGGTCGGAGATTAAAGCGGACCCTGAGTGGGAACAAGCGGAGGAGCATCGACTGAATCAGCTTCAACAACGATCTGAGCGTCGGGTAACGTAGCCTCGTCTACGAAATCTTCCTCCTCCTTGCTCCAGTCGTGCACGTCCTCGCCGTCCAGGAGGACCGGCGGGTGGGCAGCTGTATCGGCTCTACCGACAACCTCCATCAGTCAAGCCGATGACCAGAGCAATCGAGGGTTTGGAGTTTGCTGGTAGGCGTCTGGGGGCTCCTTCGCACTCTGTAACGCCGATGACCAGAGCAATCGAGGGTTTGGGGTTTGATGGTGGGCGTCCGGTGATCCTAACCACTCTGGTAGCGTAGGATAAATTAATTTAACTAAAAATAAACTATATATGTATGTATGTATGTATATATATATATATATATATATATATATATATATATATATATAATTGGGAAGTTATAAGTAGTTTTACCCAAGATGAATTCAGTCCAACGAGTCAATCATGGGTCTTGAGTTGGTTATAAGATGATACAGTTGACCAACGAATATGTTATAGGTTTAAGGTTGGTTAGCCTTTATGTTATGGTCTTATTGTTGTAATTGTTGTATTTTTGCTTGATAGGTTTGTCCAAATTTAATACCTTTGTTTTTGTTTGTTTTTTTGTTCAGTAGGCTCATTAAAAACTAAATTTTCTATCACAAAATAAACTATTTCAAAAAAAAATTTCAAAAATAATAAACTCATAGCCAAAGAAAAAAATAAAACATTACATAACATTCACACCTTTGAACCCCATGCATTTAAAAACAAATTTGAAATTAAATAAAAATGAGTAGAAATCTCTTCGATTTAGGAATAGGCACGAAAAGAACATTTTAGGCATATGCATTCATATTGATTTTATTTCTTATCTTCAGACCCTCACTTATTGCATGAAAAGAAGTTATTTGTCTTTTGAGGATCACCGTCTTATAGATTGAGTCTGCATCTGCATACCGAATTGACTTATGAATAAATCTTCTGAATATTCATCATCAAGGAAATGCATATATATACACAGCTCTCTTTATTCACTAAACAATAAGAATTAATAAAAATAATAAACCATTTGAGTGCAGTAAGCTATAAAATTTTAAATTTTAAATTGTTAAAATAAATTTACATTAGTCTTAAGACATTTTGCATATTAGTTTTGCTTAAGATCTTAATTTTTATAATCAAGTTGTAAGACCTATTTTTCCTAATAAATAATAACTTGCCATATCTTGCATTCATGAGACCAACTCTGTATGGTTTTGTTATGATTAGGTGGTTTAGATGACAACATTTCTAAGCATAATGGTAAGTATATTATTTTGTTTGTTGGCTATATTCTCTTCCTTTAGACTAGGTTCCAAAGTTTTGCTTCATTCAGTAAACCTCACTTTAGTCTTGGGATTCCAAGGTTGTTAGTCTACTTATGTTGTAAAACCTTAGCTTCTATGTTTTCTCACAATCATATATCATATGATATAATTCCTAAATCTCTAATAAAATGTCCAAAATAAACATCAATTAAATCTTATTTAAAATCAATAATGTTAAGTCAAGTAATATAATAATTGAGATGTCACCGAGTCTCTCAGTATCTCCAACATCTCCAACAATTCCTTCTTTGGGATTCGTGAATAACTGTTTCATTTTTAAGCTTTTCTATTTGATATTCTCAATAATCAATCATTGAAACTAAACTTAAAAATTTTTGAAGATAAAATCACATCCTTAATTGAGAGTTTTCTTAAGAAAATTCATTTCTTAAGATGTAATTAACTATCGGGTTTGCCCTTATGGAAGGTTTTATTTTTGCCCTTATAGATGGTTAGCAACCAAGATCTAAGCCCTATCTAGTCTTAGGATTAGATTGGAGAAAGATGTTTGAGTATAATGTAGACCATATAAATATAAAAAATTACTTCATTTAAATAATTGAACTTATTATAAAGCTGTATTTGTATCTTTCGAGATAGCACATTGCTTTTGATATTGTGTTCAATTATTTAAATCATTAAATATTTGAGATATGTCTAGTCTTTTATTTCAAAATACAAAAAATAAAACTAACAATTAGCTACATGGTTGTCTTCTCGAGATATGTACTTGATTCTGGTATATTTGAATCTTTGTATCTCTGCTTTAGCTTTGTTGAGATAGAGTGTCATCATGTCTTCCTAGATTTTAAAATGCTCTTGCACATTGTTAACCACCAACAACGAGTTGAATCTTACGAGTAGGTGTCGCGTGCCCATTGCATAGGCAAATTGTAGACCAGCTATCAAAGTTGCACACTCATCCTGATTATTGGTAACCTCAAACTCCACCTCTACTAAATGATGAAAATAATCTTTGATGGGACTGGTTAAGGTGAGACTCAGGCCTACCCCAATGTGATTGGTTGCTCCATCAATGTTTAGTATCCAGGTTAGGTTGATGCTTATTCATTTAACTTCAGGTTCGCTCGACTCAAAAAATTCAGCCAGGAAATTAGCTATCATTTAAGCTTTGATGGTAGCTCTAGGCAGGTACGACATGTCAAATTTACTGAGCTCTACTGCCAATTTTAGATTTCATTTGAAATGTTTTGGCTTGGTGAGGACAACATGAATGGATGATTGGTGATGACCTGAATTGAATGCTTTCGGAAGTATATATAAAGCATGTGAAAGAAGACAATAAAAGAGAAAGTTACTTTTTTTTTCATTATGAGATAGTTGATCTTGGCACGTCAGAGGACTCGGCTGAGACAATACATCAGAAATTTCTTCACTTGTTCCTCTCTCATTAAAACTAAGTTATTAGATTTCGGGCTGACTTTTAAGTTCAAGAAAAGTTCCTCACCCGGGTTGAGACTTTGTGGCAGTGGGTGTGATTCTAGAGAGTCTTTCAATTTCTTGAACATTTGCTCGCATTCATCTGGCAATATAAAATTCTTCACTTGTCTTAAGATCCTAAAGAAATCAGCGCACTTGTCTTCTAATTTTGCGAAGAACAAAATCAGGACTGTGATCCGACTAGTTAATTTTTGGACTTAGATTTTTTGGGAGACGACATTCCACTCAGCGCCATAATTATTTGACAAATTGGGAAAAGGTTGCGCTTAAAAATATATTTAATATATATATATATATATATATATATATATATATATATATATATATATATATATATATATATATATGTTGACCTCATTTTTGGTGAGGCATTTTCTTTCCTCCTAGTGCTTAGGATCTAGCCATAGGACTTCTCCTTGACTATCCTAGAAGACTAGAGATGGAACCCATCATTTAGAAATTCAAACCAAATCTTGACTCTCTTTGGAATCCTACATGGATGGTCATCAACCTCCAAATCACTTGGAAGGTTAAGACCAATGTGCAGGAAGACAAGGATGAATTCCTATAGAATGCTCAAGCCTTAGGACTGCCCTGGGTCACCTGGTCTTGGTGGGGTCTAGCTTGCACACACTGCACTCCCTTCACATCCTAAACCCTAAACCTTCTTTACCCAATCTTGGTTCCTGGTTCATTAAAGCACTCATATGGATGGGTCTAAACCCCTAGCCTCTTGGCTAAGAGGGTTAGGAACGACCTATGAGATGTTCAAAATGAACACTGCCATTGGTCCATGGCTTAATCTAAACCATTTCATTCCAACCAACCTTAATCAAACCCAAAATTCCTGGTTTTGACATTGGGTCCTTAAACCTACATTAAATTACCTAAATTGCTCCTACAACCACAAAATTTCCCAAAAATTACCCAAAATTTCCAAAATTCCTAAAAACCATTTTAAAACAATTCCCACCTCTTAAATCCACCAAAATACCCCAATACCCTCTAAATAACCTCCAAATACCCTAAAAATACCCTTTTGGCCCAAAATTCCAAAAATTCCAAAAAAATTCCAAAAATCCCAAATATTCCTAATTTCATTTAGTTCAGCTACACCATAAGCCAATTTTACCAAAATAATCTACTTTCAACCCAAAATCCTAAGTTGGCTAATTTAACTCAAATGGACCCAAAGTCAAACCAAATCAACCCATTTGGCCTCAATTTTGTCCAACTTTAATTCTAAACTTTGATTCAACATCCCCAATACCAATATAAACCAAATCCAAGCCTAAATTGATTCACATTTGAGTTCAATTCCATTTGAAATCCAAAATCCCCAATTTTGCCAATTTAATCCAAAATTCCCCAAATTAACCTAATGTCAATCAATTCCCCCCAAATTTCAATCCTAAACCTTCCATGGCACTCCTATGAAACCCATGAAACATTCAATTATCCCAGTTTGAGCCCAAGCTTAGCCTGAATCCATTTGAAATCCAAGAACACCCATTTTAACCCAAATTGAACACATGTCCTAAATCTACCCAATTGATTGGCCTAATCCTAAAATTTCCTCCCAATTGATGTTGGGAACTCTTCAATACATTCCCCTAACCCATTTGAAACATTCAATTGGATCTAAACCCCACCTTAAGCCAACTTAGACCCAAGTTGACCCAACCTTACCCATATTGATCAAAATCCCAAAATCCACCAAATTGTCCTCTCAATTGAACTCAAAACCATTCCATGTCTTCATGAAAATTCTTCATGGCAATCCATTAATATTGTTGCTCAAGACATTTGGACCCAAATCAAGCTCAAGCTAGCCCAAGTTGAACCCAAACCAACCCATGTGCACACATGAGCCAAATTGAACCTAACCAAACCAAATTTGACCAAACCAACCTCTTGGCAACGAACCCTAGGCCTCCTAGGGTGGGTTTGACCTGACCCAACCCATGCCCCATGAGCCATGGACCAATGGTCTACCACTTGGGGCCATTGGGTTTAGCCTTTTGCTAAGGCTAAGTCCCATCCTTTAAACCTCCATTAAGCAACCTCCTCAGCCCAATTAATGCAGCAGAACTCCTCCTCAATGTCGGCATATTTTTAGGTTGTGTGTTTTGATCGCCAAATAGAAATTGTGCGGCGAATTTTAGATTTTAAATTTAATTTATATATATATATAATTTAGAAAGTAGCATTTGATTTTGAAAATAATTTTAAGTTTAAAAATTTTAAGATATGAAATCAAACTAATCTCACATCCCGAATAGTTTATATAAACGAGCACCACATCAAAAACCGTGTATTTATCCCGAGGAATAGATACACTTCTTGATAACAGAGCTCGATTAAATAAACTAAAAGATTTGTGACATCTGTTTGGTTTGCGAACCAATTTTTTAAGCCGACAAGTTCCCCTGCTTAATATAAAGGCATTAAGCAGGGTTTATATTATCTGAGTTCTTAAAGTTCCCTATAAGGTTTCAAACAAATTGGATTTTAGAAATTTTATCTTAAAGTTCCCTATAGTTAATTACATCTTAAATGACGGGAATCATTTAAGAAAACTCTCGATAATGATCAGTGGTTTTGCTCTCAAGAATTTCAAAGCTTAAGGTTTCAAACAAATTGATTTTGGAAATTTTAATAGGGAATGGATCAAATTTGGAACAGTTTGTTTTAGGAATCCAATGGGAGAAAGGTTGGGGATGTCACAGACCCGAAGTGAACTTCGGTGACTTCCCGACTATCCTATTGTTTGGCTTCAATTTGAGAGAATTTATTTAATATTTCAATCCTGCCAATTTTAGTTAATTAGGACTTATATGTGTATGACATAATCACACAAATAGTCTCGAAGATGTGAGGGTTTACGCCATACTAAACGACTACCTCGGAGTCCTAAGACCGGTTAGGGCTTAATTTGCATAACATGATTATGCAAAATGATTAACGAAAAGCTGAGGATTGATGTTGCACTATGCAAACTACCTCAAAATCCTATGGCTTGGTTATTTAATGCTAAGAAAGGTTTTGCTGATGAAGATGATCGTGCTGCCCATTGTGCTCCAAGCTCCTTGTTGTTGCAGAGGTTTAGTTTTAGAAGGTGACAATCAAGAGATGAGAGAAGTGTTTCGGTTTAGAAAGGTTGAAAATTGAGGTGGCTTAGTATTTTAATTAAAACAAATCTTAAAGTTGATTAAGCGAGACCAATTAAGATCCCACGAGTTCCGTCATCCCGACACCGTTATTTTCATCGGATTCACTTAGTCCGAATGAATTTGCTAAACTCAACTGAATGAGTTCCACACTTTCATTTAGACTGTGTGAAATCTCGTTAGCAACACGTGGGTTACATCATCGAGGGATTCCCGATCATCCAACGAGACATTTTAATTTTAGTTGTAATTGCAGTTTTGTTTTTATTGTTGATTAAATTTTGAGTTGTTTAAACATGCTGGGTTCGATCATTTTCATGCATTTATAAGTAAAGGAAAGTAAGACATTTAATAAATCACTAAATGTAAATTACAATAAACTTAAATGCGTACCTGGTGGGCACTCCCTTCATTTTCACCTGCACTTAAAACACATGTTAAGACATTTATATATTTGCAACAAGTAACAACTAGGTAAAGCTAAGGGAAGGTTTTGGTTGTCTACCAAATTCCTAATCCTATTGCTAGTCAATTCCTATGACGTCTAGGTTCTTGTGTTTTGTTAAGGATGATTTTCTTCACCAAAGATCAATGAAGTCTCACTGTTCTTTTAAAACATCTCATCAAGTTAGGGAAGTGCTCGGAATTGGATTCTGAACTTCCTCTTAAACATTTTAGGGATTACTTTGAGTTCAGTTAGTTTCATTGTGGTGGTGAATCAATCACCCAGACTACTCTTGCTCAGTGAATTAGGATGTTTGATTATCCTTGTGAGTAAGATGACATTTCATTTGATGTTTCATTTAAGAATTATAATAATGAAAGCATTTAGGGGCATGCTAGTCTATTAAGGGGGTTTTAACCATTCTTAGTCGAAGTTGGGATTAATAGTTTAAAGTGATTTAGTTATGATTGATCTTCTTTTCTCTTTTTAAATTATTTTTAAGTTTGGAATAGTGTTCAAGTTGTTCAATTCAATTAAGTTTTATTATTTTAAATAATTTTAACATTTCAGATTGATCTTTTAAATGTTTTAAATTTATTTTTTAATTTAAGTTTCAAGCATCTTCAGATTAGTTTTAATGTCTTGAAGTATTTCAATTTAGTCTTAATGTTTTGAATTTATTTTAATTTAAGTTTTGGACAATTTCAAATTAATTTCCTTTAGTGTTTTCTTTCTTTTTAATTTAACTATAAGATTTTTTCAAAAACTATTCCTCTCTTAAAATATTAATTTCAATCATCATTTTAAAGTTCCATTAATTGATACTTAAATAATGTTTGATTAATTTATTGATTAAGGGATTTAATTTAGAGGATAAATTTTTTTTTATATTACACCCCTTTTAATCTTTAATCATCCAAGCTTTAATTAATCTTCCAAATTTCATGTGATTTAATTAATGTTTCTTCTTTAATGTTTAAGGTAGTTTAATGAGTTACTACCACTTAAATTCCCTATGTTTCAATCATCCAAAATAAAGTTAGGATCAAAGATTCACCCTCCCCATGGTTAAGCCTAAATTTTAATTAAGGGTAAAATCCTTTAATTACCTTAATGCCTTCTTAAATATATTCATCTCATAATTCATCAAATTAAGCTCAAATGAACTTGAAATTTTTATGTCACCTCACTCACATGTCAGTTAAGACATTAGAGGAGAAAATGTGATTTTTCAATTTTTATTTAATTTATATAATAATTTTAAGGAAAAATAAGGATTTTTCAATGAAAATTTCATGACATGGCCAAGAGAAAGTTTCTGTCCTTAGAAAAATTATGGAAGGTTCCCATTGACCATAGAACCACTTGGACCAATTTTGGTGATTTTTTAAATTATATTTTATTTATTATAATTATTTTAAGTTTTGGAGTATTAATTAATTATAAAATAAAATTAAAGTGAAAAAATGGGTTTTATATTTTTCTTAAATCCGTCTGATCCCAAGGAGCTTAGAGAAATAAATCTTATATTTTTATGATTTTTCTTTAAATTTTTAGAATTATTTTAGTGAAAAGGTTGGAAAATTTATTTTTAATATTAAAAATTGTCTTAAGCCTTTAAAATTTAAAAACTTTCTTTAGAGACTTGGGAAAAATTTTTGGTTGGTTCCCAAGTGATTAGGGGACCAAATATGACATTTTTATGAATTTTAATATTTTCATGATTTTTATAATTTTTTTAATTATTAAAATATTAAAAGTAGTGTTAAAAATGAAGTTTTTAGAAAAAAAAATCCAATTTTAATTTTCTTAGACTCCTCTGACATCAGAGAAATCTCAAAATCAATTTGGTGAATTTTTGAAATTTATTTTAAGTCTTATGAATTTTTTTAAGTTTAAACTTAACTATGATATTTAGAAAATTCATTTAATGGGTCAAAATATTTTTAATTAACTTCAAACTTTTTATGGAGGTTCTTATTATCCTACATGACAGTGAAGAGTTGGTTTCAAATTATTTTGATTTTTAATTTGCCCTAATTAACTCAAAGTTAATTTTAGTTCAAGTGAACCATTAGGATTATTTATAATGTTTTGGTTCATGAAATAATTTCCCTGAGTTTCTCGCGAGTCATAGGGAACCTACCCTAATTTTCTTAGAATTTTCCAAACATTATACTAATTACTGGAATTAAAATACAAAAACAGGCATAAAAATTTGAAAATTAGATAACTTGCCATAGACATAGCCTCTGACCTTGGAAAATCCAATGAATGTTCCCAAGATTAGAGGCTACAAAAGCCCTATGGTCTCATGTCATGGTAAATTGTGTGTGTGAGTGGAGAATTAAAATACTCAGATTAGTGTTTAATTAATTAAAAATTAAATACTCAACAAAATAGATCAATTCTTTTTCCACATTGTTCTCCTCTGTTCACTGAGCAAGGGGGTATTTTTCTTTTAATTTTGTGATTTTTCTACACAAAGTTATGAATTTTCCAAGTTCTGGAGATTTAATTAAATAAAAAAGGGGGGAATTTCCTACTTAAGTGACACGGCGCCACGACAACTGATCACAGGAAAATGTATTAAGAAATTCATACCAATTTTATATGAAATTGCACTTTAAAGAAAGGTATATTCTATGTTTTATTGCAGGTATGAAGATTTATAGGTATTGGAAGCAAAAAGATCGAAAAGAAGCAAATCTGAAACGAAAAGGACTAAAAAGAGATGGAAATTTAACTAGCCTGCCGACAACAAGGAATAGGCCGCCGACGGCATGATTTTCCCGAAAGTTTTGAATATATTATAAAGGAGCCCGCCGACGACGAGATCGAGCTCGCCGACGGCGAAAATGTGGGTTCAAGCCAAATACATTGAATCTGGACGCTTTTGAAGAGGTGCTTAAGCAACCTTTGGATATATTCCTTCTTCTTTAAATATAGACGAATTTAGGCTGAAAAGTGTGTGTCTTGTGGAAGTCAGTAGTGTGTGGTGAGTCTATTGTGTGTGCATTAGTGTGTTTTAGAGTATATTAGTAAGTATAATTAAGTGTGTTGTACGAAGGAAGAGTTAGAGGAACTTGAGAGTACTGCTTAGGGAGAAGATTCGAGATAAGTTTTTATTTATTGTTTTATAACTTTAAATGAAATCCAAGTTTTGTGTTATTTTTCCTATGCATTCTGAGTAGTTTTCTCTGTCTTTCTCCTTGTTGAGATTTTGTAAAATGAAGAGTTGAATTAGTTGTGCCTAAAAATATTAAATAAAATTGTGATAATCTTTTTACTTAAATCTTAATTTACTTTTAATTTGGTTAATTGAATTGTTAAAATATGTTGAATTATCAACTATAGTAAAGATTACATCTAAGATTCAGGGAAGTCAAAAACCTTAGAAGGAGGGTGCAAATAAATAGGGAAATATTATGTATCAGGCGTAGAATTGGATATTTTAGTGTGACAGACTAAAATCTTCAATTCGGTCCTATCGTTTGGGAGCTGAAGTGTAGATGTTAGCCCTCAGGCGATGGGAACGTGGGAGCTCCGAAGTGGCGAGTGGTATCCTCGCGGCCTAGCGCGCGATTCGATAGCTAAGCATAGGATTAGTCGATGTTCTTTATGCTGGACCAAAGGGTAAAGAATATGCTCCTATTTGCACAATATAATTCTAACTAGTTTAATTATTCATTCACTTAATTCTCTTAACAAGGAGAAAGATACTTTTTCTAAATTGCAATCTTCTATTTAAAAATTAAGTAATAGAGTTTAGTATAAGCGTTCTTTATTTTTGTACACTAGATAGTAATTGCATTTGCTGAAATTAGTTCTTAATCTCTAAACTTCCCTGTGGGATCGATATCTAGGACTCCATTAGAGTCCTTTATTACTTGAACGATACGTATACTTGCGTTGATAAAAGGGGGGACACAATTACTAATTTTACTCTGATAATTATTTATAAAATATATAATATAAAGCTCCGCAATCATATAAACCCTGCTGCCTCCCGACCCCAGGTCAGCAACTTACGACGGCTCCGAAGCTCCACGCGTCTCCTTTTGATTCGGCGCCGCCATCCACCTCAGCACCACGCGGCTCCGCGGTCTCGTCCCGTCTCCCGATCTGGCGTGATCCTGGCCATTCATCCGATACACGCGCGATCCGATGACATCCGTTCATCGTCCTGACTGGTGTGAGCCGAGCACCGTCCACCTTCTAGCCCTAAAATTTCACTCATTTCTCAACCAAATTACACGGGGTTTGATCTTATGTGCTCGTCTAGACAAGGGTTATAAATCCATACGGCTAATGCGCATTAAAATCAAGTAAAACAAAATGGAGAATCGCTGGAAGCTTGGGAGAAAGAGGAGTTTCCATACCTTGGTCCAAGAGGTGAAGCCTCGATTGGATGTGCTCGACACGTTTGTTGGGGTCCCAGGAGCCTACAGATTGAGCCTCGAGCGCTGGTGTAATTCCTAGCTATGACTTCGTCCAAGTCCGATTTCGATCTCTGGCTGATAGAAGAAATGGTTGGCCTGGTGAGGGGGCTTTCTCTGGGGAACTTCTTTCTCTACCTCTGGTGAGGGCGTGGGAAGAGTTAATTGCAGTTTGGTGGAGTTTCAAGGGTTGTTCTGTTTCCGGCCTGATTTTTTACTGAGAAATTGGGCTCAGCCAGTGGTGATCAGGGTAAGAGAATAGTGGGGTTCTTCTTCTCTAGGCTGGAAGAAGCTCTGGGAGTGATTTGGGGAGGTTTTGTTGAGAAAAATTTCAAAAACCTTTAACACCCTTCTCATGGCCGAGAAATGGTGCTTAAATGACCAAAGCCATTCAGCTGAGCTTGGGTTCAATTGAGGGGTTCATTCTGTTGCTTAGGTGAAGGGCAGAGAGGCTCCAAGGTTTAATTTGGCTGAAGTAGATAGTTGGGGAGATTTGAGTGAGCTTAGCCTAGTGGTGGTTCTCGGTTTTGACTCCCTCCGGTGACTAGGCCGGCCGACAAGGACAGAGGGGCTGGCCCCAGGTCAGGTGAGTCAGGTGGGAAGGTTTAATGGTGATTAACAGTTGTGGGGATGTTTTGGGGCAAGGCAAAAGAGGATTTAACCACTTAAGGGAAGAAATCCCTTAAAATGGGGGACCCTTGGTCCATGGCTCACTTAGCTTGGGCTAGGTGGATCTAGGGTGGTTCCTAGGGTTCAAATGGTGGCTGTGGAAAGGTTGGTTTAGCCACATTTGGTTCAATTTGGTTAGGTTAGGCCATAGGTTCAATTTGGCTCATTTGGGTTTAGGTTAGGCTAACTTGGGTTTAAGTTTGATTTAGGTCCAAGTGTCTTGAGCAATATTGTAGAAATGATTGCCATGAAGAAGTTTCATGAAGACATGAAAAGGTTTTGAGTTCAATTGCAAGGTCAATTAGGTTGATTTTAGGATTTTGGTTAATTTGAGTAAGGTTGGATCAAGTTGGGTCCAAGTTGGGTTAAGGTAGGGTTTAGACCCAATTGAAAGTTTCAAATGGTCTAGGGGAATGTATTGAAGGGTTCCCAACATCAATTGAGAAGAAATTTTAGGATTAGGTCAGTCAATTTGGTAGATTTAGGGCATGGATTCAAGTTAGGTCAAAATGGGATAACTGTGGTTTCAAGTGGATTTGGGTTAAGCTTAGGCTCAAATTGGGACAATTGAAGGTTGCACGGGTTTCATGGGAGTGTTATGGAAGGTTTAGGATTGAAATTTGGAAGGAAAAAGTTGACATTAGGTTAATTGGGAATTTTGGATTAATTAGGCAAATTGGGGATTTTGGATTTCAATTGCAATTGAACTCAAATGTAAATCAATATGGACTTGCATTTGGTATAGATTGGCATTAAGGATGTTGAATTAAAGTTTAGAATTGAAATTTGGCAAAATTGAGGTCAAATGGGTTGATTTGGTTTGACATTGGGTCTATTTAGGTTAAAAATGGGTCAAATTGGGGGTTTTGATAAAATTGGGTCAAATTGACAAAATTGACCTATGGTGTAGTTGGACAAAATGAAATTGGGAATATTTGGGATTTTGTGAAATTTTCTAGGAATTTTTGGAATTTTGGGCCAAAAAGGGTATTTAGGGTATTAAGAGGTTATTTGGAGGGTATTGGGGTATTTTGGTGGATTCAAGAGGTGGTAATTGTTTTAAAATGATTTTTAGGATTTTTGAGAATTTTGGTTAATTTTGGGAAATTTTGGAGAGTTTTGTGGTTGTAGGGGCAATTTGGGTAATTTTAGGTAAGTTTAAGGACCCAATGTCAAAACCAGAATTTTTGGAAAAAATGAAATTTGGTTATGGTTGAGAGGGTGGAAAGGCTTAAAGTGAGCCATGGACCAAGCAGGTGTTCAATTTGAACATCTCATATGTTGTTCATAACCCTCTTAGCCAAAGAGCTAGGGGGCCATATGAGTGCTCCGATGGACCAGGAGTCAAGATTGGGTAAAGATGGTTTAGGGTTTAGGATGGGTGTGAGAGTGCAGTGTGTGTTCCAGCCAGACCTCACCAAGACAAGGCCACCCAGGGCAGTCCTAAGGCTTAAACATCCTATAGAAATTCATCTTTGTTTTCCCACACATTGGTCCCAACCTTCCAAATGACTTAGAGGTTGATGACCATCTATGTAGGATTGCAAAGAGAGTCAAGATTTGGTTTGAATTTCTAAAAAGGTGGGTTCCATCTCTAGTTCTCTAGGATAGTCACGGAGAAGTCCTATGGCTAGATCCTAAGCACTAAGAGGAAAGAAAAGAACTCACCAAAAATGAGGTCAACACTCCACTCCTCCTCAGCCTGCCCAGCCGCCTGACTGTCCTTGCCAGCCAACCCAGCCGCCGGAACAGCCACGCCCGAGCACCCCTTGTCTTTGAAATTTCAAAATTGAACCTTGGCAGTGTGTCATATCCTCTGCAGCCACCTTGCCTGCTCATCCCTTGCTCTAAGCGGCCTAAACTACTCATTGCCTGGCCCTGAGCTCCACCAGGCAGCCATGGCTATAAAATCCTCACCGTTCAGCCTTGCACCAGGTGTTGAAAATTTCCTCACAGAACTCCCTCAAACTACTCCCAAACCTTCTCCCAGCCTAGAGAAGAAGAGCCCCACAGTCCTCCTGCCCTAATCTCCACCGATTGAGCTCAATTTCAGAGCTCAATTTTAGGCCAGAAAACAGGCCATCCTCTAAACCTCCATAGAAACCAAATTAAACCTTCCCACACCTTCACCAGAGGTACAGAAGGAGTTCCCCAGTGAAAGCCCCCTCACCATGCCAGTCATTTGCTCTACCGGCCAGAACACCAAATCGGGTCTGGTCACTTTCATAGCCAGACATTTCACCATTGCTCGAGGCTTCATCCGTAGGCTTCTGGGACTCCAACAAACGTGCCGAGCAAATCCAATCGAGGCTTCACCTCTTGGACCAAGGTATGGAGACTTCTCTTGCTCCCGAGCTTCTAGCGATTCTCCATTTTATTCAACTTAATTTCAATGCATGTTAGTCGTATGGATCTGTAGCTCTCGTTTAGACGAACACATAGGACCAAACCTCGTGTGATTTGGTTGAGAAATGAGCGAGATCTTAAGGTTCTAGGGTGGACGGCTCTAGGGATGAACCAGACGGATATGATGACCAGAGACCGTTCGATCGAGCGTGTATCGAATGGATGGCGGAGACAGAGTTGAAGGGAACCGCCGAACGGAAAGTGAGCGCTGACTCAGATGGTGGCGTCGAATGGGAGCGCTCCGCGTGGAGATTTGGAGCCGTCATATGTTGAGGTGGCACCGCGTCACTTAAGTTGGAAATTAGGGATTTTCTAGTTATTTAAATATCTAAAACTTTAAAAATGCATAACTTTGCATAGAAAAATCATAAAAATAAACTAAAAATACCCTCTTGCTTAGTGAACAGAGGAGAACAATGTGGAAAAAGAATTAAGTTATTTTGTTGAGTATTTAATTTTTAATTAATTTAATACTGTTCTGAATGATTTAATTCTTCATTAGCATGCATAATTCACCGTGGAATGAGACCATAGGGCCTTTGTAGCCTCTGATCTTGGGAACATTCTCTGAATTTTCCAAAGCCAGAGGCCATGTCTATGGCAAGTTATCTATTTTCTAAATTTATGTGCTTGTTTTGGTATTTTAATTCTAATAATTAGCTTGTTGATCCTAAAAATCTAGAAAAAATAGGAGAAGTATCTTTGGGCCAGAAGATCCTATGAAAATTGTAACTTGACTTAATTCACTTAAACAAACCTTAATTTAGCTAAAACCCCAAAATTGAAATTAAATTAATTTGAAACAACCACACATCAAAATTACATAAACAATTTTCCACTGATCTCTAGTGTCAGGGGAATCCCACATAAAAATTTCAAGCCAATTGGAAAAGATTTAACCCACTAAATTGATTATTAAAGTTACATGGTCATTTTTGGAATTAAAAAATTCATAAAACTCAAAATACATTTCAAAAAATTCACCAAATCGATTTTGAGACCTCTCTTGGATCAGAGAAGTCTAAGAAAATTAAAATTAGAATTTTTCTAAAATCTTCATTTTTAACCTAATTTTGAATATTTTAATAATTAAAAAATCATAAAAATATTAAAATTCATAAAAATGTCATATTTGGTCCCCTAATCCCTTAGGAACCAACCAAATATTTTTCCCGAATCTCTAAGTAAAGATATTGAATTTTAAAGGCTTAAGGAAATTTTTAATAAAAAAAATGAATTTTTCACTTTCACTGAAATAATTCTAAAAATTCAAATAAAAACCAGGAAAATGTAAAATTTATTTCTCTGAGTTCCTTAGGATTAGATAGATTTAATAAAAAATATAAAACTTAATTTTCCACCACAATTTTATTTTATAATTAATTAATACCCCAAAACTCAAAATAATTATAATAAATAAACTATAATTCAAAAAATCACTAAAATTAGTCCAAGTGGTCCTCTGGTTAGTGGGAACTTCCCATAATTTTCCTAAGGACAGAAACTTCTTCTTGGTCATGTTGTGGAATTTTAATTGAAAATTCCTATTTTCCACTAAAATAATTATATAAATTAAATTAAAAATAGAAAATTCACATTTTTTCCTCCAATGTCTCAATTGACATGTGAGTGAGGTGACATAAAAAATTTAAGTTTATTTGAGCTTAATTTGATGAGTTATGAGATGAACAAGTTTAAGAGGCCATAATGGTAATTAAGGAATTTTAACCTTAATTAAAATTTAGGCTAAACCAAAGGGAGGGGTAAACATTTGATCTTAATTTTCCCTCTTGGATGATTGAAACATAGGAAGTTAAGGGGTAGAAACTCATTAATCACTTTGAACATTAAGGAAGAAACCTTAATTAATCAAATTATTAAACTTTAGAAGCTAATTAAGAAATGAATTATTAAGGTTAAGGGATTTGATATAGGAAGATTCTAATATTTTGAAATTGAATCCCTAATCAATGAATTGATCAAACATCAATTAATTTTTAATGAAATCATAACAAATAATGTTTGAAATTAAAAGGAATAATCTTGAAATCTTGTAACTAAATTAAAAGCTTAAAAAATACTTAAATTGATGAAAGATGACTT
Organism: Papilionanthe hookeriana x Papilionanthe teres; assembly: GCA_022702705.1. NCBI lineage: Eukaryota > Viridiplantae > Streptophyta > Magnoliopsida > Asparagales > Orchidaceae > Papilionanthe > Papilionanthe hookeriana x Papilionanthe teres. The sequence continues at coordinate 56,299,371 of CM040425.1, forward strand.
AAAATCAAACCAAGATAACTCAAGATGATTAAAATCAATTTGAAATCACCCAAAACTAAGAGTGAAACAAAGTTGGAATATTAAGTTTAATTTAAAACAATTCATAATCAAGACATTAAAATTAAACCAATTAAATTAATTCAAAACATCACGATTAAGTTAAAAACAAACTTAAATCATCAAAATTAAACTGAATCAAATAATTCAAAATATCTTTTTAACTTAAATAATCTAAAACATTTAAAAATCAATTTGAAAATTTATAATTGAATCACTTTTAAATCATCAATTCAACTTTAACTAAGAATAGTTAAATCTTCTAATGAACTGATTTGCCCCTCAAGGCTATCACCCTTATAATTCTTAAATGAAATATTGATACACCTAAAATATATAATATTTTTATGAACATTTTTATACCTAATTTTAAGGATATTGCACTTTAATGGAAGGTATTTTGTGTTTTTCTTGTAGGTATTATGAAAATGGATGGTTATGATGAAAGGAGCAAAATTGGATCAAATTTGGAGCAAAAATATGAAAAATGAAAATTTGGGCACTGGCGGCTAAGCGCCGCTGGGCCGGCGCTTAGCCGCCACAGTTAAAAATCAAAATTCAAATGAATTTTGCGCCAATTTCAAAGGGGATGGGATGCAACTCTTGGTGGTAACTTCCATAACTTCCTTTGGGCTGGAAGTTTGAATGAAGGGGTGCATTCTTTGGTGGATACATTGAATCTGGACACATTTTGAAGAGACACCAATGCACCTTTTGATTTAATTTTTAAAGAGAATCTTAGGAATGACTAAGAGCTCTTCCTTTGCATTTTGAAGAGAGTTTTTATTAGGAGTGGGAGTAGAGAATAGAAAAGAGCTCTTCCTTTGCCTTTTGAAGGGCACTTCCTTTGCATTTTGAAGAGAGTTTTAATTAGGAGTAGGAGTAAAGAGTAGAAAAGAGAAAAGGGTCGGAGTGAAGTCTTCTTCTTCCCACTTCTTTTCTTTCTTTTAGTTTAGTTTCTATTGAAGTTTGAAGTTATTCTGAGTCATCGGAGTTGGGAGATCCGCTTTGAGGTGTAGTTTAGTGAAGAGTTAAAGTTTCAGAGGAACTTCTTGAGTCTGATGGAGAGAATTTTCATATAAGTGTTTACTTTTATTCTTACATTTAGTTTTTTTTAATTAATACTTGTTTTTGTTTGTTGTTTTTCTTATGGATTTTAATTTCAAATCAATGTGTTTTTGTATTTTCTCAATGCATTCTGAGTAGTTTACTTTATCTTTTTCTTTCTTAAATGGAGAAGTAATTAGTTTATAGAGAATTTTTGTGGAAAGTATAAGTGTTTAAAGTTGGAAGAAGTTGTAAAGATTGATTCTGAAAACTTTGTTTACTTCTTAATTTGGCCTGTTAAGTTGTAGAATTTCTTGAGATTATGTAAGATCCAATGCGGTATTGTCTCATAAACGTTAGTAAGAATCACATGCAATTATATGGGTGAGAATTGTAGTCCATATAATTGAATGTAATATTAGAAGATATTTTTATGGAAGAGATAAAATTAGAGGATTTTTAGAGTGACGAGGCTAAAACCCCTAATTTGGTTTGAAGTTTTGAGTTTTGTTATGAGAAGTTAGCCCCAGGTTGGTGAGAATCGAGGGAACTCTAGAGTGAGAGGCCGGTATCTTCCCCGCTTTAACCATGTTCGAAAATGATAAAAAATTCAAATTAACCTATGTTCTTTATAGAACCAAGTAAGGGTAAAGAACACATTTTCTTCTATCTGTCACAACAAATTTAAATACTTCCACAACAATACTTTAATAATTATTACTACTTCATAAAAGGAAAGAAAATAATATTCTAGTTAATAATGTTTTACATACAGTGTTATTAGTTATTATAATTTTAATTTCTTGCTTAACATTTTATAAGGAAATTTTAAAAGACAAATCAACTTTTAAAACTTTTCAAAATCAAGACATACTTTCAAAAACCATAAAAAAAGAGTAAAAATATAATTTTTTGATTCCTTTCAAGATTTTCAAATTTTCCCCGTGGGTTCGATATCTCGGGGCTTAATCAGAAAGTCTTATATTACTTGATAAACGATACGTATACTTGCGTAGTATCCCATATTATAAAATCATAATTTTCATATCTAAATCATCAGCACATATATTTGGTGTGGAGTCAAGTTTTTGGCGCACATATATTTATCTGGGATCAAATATCAAATGAAATGTCACTTTACTCATGGGATAATCAAACATCCTAGTTCACTGAGTAAGAATAAAAAATTAACTGAATTCTCAGATGATCAATCCATCCATACGATGAAATTCATTTTGACTCAGAATAATCCTAATATTGTTGAAAAGATGTTCAGGACCCGTCCTAAGCACTTTCCCAACCTAATGGCATGTTTTAGAAGAACAATTGAACTTCATTGTTCTTTTATGAAGAAAATCATCTATAAACACATCTAAAGACTTAACTAGTGATAGGATTAGGATTTTGATAGACAACCAGAACCTTCCCTTAGCTTTACCTATGTGCTTTCTTTTAAATATATAAATGCTCTAACATGTGTTTTAAGTGCAGCTGGAAATGACGAGAAGACCCACCAGGTACGCTTTTATTTTATAGCAATTTATTTACCTGCAATGTACTTTCTTTTTATTGCAAGCTTGCATGTTAAACAACAATGTCACCCTGCATAAAAACTGGAACCTTTAGGGTAGCCGTGAAACTGAACCAAAACTAAAATTAAAAATCACAACAAGATAAAATTCACCGCCACAACATTCAAAATATAAAACAACTCAAAATTTAATCACAAACAAAACAACAAAAACTACAATTACAACTAAATTAAAACGTCTCGTTGGATGATCGGGAATCCCTCGGTTGATGTAACCCACGTGTTGCTAACGAGATTTCCCACGGTCTAAATGAAAGTGTGGAACTCATTCAGTTGAGTTTAGCAAATTCATTTGGACTTAGTGAATCTGATGAAAATAGCGGTGCCGAGATGACAGAACCATGGGATCTTAATCGGCTCTGCTTAATCAACTTTAAGATTTGTTTTAATTAAAACACTAAGATATCTCAAATTTTAAGATTTCTAAACCAAAACACTTCTCTAATATCTTGATTGCCACTTTCTAAAACTAAACCTTCTGCAACAACGAGGAGCTCGGAGCAAGCATAGTGGGCAGTGCGGCCATCTTCAACAACAAAACAAGTCTTCACCAGCTTACCTCTTCCTTTGTTTAAATAACCAAGCTACATGATCTCGAGGTAGTTTTTCTAGTGCAACATAAATCCTCAGCTTGTCTTTAGGCATTTGCATAATCATATTATGAAAATTAAACCCTAATGCGTCTTAGAACTCCGAGGTAACTATTTGGCATGACATAAACCCTCACATCTTCTATGCTATTTCTATGATCATGTCATACAAGTATAAGTTCTAATTAATTAAAATTGGCAGGATTGAAACATTAAGTAAACTCTCAAATTGAAGCCAAACAATAGGATAGTCGATAAGTCACCGGAATTCACTTCGGGTCTGTGACATCCCCTACTTCTCTTCCTTTGGACTCTCAAAATAAACTGTTCCAAATTTGAGCTATTCCCTATTGAAGTTTCAAAATCCAATTTGTTTGAAACCTTAAACTTTGAAATTCTTGAGAGCAAAACCAGCGATCATTATCGAGAGTTTTCTTAAATGATTCACTGTCATTTAAGATGTAATTAACTATAATGGCTTGCCCTTATAGGGAACTTTAAGAACCCTGCTTAATTCCTTCATATTAAGTAGGGGAAATTTGTCGGCTTATAAAATTGGTTCGCAGACCAAACAGATGTCACAAATCTATTAGTTTATTTAATCGAGCCTCATTATCAAGCAGTGTGTCTATTCCTTGGGATAGATACACGGTTTGTAATGCGGTGCTCGTTTACATAAACTTTTCGAGGTGTGAGATCAGTTTGACTTCATTCTTCAAAATTTTTTCAAACTTAAAACTATTTAAAAAAAAAAATCGAAATGCTACTTTTCAAATTATATATATATAAATTTCAATTAAACACTTAACCTATAAAAATATGCTAACAATATATATATATATATATATATATATACATAATTTTAAAATTAGTGTTTTAATTTTTGAAAAATGCAAGGCCAAACCGATCTCACATATATGATAGTTTAAATAAATGAAAATTACACCACAAGCCATGCATATACTCCGATGAATAGACACATTCCTTGATAGTGAGACTCGATTGAATAAACTAGGTATTTATGACATCTATTTTGTCTGTGAACCATTTATGTTGATCGACAAGTTTTCATATCTAATATAAAAGAATTAGGTATGGTTTATATTACTTGGATTCTAAAGTTTCTTATAGAGGCAAACCCTTATAGTTAATTACATCTTAAATGATCGAAGTCACTTAAGAAAACTCTTGATAATGATCAGTGGTTTTGCTCTCATGAATTTTAAAATTCAAAGTTTTTAAGGATGATATTGGAAATATCAAATGGGATATGATTAAATTTGGAACAGTTATTTTGGTTCCAAAGGAAGAAAAGATAGGGGACGTCATGGACCAGAGGGAGAACCTCTGTGACTTCCCAGACTATCCTATGATTTCGCTTCAATTTGGCAAAGATTATTAGATGTTCCATCTTGCCAATTTTATTATTTAGGGTTTACATTTGCATGATACAGATCGTACAAATAGTCTAGAAGATAGGAGGATTTACGTCGTATCGAACGAAGACCTCAAAATCCTAAGACGAGTTAGGGCTTATGTTGCACAAAATGGTTGTCCAAATGCCTAAAAGATAAGTTGAGGATTTACCTCGAAGTCCTATGGCTTGTTGTTTTAATTCTAGGGAATTGTTTAGCTGATGTAGACCCGTATTGCTGTCGTAGACCGTCGTCATCCATCTTCTTTGGCTCGCTCCAAGCTCCTTGCTGATAGTTGCTTTAATTATTACTAGTCTAATTAATTAGGGGGTATGTGTTTAGGCTTTATAGTGATCCACCGTAGGTAAACCAACTACTGTTCTCTATCCTAAAAGCTATTGCAATTAATTTAAAACATGCATAAACAAAATATACTATAAGAAAGTGCAAAAAAAGAAGTGTTGTAAAAATTACTGTAAATGCAATATAAACATATGTACCTGGGCCTCTGCTACTGCTACATGGTTAACATCATAAAACAGAATACAATTGCAGGGAAATTTAAATAAATTGCAGAAAAATAAAGCAGGAAACTCTAGTGTACAAAAGTAGCAAAACGAATCGTATCAATAGTACCAATAGACAAAGCAAAACCTGTAGTCTCATATGGTAGATCAGGACTAGGCATAAGGCATCGGTAAAGGTGGGGGCTCAGAGTTGGACTGTGTGCTTCCCGACCTTGGGTAAGAGTTACCACACAAAACCAAAAATTGGTGTCTCAATTTAGGCATTCAAAAATTTTAACACGTGTTCCACCAGATATAGTAATCCTCAATGGAAAAGAACAGAAAAGAGAACAAAAAAAATTATGTGAAAAGCTCAATCAAGAAAAAAAAGAAGACAGAAAACAAGAAGCTCCCTGAGAGGAAGCTTGAGACAAGCATATAACCCAAAATTGGTGTCTTAATCCTCCCCTGATTAAAAAAACTTGAAAGGTTAACTTAATAAGATTTTTCCAATATTATGCTTTGAAAAGAGTCAAGTAATTTTATGACTTTTGGTCGCTCATTAATTAGCTCAGAAATATCTTTGGAAGGTGAAAAATATTTTAATCATATGAGCAATAATTCTGAAATTTGCTTAGGCCCAGGAAGAAAGAAGTAAAGAAAAGGTTATGATATTAGCAATTAATGGAAATTTAAACCTGAAGTTATATTTTTCAGTGTCCAACAAATACAACTCTAACGTCAATTCAAAGAGCGTCGGAGCAATTTCTCAAAGATAACTTGAACAACCATTACAGAATCAGTGACAAGGTAAACCATAACCGCTACAAATAGAGTTACAAAGTTACAACATCTTCAGCTGTGGTGTCCATAGAAATAACACATTTTTATAGGTACTTGGAAAAGTATAATTCCGATAGCACCTTAAAAAGGGGTTATTTTCTACACATGCCTTCAGTAAGTGGACGGTACCTCAAGAAGTACTGCGTATCGTTATGTTTCAAAGACAGTCTCGTTGTACGAAGCACAGATGTCGCACTTGCTTGTAACTGGGTCCAAAGCCTAACTAAAAAAAATACAACAAAATAAGTCATGAAACAAAAATATATATATATATATATATATATATATACAATAAAATTTCACAACGAGTAAACAATAACAAATTCCATAATGAAACAACAAACAAATAAATAACAAAAAAATGAATAAATCCATCAAAATTAAACAAAATAAAAATGTCCATACAAATAAGAATGAAATTAAAAATTAAGATAAAACTTGAATTAAAATGAAATTCCAAATCAAAATAAAAGTTAAGTCAAAACAAAATCCTAACCATAATAAATTTAAATTAAAATGAAAATTGAAAATCAAAACAAAATCAAATCATTAAAGAAAATAAAACAAATAAAATAAATTCCAAATATGAATTCCCCAGTCTGAGGCTGTGATCAATATTCCTTCAATTCTCTCCATTTTTTGAGAAAGGATCAGTTGATTCTATTAACATGGAGCCGCGAGTTTCGATTAGTTCTGTTGGCATGGAGTCGCATCCTTTCCCACACAAACACCTTTTCGGTCAACTCTTTGAGTGTGATATGAAACACCCTCATATTCCCTCTCAATTTGTTTCCTTCAACAAAATCTTTCTACAACTTTCACTAAACTCTCAAACACAGAATTCTCACAAAATCTCCACAAATCCTTCATACATTCACCAGAATTTTGAGGTCGGTAGTCAACTGTCGATTCTCGTCCCGAGACTGGTACCGAAATTTCTGTTCTCAACTCAGAATTCCGAGATACGTATGAGACCCCCTTAAATAAAGTAAGGCATCCTATTCTCTTCTCTGCACCACAAATTTCCACATCCTACCCACCAAATTCTCCGCATTCATCGAAAATCAAATTTTAGAGGTTGAGGATATTACATCCAATTCTGCGTTGCTTAGGAGCTCCTCTTATCGTAATCTTTCAAATCAAATTTTATAGGTTGAAGATGTCACATCTGATTCTGTGTTGCTTTAGAAGCTCCTCCTATCACAATCTTTTAAATCAAAATTTAGAGGTTGGGGATGTTACATCTGATTCTGTGTAGCTTTAGGAGCTCTTCCTATCGCAATCTTTCAAACCAAATTTTAGAGGTTGATGATGTTACATCTAATTTCGCATTGGTTTAGGAGCTCATCCTATTGCAATCTTTTAAATCAAATTTTATAGGTTGAGGATGTTATATCCGATTCCGCGTTGCTTTAGGAGCTCCTCATATCACAATCTTTCAAATTAAGTTTTGAAGGTTGAGGATGTTACATCCGAATCTGCTTTGCTTTAGGAGACCCTCCTATTCCAATCTTTCAAATCAAATTTTAGAGGTTGAGGATGTTACATTTGATTTTGAGTTGTTTTAGGAGCTCCTTCTATCGCAATCTTTCAAATCAAATTTTAGAAGTTAAGGATGTTACATCTGATTCCGCGTTGCTTTAGGAGACTCTCCTGTCACAATCTTTCAAATCAAATTTTAGAGGTTGAAGATGTTACATCCGATTCCACGTTGATTTAGGAGCTCCTCCTATCGTAATCTTTCAAATCAAATTTTAGAGGTTGAAGATGTTACATCCGATTCCACGTTGATTTAGGAGCTCCTCCTATCGCAATCTTTCAAATCAAATTTTAGAGGTTGAGGATGTTACATTCAATTCCTCGTTGCTATAAAAGACTCTCTTATCGCAATCTTTCAAGTCAAATTTTATAGGTTGAGGATGTTATATCCGATTTCGTGTTGCTTTAGGAGCTCCTCCTATCACAATCTTTCAAATAATATTTTAGAGGTTGAGGATATTACATCTGATTCCGCGTTGCTTTAGGAGACCCTCCTATCGCAATCTTTCAAATCAAATTTTAGAGATTGAGGATGTTACATCCGATTTTGCGTTGCTTTAGGAGCTCCTACTATCACAATCTTTCAAATGAAATTTTAGAGTTTGATAATTTTACATCCGATTCTGCGTTACTTTAGGAGTTCCTCCTATCACAGTCTTTCCTTTCTCTTTTTTAGAGTCCAGATAGATCTTGAATTTCGGTGATTTCTTCATGTCAATGATTGAATTTTCTCTTTCTTTTCCTCGTCATCGACCTCGGCCTCATATGCGGGTTTGAAACGAGTTTTTATGTATTAAAGAAGAACTTTCATCAACTTGTTTTTCTTTATCATAGTTTTCTTCATTCATTTTGTTTTTGTCTCTTTCTTCTTTATTTACTACATCTCTAGAGAATACCGTTTTCTCTATTGAGGGAATAGTATGCAACATCTTCATGTACACCAATTTGATGGACTGAAAATGGTTGTAAGTCTCTCATAATGCAGCATTCTTGTCATTTTTGTAAGTATTTAATACATTGATGTAGTGAAGATGGCACCATTTTATGTTCATGGAGCCATGGTCGGCCAAGTAAGGCATTAAAAGAGGTTTCAGAATCAATGACATGGAATTTTGTCGTTTTCACTAAATCATCTATTTTTATGAGTAATGTTATTGATCCTACAGCTCGTTCCCCTTGTTGATTAAACCCTCATGACATCATTTTGTTTCTAGTTAATTTCTCTACACCAATGTCCAAATATGCGAGAATGTTGACCTCATTTTTTTTGAGGTCTAAACCTCCTCTTAGTACATAAGATCTAGCCATAGGGCTTCCCCTTAACTATCTTAGAAGACTAGAGATGGATGCCACCAACTAGAAATTTGACCACTTCCAAGCTTTTATTGAAATCCTACATGGATGGTAACAAACCTCCAAACCACTTGGAAGGATGAGACCAACATGTGGAGGCTCAAAGATGAGTTCCCATATGAATGATTGAACTTAGGGCAACCCCGGATGACTAGGGCTTGGTCTTGCACACACACACTTAAACCCCGCATTTACACTTGAACCAAATTTCTCACACACCTCAAACCCTAAGAGCACTTGCACTTAACCTATCTCATGATTCCTTTTTGAAACTCATGTGGATGGCCCCAAGCCCTTAGCCTTTGGTTAAGATTGTTATGACCAACATGTGGAGGATCCAAAATGAGCTCTCCCATGGATCTAGTGGCTTTGAGAAAGGCTTCATTGCTTGTATGATCATCTTACCCAATCAATTCCGAAATATCCAAACTTTGGTCTTCTCTACCAAAAAATTCCCCAAAATTTCCAAAATCTCTAAATTCATTCCAAAACCTCGCCCAAATCAATTTAAGCCAACAATTGACCCAACTGCACCAAAACCTACAAAAATTAGCCAAATTACCAAAATACCCAAAATACCCAAAATTGTAAAAATTCAAATTTCACCCAATTAAATCCCAAAAATCATTTGAAACTTCCCCACACCCAATTATCCCAAACTTGCTAAATTTGACCAAAGTGATCAATTTTGACCAAAATCCGAATTTTTCCCCTAAATTGCCAAATCCCCTAATCAACTCTAATTATCACCAAATTGATCTCATATTTCCCTAATTTAAATTCTAAACCCTAATTCAACATGCCCAATCTCAATTGAAACCCATTTTGAAGCCTAATTGAACCAACCCCAACCCCTAATTTTAATTTTGAACAAAAATCCCCAATTTTGACCTAAATCCCAAAATCCCCAAATTGAACCTCATGATCAATCAAAATGCCCCAATTTCAAATTCACATCAAATTTCAACATGTCTAAATCTAATTTCAATCATATCCCAATCCAATTTAATCATTCCATAATCAATTTAAAAAAAAATCCAAATTATCATGTGCATGTTTAAAAAACCCATCATCCCTTCATCTTAAGCACATCTTTTTAAAAGCCCTTCATTTTAAAAGCCTAAATCCCACTATACCTAATTTTAAAAGCCCATCATGCTTAAAATCTAAAAGCCCACATGACATTAAATCTTTCCATCATCCATTTAATCAAAATCAAGCCCTAAGTTCCAAGTTCAAGATTTCAAATTTTTCTAAATTTGGCTTTATGTAACAACTCATAAAATGCCAAGATTCTCAAAAATCCTTTTTCATGAAAATTACCCAAGACATATGCATGAAGCTTCATCCAAGCCACATGTGAGCCACTTTAGCCATGCCATGTCACCATTCCCTAAGTGGCAAAAGGAGGACTCTCTAATGATTCCACTTAAAGTACTTAACATTTCTCATGTTTCACCTAAACCCATGTTTAAGCACTAATCTCTATGATTGAGACCTCACCACCCAAGCCCCCATCAAGCTAATTCTTCATGACAAGTGGGTGCAACTCATTTCCATGACATGGACCAAAAGTACACAACAAGTAATTCAAATCCATTCTCCCAAACAAAATCAAATTTCTCATAACATGAAAGGACACAATAATAATAATAATAATAATAAATATATAAAATATTAAAGAATAAAAGAAGGGAAATAAAATTTTAAATAACATAACATAATGTTCTATTTAAGCTCATGGTTTGGTAAGAGGGAGGGGTTGGCGTCTGGATTTCTATTTTCTATCCACTCTCACTCTTCACTACTCCACATTACCACCTTACAAACACCTCCCTCCACTTCACTGTCCTTCTCCACCCCCTTACAACGACAACCTCACTTCCATTTCCTCCATAACTTCCATTCTCTTCTCTTTCACTCAATCTTGATCAAAAATTTTTTTGCTCCAAGCTCCCCTTATCGAAGCTCCCACCGTCGGAAAACAAGGATGCCATTACGACGTTTGAGCACCACAGATCTTCTTCAAACACCTAAGCCGTGAGCTCCCTCTCAAACTTGATCTTCAGGGCAATTTCTCTCTTCTCTTTTTTATTTTTTTATTTTACATGCATACAACTCAATTCTTTAGTATTTTCATGTCTATGTTAAAAAAAAGAGAGATAGAATTTAGATACATATCACCCTATTCTTTATCTTTAAGCTTTGAAATTTCACATGCACATCACACAAATTTTTTGAATATCCATACATACCACATAAATATTAAATATTTAGGTGGACAACACTCAAATCTTATGTATTTACATATTTAATACTCAAATTTTAATATTTAAAGAGCACAACACTCGTATCTTATGTGTTTAAATATGCGACACAAATTTTATGGATTTACACGTCTAATAATTGAAATTTGACGATCTTCTTGTACGTCGTTTAAACATGTCTGAAACTTAGACTTTTTAGGTACATACAACTTATAATTTGGAGATGACGAGTTTGGCGCGGTGCCGACGTGAAGAAGTAGAGCAATAAGGTGTTTTTTTATTTATGTAATTAACTCATTAAAGCTTAGAGAAAAATTAAATAATTAAAATATAATCCAAAAAATCACAAAAATTAACCCACACAAAAGTAAATGGTCAAGGGAACTCTACATAAAAATTTGAAATTAATTGGAGTTAATTTAATTACTAAAATTAATTTTTCAAGTAAAATGACATTTTTAATATTAAAAGAATTATATTAATTAAAATATAAGTCAAAAAATTAAAAAAATAGTTTTGGTAGTTCCTAATAACTAGAGAATTTTAAGAAAAAAAAAACTAGAATTAAAATAAATATATCATTTTTAAGCTATATTCTAATATTTAAATAATTAAAAATTAATTAAAAATCATAAAAATCAATAAAATATAAAAATTCATCAAAATGTCATATTTGATTTCCCGGTCACTTAGGAGCAATTAAAATAATTTTCCAAATTTCGAAGTCAAGATATTAATTTTTAAAGGCTTAAAATATTTTTTAAAGGCTAAAAATGTATTTTCCTTAAATTTGCATTAAAATAATTCCAATAAATCAAAGAAAAATAAAAAAAACAAGAAATTTATTTCTCTGGATTTCCTGACCTCAGAGAGATATAAGAAAAATATAAAACATAATTTTCAACTTAAATAATTTTTTATATTTAATTAATACTCAAAACAAATAAATAATTTTAATAATTAAAATAAAATTTAAAAAATCATAAAAATTGGTTTAAGTGATCCTCTGACTTATGTGAACCTCCAAAAATTTTCTTAGGGATAGATAATTTTCATTTTGTTCATTAAATGAATTAACTTTGAAAAATCCCTATTTTGAATTAAAATAATTATAAACAATAAAATAAAATCAGAAAAATTTTTAATTGACCCATAAGTGGGGTAACATAAAAGTTTCAAAGTCATTTGTGTTGAATTTAAAAAGTTAGGAAGTGATAAGTATAAAAGGGCAAAATGATAAAGGATTTAAGCCTTAATTAATATTTATGCCTAACCAAAGGGGTATATGGGCAATGAACAATCTTAATTTACATTTTTAGATGATTGAAACATACGGGTATAAGAGGAAGAAACTAAGTCACCAATTTTCAATATTAAGGGTAAAGTCGTAATTTCATAAATTATTATAATTTGGAAGTTAATCAAATTTAATGAGCTTAAAGTAAAGGGGTTTTGACTTTGGAAGTTAACAACTCACTAATCTCATACCCCTAATTGGTGTTTGAATGATGATTCAATCTTTAATAAAGATCAAATACCATCTTAAACTAACATTCCTAAAAATTACAAATCTACCCATTAAATCTTAAGGGCTTAGTAGTGAGCTAGGCTTAATCAAGAATTTCAATTAACAAGGTTTAGAAAAGGAAACCTAATCATTTACAAACATCTTGAAAACACTACTAGTCCAACCTCAATCAAATTGGCTAAGTCCCCTAATAACTCAATTTGCCCTTAAATGGTTTCACTCACATAACTCATAAATTAAACATCAAATCAATGTTACCCCACTCAAGGGATAATAAAACATCTAAGTTCACTGAGCAAGGATTAAAATATGATTAATAAACTCTAATTGAATATGGGTGATTGATTGGGCAATATAAAGAAACTAAATGAACTCATACTGGTCCCAAAAGTTTTGAAAAGATGTTCAGAGTTATGCCCCGAGTACTTTCTCAATCTAATGAGATATTTAGGACAATTGGATTTCATTGTTCTTTGCTCAAGAAAATCATCCTTATCATACCTTTGGGACCCACCAAGTTATGAAATAGTTCCCTCATTGAATTTAAATCATTAAACTTTAATTTCTACTTTTTACCTGCTTGGAATGCTAAAATTTCAGCGGATGCACTTGAAGACTACCAGGTACGCATTTATGTTTTTTTATACTTTAGGTATGGAACCAATTTTTGATTAGGCTCTTAAATCCTCAAGCTTCTCCTTCATTTTCACATACTATTTTTTCACTTTTTCGTTTTTTTTCTTTTTCTTTTTCTTTTTTCTTTTTTCTTTTTTTCTCTTCTTTTTATTTTGTCTTTTTTATAAGGCAAGGATTATTGTATATGAAAAGGTCTTTAATGATTTTGAATTCCATCATTCCATTTAAAATAAAGGTTTGATATATATCTTTAACTTAAAATCATAATAACAGTGTTGAAAATTATTCTTTAATAAAAGAAATTTAAGCTTTGAAAAGTAAAAGTTAAATCTTTTATTTTTACAAAAATATAACATTTCCTACTAAAGATAGTTTAACTATTTTTAATATTTCTTTACTAAGAAAATTTTAACTTTAAATTTTTCATTTTCTTATAAATTTTAACTAAATTCTCTTACTCATTTATATATTCAAAATTTTGCTTCTCTAACTTCATATACATAATTATTTTCAATCAAAAATGAAATTTATTTTAGGTATCCATGAGAACAAATAAAATTTTAGTTTTTGAAAATTTGTTTTTAAATTCCCCCCAAACTTTAAATTTTTATTTAGGATAAAACATTTAAGCATAAGAAATGATATATGGGTAAGAATAAAAAACTAGAATAATATGCTTGCAGAAATTTTCATATCCTAAATATACAAGTATAACAGTTTAAAAACATGAGTAAAAATAAATCAAATTCAGTTTTTTTAGTTTTTTATAAAATAAAATTTTCAAAAGACTTTAACATTTGTTGATATTTCTAAGCAAATACACACCAACTTAACATAACTAAAATCACAACAATACTAGAAAAGGTATGGTAGCAAATTTTGAAAAGTTTAAACATGTAAGTTAAATAGTGATTTCTAATAGTGTTCTAAATTTTCCTAACAGTTTTGAAATTAAATTATACACTATTAAAAACTCAAAAATTACATTACAACATTACTACCACAAACATATTACACATTATAACATAAAACAAAAATTCAACACAGATATATCTGAATATGCATAATAGAAATGATCCTACTATAGCTCACACATATCAGTGTTCACAAAAAAATACATCAAACAATAAAAAGTCTAAACATCACAAAACAAAAATAAAAACATCACAGACTCGACAAATATCAATCCTAATCATCATCCTCATCATCATCATCTCCCTCATTCCAAGCTCTAGATGGCACATAAGGTATAAAATAAGGATGATGAGGCATTTCAGCACTGTGATCTCCTCTAATTAGTCTGTCCATGTAGTGCTGATAATTCTCCTCATACTCATTGATCCACTAAAAATTTGATAGTTTTTTACTATTCATTTTAAACATGTTTTTGATGATATTGCACTTTAAAGAAATGTATTTTTCATGATTTCATGCAGCACAATGATTTTATGCCTTTGGAGCAAAAGGAAGCGAAAATGAACGAATTTGGAGCAAAAAGGGACAAAAGTACATTTTTATTGAACTAGCGCTAAACGACACTGTCACCAGCGCCGGACCGCGCTATTTTACAGAGAGTTGCGATCGATTGGAGGAATAATGGGCTGAACGGCACCGGACTGTGCCCTATCCCAATTTCAAACTAGATTCAATGTATTTGGCCAGATTTTTTAGGGTTGCTTGAGGGAACTCTTGGGAAATCAGCCATGGCCGAATTTAAACTTCTTTGGAGCAAATTTTAGAAAGGGGGAGAGTTTAGAGTGTAGAGAGAGTTTAGAGAGAGAGTGTCTTTTCTTTTTTTTTTAGGAAATCTTGGTTTTTTTGTTTTCTCTTCTAAGAAGTGTAAGAGGAGAGGGAAAGTGAGAGATTTCTTCTTCCTTACTTATCTAAAGAGAGAATTGTGTGTTGTTGTGAAGAAAGAAGATGAGCTAAAGGAATTCCTTGAAATTCGCTTGGGGAAGAGTTTGAGATAAGTTGTTTTTTCTTTACTCTGTTTGTATGGTTGTTGACCTCATATTTGGTGAGGTCTGACCTTTCTCTTAGTGCTTAGGATCTAGCCATAGGACTTCTCCTGGACTATCCTAGAGGACTAGAGTTGGAACCCACAATTTAGAAATTCTCAGCAACCACTTGGATGGTTACAAACCTCTAAATCACATTGGAAGATTAAAACCACCATATGGGCAACCAATAGTGAGTTCCCATAGGAGTTTTTGGACTTAGGGTAACCTTGAGTGACTTGAGCTTCTCTTGCACACACACATACCCCTACAACAACCAAATCATCCAAATTTTCCTAAAAATTACCCAAAATTCCTCAAAATCATTTCAAAAAAGATCCCACCTCTTAAATCCACCAAAATACCCCAATACACTTCAAATAACTTCCATATATCCTAAATACCCCTCTTAGCCCAAAATTCCAAAAATTCCAAAAATTCCCCAAAAAATTCCAGAATTTCCCAAATATTCTCAATTTCATTTTCTTCAACTATCACATACCCCAATTTTACCAATTTAACCCAATTTTATCAAAAGCCCCCATTTGCCCCATTTAACCCAAAATGCTCAAATCAAACCCAATCTTGACCCAATTGACCCCAATCTTTCCCAATTTCAATTCCAAACTTCAATTCAACATCTCCAATACCAATCTAAATCAAATCCAAGCCAATTTGATCCACATTTGAATTCAATTCCACTCTAATCCAAAATCCTCAAATTTGACCTAAAATCCCAATTTCTCCAAATTGAACCTTATGGTCAATCATTTCCCCAAATTTCACTTTCTAATCAAAATTGAACATGTCTAAACCCAATTTCAACCAAACCCAATTCAATTTGATCATCCCATGATTAATTACAAAAATTCAAAATCATTTCATGCATATAAAAAGCCCATACCCATATGCATGTTTAAATGCCCACTTCATTAATTTTAAAGCCCAAAATTGAGCCCACACGTCATAATTTCATCTTCTTATCATTCCATGGCATTTTAATCATATCATCATGACATCATACCAACTTTTTACATGCATACATGACACTTTCCCAAAATAAGGCATCATGACATGATTTTTCAAAATTCATGAAAATCTCAATTTCCTTTTACATGAAACATTTCCATAGGCTCATACACATCATAGCATGGCATGTGAACTCTCTCATGACCATCTAAAGGTTAATTTTATCAAGAATGACAAGGGGAGGTGACCATTCCCTCTTTTCCTTCACTTGGAATTATCCTCATTTATGAAACATTAAACCACTAGACCTCACCTAAACTCACTTGAGGATCTTAGGAGTAGCTCTAACCATATTGGGACCAAGCTTAGCCATTGGACCAAGGGGTTAAACCCAAGCTAGCCAACTTACCCAAAGTTCCAAATCCACATTGGATTTTCACCTCCCTCTTACATTATTTTATTCTCCCTGACAAATATGACTTTTTTTCTTTTCTTTTACACACTTCTTTTCATTTCATCATTTTTTCTCTGAACCTCCATAACCCCCATTTAGCTAAAAAAAAAAAAGAAAAAAGAGGAAAGCTTGCAAGTTCTCCCTCACTCCTCTCCAACCTAAGCTCTCCCTCACCTCACCAACCTTGAAGCATCTCAAGCTCACAACACCTCAACTCATCCTTACCCGTAAGCTCCAAGTTCTCCTTCCTTGCTTGCCGTGAACTTCTAAGCTTCAGGTTCTCTCCTCTCTCTTTTTTTATTTTCTTTTTTTACATGCATACCACCCATTTCTATATATTTACATTTCTAACACCTAAACTTTTTTTTTTAAAAAATGGAATTTACATTTATTCCCATGCATGCTACAAGGCTCTTGTGGATTTATCAATTCACCATTTAATATCGTGTGTTTACATGTCTAGCACCTAAAATTTTCTTTCTTTTTTAAATAAAAAAGGAACCAAAAAAATTGCGATTTACATGTTTTTAACTGCCACATCATCGTATGGATGTAAACTCCTAAGTTAGATGAGCATTTAAAAAAAAACCACATTCAATTTCGTTAAGAATCGACTGAGATATTAAGCTTTGAAGATGGATGGCCCAGGTAGAGTCGGACGGAAATTGGTCCGTGAATGCGCTGCCACAGGAACCGCACCAGACAATGGGAGATCGACACGTGGCAGCGGATACGAGGATGACTAGGATTGAGCGGGAAATTGATTTTTTTTATTTATTTTAACTCACCAAACTTTAAAAAATCATAACTTCTCAAAGAAAACTCCAAAAAATAAAATAAAAATACCCTCTTGCTCACTGAAACGAGGAGATTAATGTGAAAGGGATTTCATATTTATTTGATGTATATTTGATTTTTAATTAATTAAATGGTGTTTTCAAACTTTTAATTTTTCATGCATGTAGCAGCTTCACCATAACTTGAAATTTTGGTATGTTATTCTATGCATCATGGTGGATCTTTCCTGATTTTTCCAAAGTTAGAGAAGATCTCCATGATGAGATATCTATTTTTTCAATATTATGCATGAGTTTTGTTATAATAATTATAGAAATCAGCATATTACTTAGAAAAATCTAGAAAAATTAAGGTAAGTTTCTTATGATCAGAGGACCCTAGGATAATTATCTCTTGATTTAATTCCTTAAAAATAACCTAATTTGTCTAAATACTCAAAAAGAAAATTAAAATAATTAGGGGAAGCCACACATCAAAATCACTTGAAATCAACTCTCCACTGTACTTTATGGTTAAGAGAACCCCTATAAAAGTTTCAAAATATTTGGAGTTGATTTGATCACCCAAATGAATTTCCTAAGCTTAATGATATTTTTGCCAATTAAAAAATTCATAAAACAAAAATGCATTTCAAAAATTTACCAAATCAATTTTGGGGGTTCTCTGAGATCAGAGGAGCCTAAGAAAATTAAAATTCAAAATTTCATAAAATTTTTATTTTTATCCTATCTTTGAATATTTTAATAATTAAAAATTTATAAAAATCATAATAATATTAAAATTCACCAAAGTGTCATATTTGGTCTCCTATTCACTTGGGAACCAACCAAATATTTTTTCTAAGTCTCTAAGTAAAGATATTGAATTTTAAATACTTAAGGTAATTTTTAATGTTAAAAAATGGATTTTTCAACATTTCCACTAAAATAATTCTAATAATTCAAAGAAAAATTAGAAAAAATATAAAATTTATTTCTCTGAGTTCCTTGAGCTTAGAGAGATTTAAGAAAAATATAAAACCTATTGTTCCACTTTAATTTTATTTTATAATTAATTAATACTCCAAAATTTAAAATAATTATAATAAATAAAATAAAATTCAAAAAATCACCAAACTTAGTCCAAGTGGTCCACTGGTCTAGGGTCACTTCCAGTAACAATTACAAATTCATAGATCTTTCCTTGGTCAAGTTATTGATTTTTCTTTAAAAATCTCATTTTTGCATTAAAATAAATATATAAATTAAATTAAATTCAGAAAAATCACATTTTCTCCTCTGATATTTTAATTGACCCATGAGTAGGGTAACATAAAAATTTCAAAACCATTTGAGTTATATTTAATGAATTATGAAGTGAACAAGCATAAGGGGCAAAATGGTAATTATTGAAATTTAGCCTTAATTAATATTTAGGCTTAATTATGGGTAATGGGCAATAAATGATCTTAATTAATCTTCTTAGATATTGAAACATAGGGAATTAAAGGGTAGAAACTCATTTATAACTTTTTTCAACATTAAAAAAAAAAGAATTATAATTTCTTTAATTAAAAATTTGGAAGTTAATTAAAAGAGAAGATATGAGTTGAAGGGGTTTAATCTTGAGAGATATTAATTTATGAATCTTAACCCCTAATCAATGATAGATATCAAATGTCACTTAATCTTAACTTAAAGACTCATTAATGAAAAATAAGATAAATTAAATAATCAAATTAAAACAATTTCTAAGATAATTAAATTAAAAATAACTTTAAAATAATATAATTAATTAAATTAAAGATAATTTTAAAATAATCTAATTAATTAAATTAAGAAATATTTTAAAAAAATAAAATAATTAATTGAATAAAAATAAAAATAAAAATAAAAATAAAAATAATAAATTAAATTAAAAAAAATAATTTTAAAATGACATAATTATTTAAAAACAATTTAAATTAAAACAATTTTAAAATAATTTAATCAACTTTAAGTCAAAATTAAATTAATATAACTAAATTAAAATCAGCTTCAAATCAACACAATTAAATTGAATATAACTAAAATTAAAGTTAAAATAATTTTAAAATAACTAAGTCAACTTTTGAAATGACATAATCAAATTGAAATAACATAAGAAAATCTGAATTAAACTAAAATATTATAATTAATTTGAAACAGTCTTAAAACATCAACCCAACCTTAGATAAATTAGCTAAATGCGTTAATGAACTAATTTGTCACTAAAGGCTTCCACCCATATAATTCTTAAGTGAAATGTCAAGTGAATGTCACCTCACTTAAGGGATAATCAAAACATCTAAGTTCTTTGAGCAAGAGCAAAACATTTCCAACAAACGTAAAACAACTCGGGTGATTGATTCATCATTACAATGAAACTAAATGAACTTGAAAGATAATCCCGAAAGCGTTTAGGAAGATGTTCAGGGCTCTCGAGCACTTCCCTAACCTGATGAGATGTTTTAAAAGAACAATTGGACTTCATTGTTCTTTGATGAAGAAAATCATCCTCAAACACACCTTAGGAATTAACTAGTTATAGGATTAGGATTTGGTAGACAACCAGAACCTTCCCTTAACTTTACCTAGGTGTTCTCTTTAAATATTTAAATACTCTAACATGTGTTTCAAGTGCAATTGGAAATGACGAGAAGACCCGTCAGGTACGCTTTTATTTTATTGCAATTTATTTACCTGCGTTGAACTTTTACTTTCCTTTCTTGCAAGCTTGCATGTTAAACAACAATGTCACCATGCATGAAAACTAAAACCCTTAGGATAACCGCAAAACTGAAACTAAAAATAAATTAAAATCAAGGCAAGATAAAACTTACCGCCACAACATTCAAAATATAAGACAACTCAAAATTTAATCACAAACAAAACAATAAAATTATAATTGCAACTAAATTAAATCGTCTCGTTGGATGATCAGGAATCCCTCGGATGATGTAACCCACGTGTTGCTAACGAGATTTCCCACAGTCTAAATGAAATTGTGGAACTTATTCAGTTGAGTTTAGCAAGTTCATTTGGACTAAGTGAATCCGATGAAAATAATGGTGTCGGGATGATTGAACTGTGGGATCTTAACCTGTTCTGCTTAATCAACTTTAAGATTTCCCTTAATAAAACTTAAAACATTGAATTTGAAACTCAACCTCTAAACCATGACACTTCTCTCATCTCTTGATTGTCACTTCTTAAACTAAACCCTCTGCAACAACAAGGAGCTCGGAGCAAGCGCGGTGGGCAGCACGACCATCTTCGTCAGCTTAATCCTTTCCTTAGAAATAAACAACCAAGCCATAGGATTTCGAGGTGGTTTGCCTAGTGCAACATAAACCCTCATTTTATCTCTTTAGGCTTTTGCACATGGTGCAATCTAAGTCCTAACTCGTCTTAAGACTTTGGGGTCGTCGTTTGTTACGATATAAACCCTCATAACTTTCAGGCTACTTGTATGATTATGTCATACGAATATAAGTCCTAATTAAATAAAACCGGCAAGACTGAAACATCAAATAACATCTCCTCAAAATTAAAGCACAACAATAGGATAGTTGGGAAGTCATCGAAGTTCGCTTCGAATCCATGACATCCCCTACCTTTCCACTCCTTTGGACTCTTAAAATAATTGTTCCTAATTTGATCCATTCCCTTTTGAATTTCCAATGTCCAATCTTGAAAACCTAAACTTTGAAATTCTTGAAAGCAGATCCACTGATCTTAATCGAGAGTTTTCTTAAGTGATTTCTGTCACTTAAGATGTAATTAACTATAGGGGCTTGCCCTTATAGGGAACTTTGGAACCCAGGTAAGATAAACCCTATTTAATTTTTTATATTAAATAGGGAACTTGTCAGCTTATAAAACTGGTTTCACAGACTGAACGAATACCGTAGATTCCGTAGTTCATTTAGTTGAGTGTCACTATTCAAGTGATATGTTTACCCTTCGGGATAAATGCATTACTTGTAATGTTACACTCGACTAATCCAAACTATCGAATGTACGCTATCCCGTTTCATTTTTCAAAATTATATTACTATTTTTCAAAATTATACCCCATTATTTTAAATTAAACTATTTTAAATCTAAACTACATTTTAAAACCTCCTTTCAAAATTTTAACGACTGACAATGACGTTGTTTATATATATAAAATCCATGTTTGGCATCTTTTTCCTCATAAGTCTTGAGTAAATTTCTTTGTCTTTCTTCTTTTCATGTGATGTGTTGATGTTGTGATATGAAAATTATGTGTCGATTTATTATGGAGAATTTGTGATGACATTTTCACTTTGAACTTCATTTACTTTTTGATCTGACCAATTGAATTATTAAAACTTGTTGGGAAACATATGTTCCGAAAGGATTATGAGTTCCACAACAAAAGTGAAAGTCACATTTAATGTCCATGAATGAGATACGTAGTTCATGGGGATTGAGTGAAAATAAATAAGAAAATATACTTTGATGGACGTAGAATTGGAGATTTTAGAGTGACAGGCTGAAATCCTCAATTTGATCCTAATGTTTGGAGAGTTAGCCTTCAAGGGAAGGGAAGTGGGAGCTCTGGAGTGAGAGCGAGTATCCTCCCAGCCTAACCACGGATTTGGGAACTAAACTTAGGATTAACCAATGTTCTTTATACGCTGAAAAAAGAGTAAATTATAGGAATGCTCCTATTTGGCACAATACACTTGCATCACTGATTTATGTCACAATAATCATCATATTATAATTGAAAAGGATGAAGACTCTTTCTTACAACTGAACTTTATTATAACTTTAATCTTGTGTTAGTTTAACTTGCTAGAAGTTTATAACGTACTTTGGTAGAAATAATAACTACAACTGTTTGTCTTTATTTTAAGAATTGAACTTATTTGCAATTATGATGTGATTCGATAAGTGATTTATGTGCTACGTCATAAAATTAAAGCCTTCCTGTGGGATTGATATTCAGGACTCCACTAGAGCCCCGTATTATTTGAGCGATACGTATACTTGCGTTTAATTGTGTAACTCATTATAAAACTAAATCAATATATATATATATCTGAGTTCATAAATTTTGGCAAATTAAAAAAGTCGCACCAACTTTTTGGCGCCGTTGTCGGGGAGGTGAGGAAAGGTAACAACTAAAATTTAATTTTTTAGTATTTGAAATCTTATATTTAAATTACAAGTCATAATTGTGTGTGTTTGTTTATTGTTAGTGTGCTTATTATATTTGTATGCGTAGTATCAGATCTATAGGTTTAGTGCCTTACGATTATGAATTAAAGCGCACTATTAGAAAAATTTGAAAACAACAAAAACAATTTTCAAATCCTCACAAAATGACAAACAACTTAAACATTCAAAATGAAAATATACCAAGACCTTTAAGAGATTATGTTAATCCAACAGCAGATGAAATTCATTTAACTATCCAAAACCCTGATGTTGCTGCTAATTCATTTGAGCTTAAACTTGTTATTATCTAAATTGTGTAGAATAATCAATTTGGAGGAACACCTAATGAAGATCTTAACTTACATCTCGCTAGTTTTCTAGAACTGTGTGCTACTTTTAAAAACAATGGAGTGTCAAACGATGTTGTTAGGCTTAGACTTTTTCCTTTTCCATTAAGGGATAAGGTTAAGGTGTGGTTAAATTCGCTAGCACCTGGAACTATCAGAACTTGGGGAGAGCTTTCACAAAAGTTTCTGTCAAAATATTTCCCTCCTTCCAAAACTGCTTGGGCGAGGAATGATATCACATCTTTTAGTCGAGTTTGATGGGGAATCCATATATGAAGCTTGGGAAAGATTCAAAGATCTTCTGAGAAAGTGTCCACATCATGCTTTATCAGACTGGTTAATAATTCAAACATTTTATAATGGATTAGTGGGATCTTTGAGATTGATTATGGATGTTGTTGCTGGTGGATCATTAATGTCTAAACCTTTTGATGAAGCATATTCGTTAATTGAAGAGATGGCTACTAATAATTTTCAATGGCCCTCTGAGCAGGTAAAGCCTAAGGGAGTAGCTAGTATTCATGATTCTGATGCGATAGCTATGATAGTCTATCAAATTGTTGCACTTTCTAAGAAAATGGATAAATATGGAATGAATTATTCTCCAACACCCCCACTGTTAGAAGAAAGTTCATCAGGACAGATGTTAGACTCTCAAATATCTTATGAAACATAAAATGCCATAAATAACAAAGTTAATAATCCTTATTCGAATTATTATAATCCTAGTTGGAGGAATCACCCGAACTTCAACTTGAATAACACCAATGCTGTTGTTAACTCGCAATGGGGAAATTATCTTATGAATCCAGTTGGAAATCCGAACAACCAAGGAAATACCAATTATAGACCTTCTTATCCTCTTGGTTTTAATAGCAATCAACAATTTAAGGAAAAGAAGTTGTTTACATAAGAAATGATTCTGAATATGGGTAATCAAATTCAAGCTCAAAATGCAGCGATGAAGAACATTGAGAATCAATTGAGACATATCTTTACTGCGCTTAATAATAAACCTTCTCGAAATCTTCTTAGCAATGTTGAGATCAACCCAAAAGATCAAAATAATGAGCAAATTAAGGCTATTCAATTAAGGAGTGAAAAATAATTGGAACAAAGAGTTCAAAAAGTAGTCGAAGTTGAAAGAGATGAAGTGAACATTGAGAAAGGTTCTAATAAGATATATCTAGATGAATATCTGCAAGAACTAATGAATATAACTGATGAAAAACCACCTCATCCTTTTCCTCAAAGACTAAAGAAACAGAACTGAGATAATAGATTTGCAAAGTTTTTGAAAATTCTTAAGAAATTAACGATTAATATTCCCTTTGTTGAAGCATTAGAGTAGATACCTGATTATGCAAAGTTTATGAAGGATATTCTTAAAAAGAAAAGAAAGTTCAAAGACTACGAGACCGTTGCACTTAGCAGTGAGTGTAGTGCAGTTATTCAAAAGAAGCTTCCTGAAAAACTTAAAGACCCAGGTAGTTTCACTATCCCGTGTGTTATAGGTGAGAAATTTTTTGGAAGAGCTTTATGTGATATTGGAGCTAGTATTAATCTTATGCCTTTATCAACTTTCAAAAGATTGAGAATAAGAGAAATTTCACCTACATCTGTGACTCTTCAACTGGCTGATCGTTCTATCACTTACCGTAAAGGAGTTGTGGAAGATGTATTTGTAAAGGTGGATAAATATATCTTTCCTGTGGACTTTATTGTATTAGATATGGAGAAAGATAAAGAAATTCCAGTTATTTTCGGAAGATTATTCCTTGCTACTGGGAGAACTATGATTGATGTCCAAAAAAGGAGAAGTAATTATGAGAGTTAATGATCAAGAGGTAACTTTCAATATTCTGAAATCTATGAAATACCCTTCAACTGAAAAAGATGATGAGTGCTTTCGAATGGAAATCTGCGATTATTTGAGAGAATATCATTTTAGAGAAGTATTTGAAGAGAATCTGGAATGCGAGGATGAATATGAGAGTGAAAGTGAAGATGATTTGGATGATATGAAGAATGAAAAGTTAGAATTTGTTCAGGAAAAATTTGGAAGATTGGATACTATGGAAAATGGAGATAAAAGTTTAATTTCATCTATCATTAAGCCCCCTGAACTTGAGCTGAAAATTCTCCCTGTTTTTAGGAGAATCATCTACTTTACCAATCATTGTATCTTTGGATTTAAATGAATATCAAGAACAAAAATTATTGGACACCTTAAAAAGATACAAAAAGGTTTTTGGTTGGTCCATAGCTGATATTAAAGGAATCAATCCATCAATCTGTATGCACAAAATTTTGTTGAATGAACAACATAAACCTAGAGTTGATTCACAAAGGAGATTGAACTCAATAATGAAAGAAGTGGTTAAAAAAAGATTTTAAAGTGGTTAGATGCTGGAATTATATATCATATTTCTGATAGTGTTTTGGTAAGCCCAATCCATTGTGTTTCTAAGAAAAGAGGAGTGACTGTTGACGTAAGTGATCAAAATGAAATTATACCGACAAGATAAGTCATTGGTTGGCGAATATGTATTGATTATAGAAAATTAAACGCCGCCACCAGAAAAGATCACTTTCCTTTACCATCCTTAGACCAAATGCTAGACAAACTTGTTGGACACAAGTACTATTGTTTTTTAGATGGATATACCGGTTATCACCAAATACCTATTACTCCTGAGGATCAAGAGAAGACTATATTTACTAGCCCTTATGGAACTTTTGCTTTTAGAAGAACGCCCTTTGGATTATGTCATGCACCTGCAACATTTCAAAGATGTA
The DNA here is from genome assembly GCA_022702705.1 of Papilionanthe hookeriana x Papilionanthe teres. Lineage (NCBI taxonomy): Eukaryota > Viridiplantae > Streptophyta > Magnoliopsida > Asparagales > Orchidaceae > Papilionanthe > Papilionanthe hookeriana x Papilionanthe teres. Next base: position 56,325,296 of record CM040425.1, read on the forward strand.
TGACGTCCATATTTAGCAAATTAATAGATGATGGAATAGAAGTGTTTATGAATAATTTTTCAGTATTTGGAGATTCATTTGATGCATCTTGTGCAACTTAGAAAAAGTTTTAGAGGTATGCGAAAGAATAAATTTAGTCCTAAACTGGGAAAAGTGTCAATTTATGGTTGCAGGAGGAATTGTGCTTGGACATAAAATATCTAAATATGGTATGGAAGTAAATCATGCAAAGATTCAAATTATAGAAAAATTATCACCTTTAACAACTATGAGAGGGGTAAGAAGCTTTTTGGGACATGTAGGATTCTACAGGCGACTGTCGGCATATTTTTAGGTTTTGGTGTTTTATTTGGAAAAGGGGGGTCGCCTACAGAAATTGTCGACGAATTTTAATTTAATTTAAATAAATAATTTGAAAAGTAATATTTGATTTTGAAAATAATTTTAAATTTGAAAATTTTAAGATATGAAATCAAGTCGATCTCACATCCCGAATAGTTTATATAAACGAGCACCGCATCACGAACCATGTATCTATCTCGAAGAATAGACACATTGCTTGATGATGGGGCTCGATTAAATAAACTAGAAGATTTGTGACATCCGTCCGATCCGCGAACCAATTTTATAAGCCGACAAATTCCCCGTTTAATATGAAAACATTAAACGGGGTTTATATTACATGGGTTCTTAAAATTCCCTATAAAGGCGAGCCCCATAGTTAATTACATCTTAAGTGACGGGAATCACCTAAGAAAACTCTCGATAATAATCGGTAGTTCTGCTCTCGAGAATTTCGAGGTTTAAGTTTTCGAGGATTGAATTTTAGAATTTCGATAGGGAATGGATCGAGTTTGGAACATTTTGTTTTGGGAATTCGAAGGAAGAAAGGTAGGAGAAATCGCGGATTCGAAGCGAACTTTGGTAATTTCCCGACTATCCTATTGTTTGGTTTGAATTTAGGAAAGTCCTAATGTTTATTTAGTATTTTGATCTTGCCAATTTTAATTAGTTAGGACTTATATTTGTATGATAAAATCATACAAATAACTTCGAAGATGTGAGGGTTTATGTCGTATCAGACGACTTACCTCGGAAATCCTAAGACCGGTTAGGGCTTAATTTACATGATATGATCATGCAAATGCACTAACGAAGAGTTGAGGATTTATGTTGCACTAGAGCGAAACTACCTCGAAGTCCTATGGCTTGGTTATTTAATTCTAAGGAAGTTTCTTTGAAGTAGACTCGAGTTTTCTTGATGACGATGGCCGTCTTGCCCACCATACTCCGAGCTCATTGTTGTTGCAGAGGTTTAGTTTTAGAAGTCATAAATCGGGAGATGAGAGGAGTGTTTTGGTTTAGAGAAAATCTTAAAATCCGGGTGTTTTTAATATTTTAATTAAACAAATCTTAAAGTTGATTATAACAACACCGGTTAAGATCCCACGGTTCCATCCTTCAGGCATCGTTATTTTTATCGGATTCACTTAGTCCGGATGAATTTGCTAAACTCAATTGAATGAGTTCCACACTTTCATTTAGACCGTGGGAAATCCCATTAGCAACACGTAGGTTACATCATCCGAGGTATTCCCGATCATCCAACAAGACGTTTTAATTTAGTTGTAGTTGTAGTTTTGTTGTTACGTTTGTGATTAAATTTTGAGTTGTTTTATATTTTGAAATGTTGTGGCGGTGAATTTTATCTTGTAATGACTTTTAATTTAGTTTTGGTTTCGGTTTTAGGGACTATCCTAAAGGTGTGGGTTTTCATGCAACGAGTTGTTTATCATGCAAGAAAAGTAAGTGCGATGCGATTAAATAAATTGCGATAAAGTAAATTACGATAAAATAAAAGCGTACCGGAGGGTCTTCCCGTCATCCCAAGTCGCACTTAAAACACGGTTAGAATATTTAAGCATTTAAAGTAAGTTCCTAGGTAAAGCTAAGGGAAGGGTTATGGTTTTCTACCGAAGGTCCTAATCCTATAGCTAGTCATCTCCTATGACGTCTAGGTTCTCGTGTTTTGGTTTAAGGACGATTTTCTTCATCGAAGAACAACTAAGTTCGATTGTTCTTATAAATATCCTATCATATTGAGGAAGTGCTTAAGACGAATCTTAAACATCTTTTCAACATTTCTAGGATTATTCTAAGTCCGAATGAATTTAATTATACAAATGAATTAATCGTCCGGGAGTTTAAGTTTTGTTATCTTGCTCGAGTGAACTAGGACATTTGAATATCACTATAAGTGAAGTAACGCTTCTTTTAACACTCCTTTTTAAGAGTTATGACATCACGAGCTTTCGAGGGCAAATGGATGTTCAAGTGAGTTGTGATTTAATTTTAGTTAATGGATTTAAGTTTGGAATAGTGTTCGAGTTGTTTTAGATTTATTTTGAATTTCTTTATGTCTTAAGTAATGTTATATTTAATTCGATTTAATTTAATTTAACTTAATTTAATTTAATGTGGTTTAATTTAATTTAATTTAATTTAAGTTAATTTAATATAATATGCTTTAGCTTAATTTAATTCAATTTGATTTAATTTAATTTGATTTAGTTTTAATTTAATTTAATTTAATTTAATTTAATTTAATTTAATTTAATTTAATTTAATGTAATTTAATTTAATTTAATTTAATTTAATTTAATTTAATTTGATTTAATTTAATATGTTTTAATTTAATTTAATTTAATTTAATTTAATTTAATTTAATTTGTTTTAATTTAATTTAATTTAATTTGATTTAATTTAATTTAATTTAATTTAATATTTTATTTTAAAAGGGTTTGCTTTAAATAATTTAACCTTAGCTTAATTTAATGATTAAGTCTTTTAGCATTTTAAATCTTAAACTTGGATTATCATTTTAATTAGGAATTAAATATTATTGGGATGATTAATCTAGGGATTCTTAAATTAAAGAGCAAACCTCTTCCTAATAACATCCCTATTTTAATAATTCCAATTTTATTATTCTTCCAAATTTAATTAATTATTTTAATTAAAGTTCATTTCAATTATTGTTGAATTGTTTAATAGGTTTCTACCCTTTAATTATTTAAATTTCAATCATCAAAATCAGATTAAGATCAAATATTTTACCTTTTCATTTTATTAAGCCTAAAGTTTTAATTAAGGGTTAAAATTTTAATTACCATTTTGCCCTTAAGCTTAATAATTTCATAACTCACTAAATTGAGCTCGAATGAATTTGAAATTTTTATGTGACTTCACTCATATGTCAATAAAGACATTAGAGGAGAAAATGTGATTTTTCTGTATTTAATTTATTTATGTAATTATTTTTGGTGAAAAATAAGGATTTCCGAGGAAAATTTAATAATATGACCAAGGGAAAGTTTCTGTCCTTAAGAAAATTATGGGACATTCCTAATGACCAGAGGACCACTTGGACCAATTTTGGTGATTTTTTGAATTATATTTCTTTTATTATAATTATTTTGAGTTTTGGAGTATTAATTAATTTAAAAATAAAATAAAGTTTGAAAGAATGAATTTTATATTTTTCAAAAATCTCTCTGATATCAAGGAAATCAGAGAATCAATTTTCATAATTTTCTGATTTTTCTTTGATTTATTAGAATTATTTTAATAGAAATGCTTGAAAATACATTTTTTTATTTTAAAAATTACCCTAGGGCTTTAAAATTTAATAACTCATCATAGAGACACTAGGAAAAATATGGGGTTTGTTCCTAAGTGACTAAAATTCAAAATGTGACATTTTGGTGAATTTTATTATTTTTGTGATTTTTATTATTTTTTTAATTATTAAAATATTAAAATAATACAAAAAATCAACTTTTTAGAAAATTGAAATTTTAATTTTCTTAAATTCCCTAATATCAGAGAGGCTCCAAAACCGATTTGGTGAATTTTTGAAAAGTATTTTGAAAGTTATGAATTTTCAAAATTTAAATTGGCTAAATGGCTTAATCAACCCATTTGATAGAAGTTAATCAAACCCAATTGACTTCGAACTTTTATGGTGGGTTCCTACGATCCTAAAGGTCGGTGGAGAATTGATTTGAAGTCAATTTGATGTATGATTAGCTCTAATTAATTAAGAACCTATTTAGGGTGTTTAAGCCGATTAGGGTTATTCCAAGTGAATTAATTAAAAACTATTTTCCTAAGGTCCTGCGAGTCGTAAGAAACATCACCAAATTTTCCTAGAATTTATTTCACAACATGCTAATTATTAGATTTAAAATACTCAAAACAACGAACATGAATTTGAAAAATCAATAACTTCTCATAGGGATGGCCTCGACTTTGGAAAATTCATGGAATGTTCCCAAGTCGGAGGCCTAAAGCCCTATGGTCTCATGCCATGGTGAATTTCCTATATGCATGGAGAATTAAAACAATGCGAGAGGGTAAATAAATCATTAAAAATAAAATACTTGGATGAAATTAAATGATTTCTTTTCCACATTATTCTCCTACGTTCACCGAGCGAAGGGCATTTTTATTTTATTTTTCTACACAAAGTTATGAATTTTTGAAGTTTAAGGAATTAATTAAATAGGAAAATAACCTATTTTTCTACTTATCCACGCGGCGCCGCGTCGACCTCGGCGACTCCGGGAAGGGGACGTGTGGCGGCTGCGATTGGGCGCCGCCATCCGAGTCGGCCGTCCCGGGACCCGCGGTTCATGCACCATTGCGGCCGTCCGGCTCGATCCGGACCGGTCCGCTCGATACACGCTCGATCCGACGGCTTCCGGTCATCGTCTACGGCGGGTGTGCACCCGTGACCGTCAACCTTCTAACCCTAATTTCCCGCTCGATTCTCGACGGATTTTCGTGTTCTTATGTTACATGGATTCGTCTTGAAGAGACGAATACATCCATATAGTAAACATGCATTGAAATTGATTCAAATTAAATGGAGAATCTCTCGTAAGCTCGGGAAGAAGAATGAGTTCATACCTTTGCTCGGAGAAGTGAAGCTTCGATCCGAGAGTTGTGTCACCTTCGATTGGGTCCAAGTAAGCTCCGGATGAAGTCCCTTGGCACGGTGAATTGTCCAGCTATGAAAGTGACCACGGCCGATCACAAAGCTTGGAGGCTGGAACAAGCCGGGTGGCATCGGGGATGGGGCTTTCAGTGGAAAACTTCTCCTCTTGGTCCGAGTGAAGGTGTAGGACCGGTCGATTTGAAGATTGATCCACTGTGAAGAAGTGTCTCGGTTTTTGGGCTAAAGTTTGAGCTCGAAATTGAGCTCAGTCGGAGGGAATTAGGTCGGAATTCGGTGGGGATCAAGTGCTCATGTGTGGAGAGTGATCCGGAATGATTTTGGCGAGTTTCCTTAAGGTTTTGGTTCGGCACCTCCCATGGCCGAGAGGGGTGGTGTTTAAATAGGCATGGCTGGAGGCTCTCCGGGGGTGGCCGAGGGTTGGGATCAGCTGCTTAGGTCAAGGGCAGAACAGCCATGGTGGCCATTGGGCATGGGGCAGCTCAGCAAGGTAGAATTTCAAAGTTTGGCTTCTCCCCATGTCTCGGCCATGGAGTTTTCCGGTGACCCAGGCGGCTGGCCGGCAGGCAAGAGTCACCATCTTGACCAGGGAGGTCAGGGCTTGGCAATGATGAAGTCAATTGGCATTAGCCATGTGTAAAGGTGTTGGATTAGAATGGAATGGGGATAAGGTCACTTTGGCTTGGTTTGGGTCAACCCACCATTTTGGGCTTGGTGCACCCTTCCAAGCTCGATTTTAGGTCGGGAGGATCGGTTGGGTCGAGCTGAGAAGGAGTGGTGAAGTCTCCATCCATGGTGAGGTGGCTAAGCATGGTTTAGTGTGTGACATGCTTATGGTTAAAAGGTTTAATGAAGGATTAGGAAAGGAGGCCCTCCTTTTGCCATTAGTGGCTTGGTCACATGTCAAACCTTCCATGGCTTCATATGGCTTGTAAATGGCTTGCTCATGGCTTAGGATAAAGCTTGGTCAATTTCATGGAAATAGAATTTAGGAATTTTGGTATTTTGGTGGAGAATTTTCATGAAGCTTGATTTGGAATGGCTTAATGATGATTTTAAAACTTAGGGGTGATTTTGATTAAATGGATGATGTGGGTAAATGTCATGTGGGCTTTGGATTAAAAACTTGGGCTTTTGAAATGGTCTTGGGTGGACTTTTTAAAGTGATTTAAGGAAGTGGGCCTTTAGGTTTAAGAATGAGTTCATGGATGGGAATTTTTGTAAAAGGTTGGGCCAAATAATTGTTGGTTTTGGTTTAGGGATGTTTCATGAGTAATTTGAAATAGATTTAAGGTGGTTTGGGTTTGAATTGGGTTGAATTTGGGTTTATTTGGTAAATGGGCCAATGTAGGTCGAATTGGGCTAACTTGGGCCAATGTTGGGCTAGGGTTGAAATTGATGTAAAATAAATGTTGGGAAATGTTTATGGGAGTGTTTCAAAGAGGTTTTGGCTTTGGTTGGGTTTTGATTTTGAGGTTTGGGCCTATTTGGGTTAGGTTTGGGTTTAGGTCGAAATTGGGCTTTTTGATTTTAGGTTGAATTTGAGTGGGGTTTGGGTCTAAATTTTGGGCAAATCATGTTAGTGTTTTGTTTATGGGGATGTTAAGGAAGGTTTAGAAAAGATTTGGGGTCAATTGGAGTTGAATTGGATGAGTTTGGGCTAAGTTTGGGTCATGGGTCCAAATTGGGCTTTAAGGCCAAAAGTGAAATTGGATCCAAATGTCAATCAAATTGAACTTGGATTTGGTCTAGATTGGTGTTGGGGATGTTGAATTGAAGTTTAGAATTGAATTGGACCAGAATTTAGGTCAATTGGGTAGGTTTGGTTTGACATTGGGTTCATTTTGGGTTAAAATGGAGTCAAATTGGGGTTTTGATAAAAGTGGGGTAAATTGACAAAATTGGCCCATGGTGTAGTTGAACAAAATGAAATTGGGAATATTTGGGATTTTCTGGAATTTTCTGGGAATTTTCTGAATTTTTGGATTTTTTGGCTAAGAGGGGTATTTTGGGTATTTGGAGGGTATTGGGAGGTATTTTTGGAATTTTTGGTGTTTTTGGGTATGGATGATCAATTTGATTGGTGAGGCAATGTTTAGGATTGGTCTTGAGGATTTTTGGGTGATTTAGGTGATTTTACAAATTTTGGGTGGGTTTCAAGGGTATTGGGTAGGTTAGGCGGGTGTAGGGTCTCGGGGTCGAAAATTGAAAATTTGGAAAATTGAAGATTGGGTGAATGTAAGTGGAATGAAATCATTTTGGTTGAGCCATGAAGCCACATCAAGCCCACATGAGCCATGAAGGGACTCATTTGAGGCATCCACTATGTTGTTCACTAACCTCTTAGCAAGGGCTTAGGGGTTAAGGACCATCCATGTGAATCACCTTCATGAGTCGGGAGGTCAAGTGGGTATGGGTGTGTTTTTAAGAGGTGTGTGAAAGTGTAGTGTATAGGTGTAGTGTGTGTGTAAGTCGGCCCTTCACCGGACTGGGCCGCCTGGGGCGATCCTAAGGCCAAAGAGTCCTATGGGAACTCATTCTTTAAACTTCCACATTTAATTTCAACCCTCTAGGTGATTAGGGGTCTACAATCGAGTTTGTGGAGTTTGCGGGGAGTTAGGAAGTGGTTTGAATTTCTAAGTGGTGGGTCCCAATTCTAATCCTCTAGGATAGTCAAAGGAAAAGCCTAAGGCTAGATCCTAAGTACTAAAGAGAAGAAGAGAAGACCTCACCAAAAATGAGGTCAACAGTTATATATTAAAGACTTTTCAAAAATTACAAGCCTCTATGCCAACTTTTGGAAAAAGTTAGAAAGTTTAATTTTAACGATAAATACTTAAAAGCTTTCGATCTATTAAAGGAAAAATTAATCGCTGCCCCTATAATAGTTTCACCTGATTGGGAGAAACCATTTGAATTAATGTGCGAGGCTAGTGATTATGCTATTGGAGTTGTTTTAGGGCAAAGACATGACAAAATGTTTAAAGTTATATACCACGCTAGTAAGACTCTTACTGATGCTCAAATTAACTACACTACAGAAAGAGAGTTATTAGCAATTGTTTATGCCTTTGAAGAATTTAGATCTTACTTAGTTGGAGCTAAATGTATAGTGCATACTGATCGTTCTGTTATTAAATATTTGATGCAAAAGAATGATGCAAAACTAAGACTGATTCGATGGATACTTTTAATGAAAGAATTTGATTTTGAGATCCTTAATAAGTAAAGGGTTGGTAATCAAATAGCTAATCATTTATCTAGATTTGAACAACCTAATTTGGATGACTTTGAAAAGGAAATCACTGAAACTTTTCCTGATGAGCAATTATATAATATTATTGAAGGAAATTTATCGTGATATGCTGATATTGTAAACTACAGCGTTAGTAATATTTTACTATCTGACTTAACAATGCAACAACAGAAAAAATTTAAGCATGATGTTAAATTTTATTTCTGGGACAATCCTTATTTGTATAAGCAATGTAAAGATCTTATTATTATGAGATGTGTGCCTTATGAAGAAACTGAAAGAATTATTCGAGAATGTCGCGATTCCGAATTTGGAGGACATTTCGGAATCGATGAGAGCTGCACATACGATTTTGCGATACTGGATTTTATTGGTCTACATTTTCGGAGATGTTTATAAATTTATCAAAACTTGTGTTCAATGTCAGAGAATAGGCAATATATCTAGAAGAAATGAAATGCCTCTTAACTTTACTTTGAAAATTGAAATTTTTTATGCTTGGGGATTAGATTTTATGGGACCATTTATACCTTCATTTGGAAATATATATATATATTGATTGCTGTTGATTAAGTATCAAAATGGATTGAGGCAATAGCTTTGCCTAGGTGTGATGCTAAAAGTGTTTCAAAGTTTTTAATGAAAAATATTTTCACAAGATATGGAATGTCTAGAGTAATCATCACTGATGGAGGATCCCATTTTAAGAATAATTTGATTCAGAGATTGGTGGAAAAATATAATATTATGCATAAAATCTCTACAGCTAATCATCCTCAAACTAGTGGTTTAGCAGAGGTATCTAATCGTGAAATTAAATGAATTTTGGAGAAAGTCATTAATCCTAAGAAATTAGATTGGTCTGCTAGATTAAACACTGTTTTATAGGCATACAGAACTGCTTATAAAACTCCTATAGGAATGTCCCCTTACAGATTAATCTTTGGAAAAACTTGTCACTTGCCAGTTGAATTAGAATATAAAGCATATTGGGCGATAATGAAATTGAATTTTAATTTGAAAGATGCTGGTGAGAAAAGACTGTTGCAATTGAATGAATTGGAAGAAATCATAAATGAATAATATGATAATGATAAATATACAAGGAGAGAAGAAAAATATGGCATGATCAGAAGATTATTAAAAAGGAATTTGAACCAGAACAAAAATTTTTATTATATAATATAAGATTGAAATTATTTTCTAGGAAACTGAAATCTTGATGGATAGGACCTTTCATTGTCGTAAAAATCTATCAATTTGGAGTTGGGATTATCGAAGTCCCTACATCTGGAAGAATATTCAAAGTTAATGGACAAAGATTAAAACTATATTTTGAAGGTAATAGACCTAATTTTAAAGAGGTTTTAATGTTGGATCAACCTGAATAACTTGAAGTTATGTCGGGCTAACGCCGTTAAACCAAGCGCTTTGTAGGAGGCAACCCACAATTATTTAATGTTTGTTTTGTTTGATGTGTTATTTATGTTTTTTTGTTACTTAATTAAGTATTATTCTTCCTTAATTATCGTTAACAACATTTAAAAAATGAATCGAATCGAAATTTGGAAAGAACTTAGACAAAGTGAAGTTTGGCAAAATTTAAACTAACGCCGGACCGCGCCGCTGTTCAGAAAACAGTTTCTCATCTTTAAATTCAAGTTTTGGCGGTTCTAGGTGGCATTCTTCCACTTGAACTCCAAAAAACCGCCCCTAGACGTAGGAACTACCAAAGGAATGAAGAGGAAGATCCCAAATCTTGTCCAAATGGATTCTGACTCGATAGAAACTTTAAGATTTCAAGTTTTCAACCGTAGAAAGTTCGTCAGTTTTGAAGCGCAACGCCTATTCAACAAAAAATATCTTGAAAATGAGGTTGAATAAGTAGCGAGGCTTTGTGAATCGAGGTACGAATTCTCCTAACACTAGAATTGATGAAATTATTATTCATATATGTTGAGAAGTGCTATGTGATGCACGGGACTTATATTTTGCAAGAATTTATGAACTCAGATATATATATATATATATTTATAATGATATTTGTTAAGTCTAAGCATTCAAAGCAAGTATAGGTATCGTATCAAGCAATACAAGACTCTAACGGAGTCCTGGTTATCGATCCCACAGGGAAGTTTGGAATATATAAGAAAGTGTTCACAATATAGGTAACGTAGCACCAAAATCCGATATTTAATTTGCAATTAAAGTTTTCTACTTACTACTACTTATGCGATGAACGATAACGATTAACTAACTACAATTACTTCTAACAACTTTAGAAACAGAATTAACTAACAGACACACTAAACTTAGTATTTGAAAGGTTTTCAATATAAGAGAAAAGTATCTTTCCTCTTGCAAAGAGAATATGATGTGTGGATTGATATGGAACAAATATTTATGTTAATGTGCCAAATAGGAGCATAGATAATTCTTTACCCATAAAAGAGTACCCCCTCTTCTAAGTAAGAAAAGAACATTGACATATCCTAAGTTTAATCTCTAAATCTAAGGCTAGACTGGGAGGATACCGGCTCTCACTTCGGAGATCCCACTCACTCTTCACCCGAAGGCTAACCTTTGATATTAGTTACTAATCTTAGAACCAATTTGGGGATTTTAGCTTGTCACCCTGAAATCTCCACATTGAAGTCCATCAAAATATATTTCTCTATTCATTTGCACTTAATTCCTATGAACTACGCAATTCATCCATAGAAATTGAATGGATCTTTCATTATTGTTGTAGGACATTAAATCTTTTCAAACTTAATGTTCAACAATATTTTTTAACATTTCAATTGGCCAAATCAAAAGTAAATTAAGTTCTAAATGAAAAACCATCACTATCTTTTCATTACATTAAAAGCGCATCAAATCCACATCAATCCATCATCACATCTCTATGCAAGAAGAAAGACAATGGAGACTACTCAAAATTCATGGAGAAGATACAATAAAACATGGATTTTATATATAAAAGAAAAGTCATACAAACCACAAAAGAAAATACAACTTATCTCTTTCTCTTCCCCAATGCAATTTCCTTGACGTTCCTTTGAATCATCTTCTCTCTTCTTTACAACAATTGATTCTCTCTTTAGAATAGAAAGGAAGAAGCAATCTCTCACTTTACCTCTTCTCTTTCACTCCTTAGAGAAGAATTCCTCTCAAATCCTCACTCTACACACTCTTCTTCTAAACCCTAACACTTAACACTCACTAAAACTACTCTAGAACCACTGAAGAAGCACACCATTTTCGTCCAAAAATAGTTACTTATAAGATAGGGACGAAATCCAAAGAGTTTCCATAGGCATCCCTTCAAAAGTCGCCAAAACTCTTCAAATTTGAACTCCACCGACTTCGGGCGCCGACGGCGCTCTATCATGCAATTAATTCTCGACTCTCTGGATTTGGGAGCTCGCGGCGCCAAAATACTTTTTCACCATTTTACTCATTTTTGCTCCGGATTCGTTCCTTTTTGCTTCTTTTCACTCCAATCACCTAAAATCATCATACTTGCAACAAATCATGAAAAATACCTTTCTTTAAAGTGCAATATCACCAAAAATGAGTAAAATTATATAGCAAAAACCATATATATTTTTGGTGCATCACTATGTTATACTACTACCCCTGTAGTTATCCCGGTTGTGAAGGAGATTTATGCAAATCTTCATGGAATCAACTAAGGATCAGTCTATGTGTGGGTAGGTACGTCACATTTACTCCTGCAAAGATTAATGATTTATATATGATTGAGAATGTGTCAATCTGCCACTATTCGAATTTTGCCCCGACGAAGGACAACATGAAAGATATATACAGATATCTGACGGATGAAACTGATGATTGTGAGATAAGAGATAACAAGTATGTAAGTTTCTCAACCACACAGCTAAATCCTACATCGAAACACTTACATGATTTCATATGTGCAAAATTTCTCCCAACTAAGAAAATAAGTAAACTAAGGAGTGCGCTATTCTGAACTACAGTATTCATATGGGGATTATTGATGTTGGTTCGATAATTGTTAAGTCTGTTTTGGGATTGATCGTTCATTGATCAAAGTATGGGTTTTGACACCCTTCCACCATATTTCTCCTCTGCAATCAATCACAAGTGTCATGTGAGAACTGAGAAAGAGTACTTCTACCTTGGAACTCTATAGACCAAGCAGATGCATATGGTAACCAGGCAGTTGGTGATATGAATGACATGAGTATTATTGAAGATTAACCATCTCAGAGGTAGAAACATATTCCTCCTTACTTTCCTAAAAGTTCACAGATCTTCTTGAAGAAAATTAAGAAATTAGAGAAGGAAGTGAAACACCTGATGAATGCAATCAACAATATATCTGATTTCTTTGATCATCTAGATTGAAGAATGAATGAGCACTTTGATCATTATGGGTATCTTGAAGGAAGTTTGATATGGTTGATGAAAAGGAAAAGTTGGATTGAAGAAGATTCTACTAAGAATTCCCGTTTCTTCCATTCTACAATTTGTTCAATCATGTTCAATCAATTGGAGATCTTAGAGTTGATAATAGTTCTGAGGAAGAATGAAGACTTGATTATTGTATTTTTATGTTTGTGTATTTGATTGATTTGCTTTGCTTGGATGTTATATTTAGATTTTCTTTCTTGTTTAGTTTTCAGCATTATTGTGTTGTGGTTGTGATTGACGCTGAATTTTAGAATTATATGGCTTGACGATGTGTAGTATTTAATGTTATGTGTATGTGTCTGAAACATAGATTTTATATATGAAAGTGATGTTTTGCGTTGTTTGTGTTAAAAAATATCATTTGTCATGGCTTTAGAATGTTATTCAATGCTTAATTAGACTAATTAGATGTTGGAGCGGGCTTGAAAAGATCGAAATTGCAAAAGAAAGTTGGAAGCCTAGTTTTTGAACTGGCACCGAACGACGCTATCACCAGCGTCGGACCGCGCCAAAAGACAGAGAGTTTGGCCATAAGAGCAAAAAAATGCACCAAACGACGCTGTCACTAGCGCCGGACAGCGTTAGACCAGAAAAGAAGGCCTGAAACTCCAAATTTTCACGATCTAATCTTGGGACCCTCCATTTTTTCCCAAACCATCGCCTTTTACCTCCAGTCAAGGCTGATTTTCGCACCTAGGGCTAACTAGTATTTGGATTTGAAGCGATTTCTTGGCCGAAAAAGTTCGGATTTCATCTTCTCTTAGTAAGAGCTACATTTGAACCTAAAATTTTTTGATTTTGATCGTGAAAATCTCCTACATTAGAAAGATTTGAAATTTTAAAGTTTTTAGAAAAACTTTGGAGATTTTTCATGGATTTTGAGTTCTTATCTTTTACAATTTATCTTGGAGTCCATTACATTGCAATTTTAAAATTAATTTGGATAAATTTGATATTTTTAGACAAATGGCTCCAAGAATTTCAAAGGGGAAGAGAAAATTTGATTATGATGAAAGCAAATTTGTGAATTTCAAGGCTCATTCGCACTTTAGTACGTTTCTTAGCAATAAGAAATATATTCAAGAGAAAGCCTTTAAAAATCCTGGAGGTATGCTTGAAGAACTTATTGCGAATCATCAATCGGAGATTTTCTGTTATTTCACTGCTGAAGCGATGCTTGGAATTGTTAGAGAATTTTATGTAAATATGTATTATTCTGTGAGTGAATACATACTAGTTAGAGGACAAATGGTTGAATTCACCCATGCTCGCATTAATGCATTTTGTCAGTTAAGAGCGCCTTTTTCATGTGAATATGAAAATTTTCTTATTATGAATGAAGCATTAGATATGATTTTGAACTTTTTGACTGACGAAAAAGGTGAATGGAAGGTTAAACAAAGACTAAAAGTTAACTTCACCCTTTCTACTTTGAATCCTGTATCAAAAGTCTGACACTATTTCATTTCTGCAAGACTTTTGCCTACCAACCATCACAGCAAGGTTACTGTAGAAAAATCTGCTTAAACTCAAAGGTATGAAAAGCCCAACATAATGAGGTATGAGTTATATGTTTATTTTTTTCTTTCTTCCCATGTTAATTATATTGATATTCAAAAATCTAAGTTTGGGGGAAGGAAAGGATTAACTTTTAATTGTTCTCATTTAAAATTATTTTCAAAATTATTAACATGATTTCCAGTAATATAACTCAATTTCAGATAACTGTATTTTGATTTTATTTAAGCATTTTTTAAAGTTGAATGAAAGTATTTGGTAATGAAAAGTAATTTTGTAGGCTAAGATATTTTGTATAGGAGAATAGGACTATAGTCAACTATTCAAAGTAAGAAAAATTGTACGTTTGAAATATTAAGAATCTTAAAACTTTATGTGATAGGAAAGGATTGAGACTCTATGATAAATCATTAATAAGCTAAAAGGAATGTGGTAAGTTTCAAATTTAGGGTGAGAAGGGTGAAGTTCAAAATTACTAAAGGCTATCCAGATACGGTAATCCTCACTTAAAAGAAAAGAAAAGAAAATAAAATAAAAGAAAAGAAAAGAAAAGAAAAGAAGAGCAAAAGAAAATAAAATAAAGAAAAGTAAGGAGAAGCTTGAAGAGATGTCTAATCAAAAATTGACTTCACATGGACCTACCTAAAGAGAAAAAACTTAATTACTTTCCTAAACTTATATGTGTGGATTAGCATCCTTACTAATAGTATTCTCATAAACTTCTTTTCATGTAATCCTTTTAAGTGCCTTAATAGGACAATCTATAGTCATTTTTGAAATGAATAGAAGGCTAGAACTCTTAGACTTGATTACTATATAGTCTTAAACCTGCAAAATTTACTTGAATTATTCAAAGAACTTTCTGAAAATCTTACTATGGTACTTATCTAAATCAAAATTATGGTATTCTAGAAAAAAAGTTCATTGTAGTGGATCATTATTTTATGTAGTTACGTAAATTACTTGAGGATAAGTAATAGTTAAGTTTGGGAGATCTTGATCCACTGTAAATTTTATAGCTTTTTACTATTCATTTTATACATGTTTTTGATGATATTGCACTTTAAAGAAAGGTATTTTCATGATTTCATGCAGGTACAATGATTTTAGACCTTTAGAGCAAAATGAAGCGAAAAGGAGCAAATTTGGAGCAAAAAGGGACAAAAGTGCATTTTATTGAACTAGCGCCGAACGACGCTATCACCAGCACCGAACTGCTCTATTTTATAGAGAGTTGTGACTGATTGGCAGAATAATGTGCAGGTTGGCGTCCTATCCAGCGCCGGACCGCGCCCTATCTCAATTTCAAACTAGATTCAATGTATTTGGTCGGATTTTGGAGGGTTGCTTGAGGAAACTCTTATGAAATCAGTTATGGCCGAATTTTAACTTCTTTGGAGCAAAATTTTGAAAGGGGGGAGAGTTTAGAGTGTAGAGAGAGTTTTGAGAGAGTGTCTTTTCATTTTGTTTAGGAAATGTAGGTTTTGTGTTTTCTCTTCTAAGAAGTGTAAGAGGAGAGGGAAAGTGAGAGATTTTTTCTTCCTTACTTATCTAAAGAGAGAATTGTGTGTTGTTGTGAAGAAAGAAGAGGAGTCAAAGGAACTCCTTAAGATTTGCTTGGGGAAGAGTTTGAGATAAGTTGTTTTTTCTTTACTATGTTTGTATGACGTTGTTTTTATATATAAAATCCATGTTTTATCATCTTTTCCTAAAGAGTCTTGATTATATTTCTTTGTCTTTCTCCTTTTCATGTGATGTGTTGATGTTGTGATATGAAAATGATGTGTCGATTTATTATGGAGAATTTGTGATGACCTTTTCACTTCGAACTTCATTTACTTTTTGATCTGGCCAATTAAATTATTAAAACTTGTTGGGAAACATATGTTCCGAAAGAATTATGAGTTCCACAACAAAAGTGAATGTCACATTCAATGTCCATGAATGAGAGATGTAGTTCATGGGGATTGAGTGCAAATAAATAGGGAAATATACTTTGATGGGCGTAGAATTTGAGATTTTAGAGTGACAGGCTGAAATTCTCAATTTGGTCCTATTGTTTGGAAACTAAAGCGAGAGTTAGCCTTCAGGGGAAGGGAAGTGGGAGCTCTGGAGTGAGAGCCAGTATCCTCCTAGTCTAACCACGGATTTGATGACTAAACTTAGGATTAACTAATGTTTATTATACGCTGAAAAATGGTTAAAGAATAGGAATGCTCATATTTGACACAATACATTTGCATCACTGATCTATGTCACAATAATCATCATATTATAATCGAAAAGGAGGAAGACTCTTTCTTACGACTGAACTTTGTTATAATTTTAATCTTGTGTTAGTTTAACTTGCTAGAAGTTTAGAACATACTTTGGTAGAAATAGTAACTACAACTGTTTGTCTTTTTTTTTAAGAATTGAACTTAGTTGCAATTATGTTGTGATTCGGTAAGTGATTTACGTGCTACGTCATAAAATTAAAGCCTCTCTGTGGGATCGATATCCAGGACTCCACTAGAGCCCTATATTACTTGAGCGATACATATACTTGCGTTTAATTGTGTGACTCATTATAAAACTAAATCAATATATATATATATATATATATATATATATATATATATATATCTAAGTTCATAAATTTTGGCAAATTAAAAAAGTCACACCACTCATCATGTTTCTATATATAACTTTCAATATTTTCTACCTTTCTATCAATATCTCAAACATGCTCTCTGTTCAAACTCACCTTCTTTAAAATCTTTCTTAATAATCCAGTCTGTGAATCTCTAGATGATGATGCCTGTGAAGTAGAAGCACGAGAAGTTGAAACAGCAGAAGCAGAAGCACCAGAAGCTCTGACAGATCCTCCTTTCCAGCCACTCTGAATACAAAGTGTAAGTGTTCACATTTACACTGGTGATAGATCTAAGTGGCTGAAGAACCTCTTCCTAAGTTTCAAACTTTACCCCAAACTGTTCACAAATCAAATGGATCAGGGAAGGAAATCCCATAATTACAGTAGTGACAGCTCTGAAACAGTTTAAAATATAATAAAAAATAATAGCTCCTTATGTCAATCGGCTTTCCCTGCTGAATACAATAGCTCAAAACAGCTCTCTCCCTCGTAACTTCACTGACATGACTTGAAGGCAACAACTTAAATGAGATCAAGTAATGTCATTCCTTAGAAGTGGCAATCAACTTATAGGCTAGAAAATTTACTCTTCTCTCATTTGTAATTTTCCATAGACCTCTTCCATCAGTAAGACAATACATAATCTTATTTAATTCACCTTTCGTAGGATGATAATTAGCTTAATAACAAAACATTTCAGGAGGTAATCGGTAAAAGTTATTGATTACCACAGGAAAAAATCCACTTGCTGTCCTCGAACCATCACTATGTTTTCCTATGCTACTGGCAAGTTAGCATAAAACTCTCTTACCACAGAGACAACAGCAACAGCTAAGAAGCAAAAATACTTTTCCCAATTCCTTCGAGCAATTATCTCTTCAATATCTCCTCCTGGTTTACTAAAAACTCGTTCTGGAATCAACTTACGTAATGATAGTGCATCGACGTAACGATCTTCCGCTCTAGAACTAACAAATTTGTCTGAATCAAATCTTGCTTTCTCTTTCGAGTGTTTCGATTTTGGAGCCATTTCTAAAATTCACAAAAAATTCACCATAAATTCCAAAATCAAACTAAAATTGCTAACTTAACTTCTAAAGGCAAAATCCACTAAATCCAAGCAATTTCTCAAGCATTTCCTCAAATTTTCACAATGAATAGTGATTTTCAAATTTCTCAATAATGTACTCAAAATATATGGTGAAAATATTTTTTTTTTGCTTATGAGAAGTGTTTATACCTTAAGGAGTTCAAATCCAACAAACTTCATCGAAATCGACTCTAAAATGATCCAAATCAGTGATACCCTAGGCTCCTTTTTCGCGAATTCGAGAGGTTGCAGTTGATGATGGGGTTAAAATGGCAAATTTCATGTTTTTAACGTTTGAAAACCGATTTTCGCGAACCGGCATGCGCTAAGCGACAGGGCATAGCCGCGAAATCTGGATATGGCGCTTAGCCGCCAGTGTCCAGATTTTAAAACTTTATGTTAATCGCACTAAAACAACTAGTTAATCACCCTTAATCACTTCAAATAATTAATTTTACCCCATAACACTTCTAATACTCCAAAAATTACACTTTAATTTACATCGATTCAACACAAATTTCACACAAACACAAACTTATATTTCATTAATAACAAAACACACTTAATACAAACTATAAATTTCTATTCAAATACCTTAGATAAAATTTTCCAATATATAGGTTCATATCACATATCTTAGACACAAGTTTACATCATTAAGATGTAACAAACACAAATTAAAATGCAACAAAACATAAAAATAAACATTACAATAATCATAAACACAAAACACTAAACACAAATAACTAAACCACAAGACCATACTTAATTTAATTCCAATCTCCTGTAGGCTGAATATATACAGAATCACCATTAGTTCTATTTAAACCATCTGGAATGTAAATCTGATAAAACGGACGATGGTTAAAAACTCTCACATCTTCTTCTTCTATTCATTTGTTCTTTAGAAACATCGATTTATCCGCTTCTTCCACATGACTTGTACGACTGAATTGCATTTTGAGTTGACATCCCATGTGCGCTAAATGTGTGTTAGTTTCATTTACCTTTGCTTCGATTGAAGCCACGTCAGCCTCGATCTTCGCAAGCTTTTCTGCAATTCCTTGAATACTAACGGCCAGAAATTTGTTGAATAACTCTTGCGCACTTTCACTAATAAACTTCTTCATGTTGCTTTCCTCTTTCTTCTTAACTTCGCTCTCCCAAGAAAATATTTTTGCACTAAAAAATACTCTTCTTAAGACTCATGAATGAAAATAAGAACTAGGGCAAGTATTTCTCTAATTCTAGGCCTTTTTATAAACTTGGAAAGTCTTGAAACCAACCATAGATGTGATAAAACTCCCAAATAACTTCCACAACTATTTGCCCACGATTTAGGCTTCTAGAATTTCATTTTTCACATTTTTGTAACTCTGGCGCCTAAGTGCCAACTTGCGGCGCATAGCTGCCAGTGCTCATTTTAGCACAGGTCTGCTAAACGTCCAAATCTTCATTCTGCCTCCACTAAGTCATCAAGTTAGGTCAAATAGACACAACTATAACATTAAAAACTTCAAAATGCTATCACACAATCTCAAATCAAACCAAACAAAACACACAAAGCAAACATAAAGCAAAGCATACTTGCCTTGCTCTTCTATGCTTTTATTCATTTATTATTTGAATTCATTCATTTGTTACATCACAAATCCATCATTGTTCTTCGCTTTTTTGGACACTTCTTGCCTTGCGCTTCGACTAAAAAGATCTCCATACTGAATTTTAAAAATGACTTTCACGCTCACATTAACTTATAGGATGTTAAATTTTTTTTAAGATATATGATCTCGTATGATTTGTGAACTCATATAATTCAAGAGAAACCTTATGACAAATAGTGGAAAGAAGCTGAGGTACATCTTAGAAGAGAATAAGATATTTTTTAGAGAGCTAGCATTAGTGTTTGCCCCCTCCTTTTTCCCTCATTTTCTTCATATCAGTAAACCATAGAGGCTTTGTACCCGCGTAGGGGTCTAAAGAATGGGGGTGTAAACGAGCCGAACACGAGCGAGCCCGGGCTTAGCTCGTGTTCGGCTCGTTTATATTTTGAGTTCAAAAAGTGTGTTCGTGTTCGACTCGTTTGCTTAGCGAGCCGAATACGAGTTGTTCACGAATAAAAAGTCGTTTTAACTACCTAATCACGTAGCCATAAGATGTCAAGTGTTGGGGGCAAGATTTAAAATTTGTTATTTTTATTAAAACATCATTTAAATCTAATTTAATTATTTTTATTACATTTTCTTGATTAATGCTTTTAATTGATTATAAATCTTTGTAGCCTTGGAGCAATTAAATTTTATTCTGTAAGCTTTATTTAATTATTCATGTTCGGCTCGTTAACTTAGCGAACGAGCTGAACACGAGCTTCTTAAAGAACCGAACACGACCTGTTCGCGATCAACGAGCCGTTTTGACAGTCCACTAAAGAATAGATAAAATGTAGATTGCATTATATTAATCATAGACTCATCGTTGATAAGATCTTAGGCATGGATGTTAGGCACTCAATAAATAAATATATGCTAGATAGACTGAAATTCTTCTACCTCGAAAGACTGTTCATTAAGCTCGATGCTCCAACCAAATGGTTATTGACAAACTTGGTAAGAAGACTCGATTAGTACAGGCCAGCCTGAAAGAAAAACTCAAAAAAATGAGTGAGCTTGATTGAAAAAACTCGTTTGGGTATTTAAGATTTGTGGACTCAATTGGAGGAACTTGCGTAAAAGTAAAAGTTAAACTTAGGAGGTACTCATGGGGTTCTTTGAGTGACGACAAATTTTATAGCTTGTCATCTCAAAAGGTACAGCCATTGAGTATTATATATATAGTTATAATCAAATCATAGTTGGTGGGCTAAATACATTAAGCCGATAAGACCAGATTTTCCTAATTTTTTAAGGTACATTTATAACAAGAGAAATAACCACCATTGCCAATATGCTTTCCTGTTGCTGAAGAAAACCCAAATTGTTGGCCATCAAGTGAACTGGAGGGGTGTTCAGCAGCCAGGATTTCGCGTGAGCAGGAAGAGTAGCCTGTGCATGGTTTTCGTGTGGGAGCAAGGAAGGATGTGACTTGGGGGCTTAGCGGGTTGGGTATTGCATAAGACTTGACTTGGCCTGAGGAAGAGAGGTGATGGGAGAGGTTGTTTGGCGTAAATTCTGGAGAGGGAGTCAATAGGTTAGGTTGCACCAGCATTTAGAAAACAATAAAAAAAATGCATCTCACATAAGCTTCACGCCCACCCAATTCTTTCGCCCACCCAATTCTTTCATATCAAATCAAAAATATCACTATTTTAATTTTTTAGAGTGAAATATACATTTTCTTGTATAGATAAAGTAGCAATGAATAGAGTGATATGTACGTAAATCTTCAAAAAAAATTTGCCTGATAAAAACCACCATGGTATATAAAGACGGATGCAGTCAAGAAGAGCACTTCAACTCATACAAAACAAAATTAACAGGTGACGAGAACAGTAGATGCATGATATAAACAGTCTATAGATATTATATATATATATATATATATATATATATATATATATATATATATATATATATATCGGTGAGAGGACTCAATTCTCAAGCCTAACATACATAATGGTATTTATTGAGCTGCAATAGCTGGAGAAACCTCAACTTCTGCAGGAATTAGCAAAGATGGTCTTCCATACTCTTCCTCCTCCTTAGGTGGATGAATTGTGACGAGATCAGGTAGAGGAGTAGGCGGTCCCTGCTTGCCCTTGGGATCCCAATCAAGCATAATCTTCACCTTGATGCCAAGCACTCCCTACATATATATATACAAAATATTGACAAAATTAAATAATTAAAAACTTTATATTTAGTTCAATAGCATTCTAGGGGCTAAATCACATTGATCTTATGTAATAAAAAAATGCATCTTACTTTAGATAAGCGAATATTAGTAATACCATTATGTATAAAGATTAAGTTGTTATAAAAATAAATACAAAAATTGAGTTAAATATGTAAATATATAAGAATTCAGTTAAATCACCCAACATTTTTCTCTAGTTTCGAAAATTTGTTTTAAAGATAATTTAGGCAAGAAAACTTTTGGGTGGTGACGGGGAGGTTTCAAACCCATCAGTTTTGTTTTAACATGAATCCAACATAAAAACAATCAATCAAAATGCATATTGCACTCATCTCAAATAAATTAAACGGCGATGAAACCCATTATCAAAGAAATTTAATTAAATTTCCTAAGCCACACACACACACACACACACACACACACACACACACACACACACACACACATACATTTAGGACATCTTTTGTTTTGGAAAATAACCATGAAACCCACATAAACAATCCCATGCATATAGGACTTTAATTCTATAATATAGTTCTTAGTATAGTTTGGCAATAAAAATTTACATCAATTTAAAGTCAAAATATAATTAATTAACATCTAAAGCACAATGAAAATCAAAATAAAACCCACAAAAAAGGCAAAATTTACACACACACATATAATTCCTATTTATTCACATATCCAACGCCTAATCGTCAATTTTTACATGAAAAAGTGTACTTCACTTGCTAGAAGTTTAAAGTGGTACTTTTTATGTGATAAGAACGAGTTGGGCGTTATAAATATAAAAATTATTATCCCACATTCAAATCTTTAATATCACATAAAAAATATCACTATTGCCACTTTTTAAAGTGAAATCCACCTTTTCATGCATATATTTAAAACATCAAAGTGTTATGTATGTAAATATGAGAGTTTAGATATGAGATATGCAAATACATAAGAAATGTGTGCTGCCTTTGTAAATTTCCTAAACCAAAAAAAAAAAAGAAGAAAAAAAAAGCTCACCTGTCGTAAAAGAACATGTCTCACAGCAGAATCAATGTATTCATTCACAGGCTGGCCAGAAGAAATCATATAACCATCCTTGAATTTCATGGATTTTGCACGTTGTGCCCTAAGTTTTCCACTCACGATAACCTAAAACAATGCAAGGAAGGCAAAAGCTTGTAATAAAACTGCATCCAACGAACTAAGTAAAGAAATCCATAAAGAAAATAAATTAGCAAAGAAAAAGTATACATACTTCACATCCCTTGGCACCGCTCTCCATAATAAACCTCAAGACACCATAACAAGCCCTGGAAAAGGATTAAAGGAAGATGAACTAAGTAGATTATAAAAAAATAGTCTGCAACAATTTTAAAATTCTAAATTTATCTATGAATATCAATAACCAAAACCATCCAATGCATTAAATTATCTTCGGTATTCCATTTATTTAAAGCCAATTGAAATTCAGAATTCCCCATGCCTAAAAGAATGAGATTGTTTTAATACGAAATGCATATCCATCCCTTAAAAAAAAATTTGATCCATCTATTGATTATCAAATGATATTAAAATTGATTCAAAAGTCATATACTAAACAATATAACATAATGTAATTGCATAGAATCAGAAGGAATATAAAAATAAAAATACGGTAATACATCTTCACGCTGTAAAAAAAAACAAATCAAACTAAGGAAATATGGAAATGGAGAAAAAAAAAAAAAAGTAAAATGGCAATGAGAGCCAGAGAGGTTGCAAAGTGATTCAGAGAAATTAAAGTACTACTCATCTGAAATACACATCATGACTCTCATTAATGCACATTAAAACGAAAAAATACCAAGTCGCAACAAATGTGCGCAAAAAAATCACTTTGAGTATCTGTAGAACCGTCAAAAGGATAGAGTGTAGGCGCTTAATCCAAACTCCAAGCCAACAGTTAAAGGCAGGAAGCCTGACAAGCTCCCCTTAATTCTTTGTCCGAGCGCCGTAGGTAAACCTTGCCCAAATTACATTTCTGGTGCAAAGAAAGATTACTAAGCGCTCATCTTGTTGGATCCTAAATTATTGTAGTTGACATGCCGTAGAACCGTCAAAAGGATAGAGTGTAGGTGCTTAATCCAAACTCCAAGCAACAGTTAAATGCAGGAAGCCTGACAAGCTCCACTTAATTCTTTGTCCGAGCGCCGTAGGTAAACCTTGCACAAATTACATTTCTGGTGCAAGGAAAGATTACCAAGCGATCATCTTGTTGGATCCCAAATTATTGTAGTTGACACGCCCCGAGAATTTTGAGAATGTAAGGGGAAGAAAAGGAAAACAGAGAAACGAAAACACATATCCAATGAAAATTCAGGGAAAAGAGTGTGTAACATTTATTCATCGAATAGCTGTTATGTATAATCATCGATGGCTTGAATATACAATTACACTATTATCCCCTTTATCTCAACACAGTTAGGGGTTATTCCTTGTTTTTTTCCTAAGCTTGGGTAGTTAATATAACCACCTCTCTAATTCAGATAACTGAGTGGGCACAACTTTAACAAATGGTTGTGTCTTTGGACATAATATATGACCGACTTTTGCTTCTAACTGTCGAGTACCTTGTTCCTGACCGATTCTGGCGATCCGCTAATTCAATCGGCCATTTAGGTTCGATTATCGGTCATTGGGGAAAGTGAGCTGAGTTAACCAATCGTTTGACAATCTTTCAAATGGAATTACGATCGGAAACAGTGAAACCCTCTCAAACTATTTGATCACTTTAGGATTCGTGCTGACATTTTCCTGAATACATATTCGTTCTCCAATTTTCTTGCTCATTAGTAACTATAAAAAGGATAATAAAATGATTAATTAAATCTCATTAAAGTGTAATGATTACTTACTAGTTTTTTGTGCCCATACGATCATTATAAATAGGGTCAGCATTCTTCCATTTTCATTTCGATATTGGATTTCAAACGCCTCCATGTCTGACGTGAGAGCCCCAGACCATTTTGATGATGAGGTGCTTCGGATGCCTCTGGAAGAGTTTCAACTCCCTCCTCAATCTCCTCTTGCCCTTGTAATTGAAATGACAAATAAGAAGATGGTGGTTGTGACAAAGAAGAAACGCAAGGATTACGTGATCGACTTACATGATTAACTTGCATCTTCCGCAGGCCCTGAGGCTAATCATCCAAAAAAACAGCAAAAATGAAGGAAAATTAAGGCCTTTCAGCTCATCCCATGGATCCTATTCTGATCGTCGTGGAAGAGTCTTGTCAGGTTGATCTGATCGCCCAAGAGGTAGCTAGTATTCTTAAGCAATTTGGTAGAACATCGATTTTTAACGCTCCTCCGCCCGAAGTGCAGAAAGTCAGCGCTCCAATGTCGGGGTCAGCCAATGTTGCATTGAACCTATAATTTCAACAACCGTGCTTCAATAGTCGACCGGAGAGAACCAACCACCGACCGACGATGTGAACAAAAAAGTTGGCCGATCTTTTCAATACTTCAGAAGGAATGGATAGCGATCAGCAGCAGTCTTCTGGGTCATTGGAGCATAGAGTGAATGAAATGGTGGATTCTTTTGAGCGCGTCTCTAGAGGACCGAATAATAATGTCATTCGGGATCTATAGGCTCGGGTTTAGAGATGGAAGGAGAAATGTAGATTCTTCGTAATGAAGTGGTGGCTCTCCGAGAGGAGTTGCAGATCGGCCGGACTCAACAAGAAACTGATTGAGGTAATTATCCCAAGCTTGGCGATGTTGTTTTGTTCAAGCAGATACTTAGCTAGGGACGTGTCTCGGCTCAAGTGGCGGAATATTTTTATTATATATTTTATTTATGAATAGTTTCTATAATTGTTTCTTTCATTTTAAATAAAAAAATTTTTAGTATATTTTATATTTATATTTATATTTGATGTGATGTAATGTGACCTTATTTTTGAATAACACGATATTTGGAATGAAGGCCTTTGGACGCTTCGACTCCGACAACCACCCTATAAATAAGTTGTGGCGCACTAGAGTTAAAGTTTTTTTTCCAAAACCCCTTTGATCCATTCTTCCTCTCTTACTTCCATGGCTCGTAAGTATACTCTTAAGATTTTTGGTACCTACCTTGCGGTGGAGGTTTTTTTCTTGACCGAGAAATACACACAGAAGCTAATAGAGTATGTTTTTGACAAAACAGTTAAGCTTCGAGCCTTCGGGAGTTTTGATCGAGCAACAAACAACTCGAAAATGATCTGGTGTTATACTGAGATCAATTTCAATGCGGCCTGTGGCTCCCATTGTGTATTGAGTTGAATGGTGCTTTCAATCGGTATAGAGTGATTCCGGCTCAGGTCATGTCGAATTCAATCTTTGCAATCATAACGTTCGTTGTTTTTTGCCATCACTTGGTTATCCTGTGATTGACTGCTTGTTCAACTACTACTTTTCATTCAAAATTGACATGACAGCCTTGTGCAATTTTTCACATGTTACAGACTCCAACTCCTAAGGCTGAAGAACAAGATAAAAGACTAGAAGAACAGTTTATGGTCGAACATTGCAGTGACGGCTGGGGGATTAGTGCCATTCCTCAGGATGTGCCGGTAAGCAAAACCAAAATACTCTCAAAATATCTTGTGGCTGACAGGGAGAAAATTGATAGGTGACTGTTATCTGTCCCTCAATACATCAACCGGAAGATTGTTGATAGGGTTTTGCAGCCGGATAAATTTGGTCAAATGATAGAAAAACTATGGAGAGCCTCGAATGCCAAAGAGGCTTCCCGTGAGAAGAAGTGGAGGAGAAATCCTCCAAGAAGAAATCAAGAGGTAAACCCATGGCGAACCCGTGAAGGTGATCGTTGCCAACGCAGATACTAGATGTGCGAATTTTATTTTTTTCTAAGTCTGAAATGACCATTGTGATATAAAATGTGTCAACCAAGGAAATTCCTATTATTGCGTGAAAATCTAAAGATTATCCCACGGAAAATAGGTAAGGCCACGCAGACCCCTTCTAACCCGAGATCGAGTGCTTTGACCATTGTGATATAAAATGTGTCAACCAAGGAAATTCCTATTATTGCGTGAAAATCTAAAGATTATCCCACGGAAAATAGGTAAGGCCACGCAGACCCCTTCTAACCCGAGATCGAGTGCTTTTGAGGACGAAGCTTCTGGAGATGAGATCGAAACATCAAAAGTTCCATCCCCGATCAGCACACATCCATCCTCGTCGTAACTAGTCGATCTCCATCTAAGAGATTCCTCATTTCTTGATTTGCTGAAAGGCCATCACTCTCCCATCAATCTATCGGGGCCCTCGTCTGGAAGAGGTACATAGTTTGCTCCAGAATCAGTTCCTCCTTTCCATTGTCGATAAGGAGTTGCATGCCCTCTGGCAAAAAGGGAAAGCTTCCGTGGATGTTAATTAACGCTCCACCCCCTCATTCTTTGAAAGAAAGG
Organism: Papilionanthe hookeriana x Papilionanthe teres; assembly: GCA_022702705.1. Classification (NCBI taxonomy): domain Eukaryota; kingdom Viridiplantae; phylum Streptophyta; class Magnoliopsida; order Asparagales; family Orchidaceae; genus Papilionanthe; species Papilionanthe hookeriana x Papilionanthe teres. The sequence goes on from CM040425.1 coordinate 56,352,578, forward strand.
GTATCCCTTTTGAATGGCGTCCGAAAGGTAGGGCCGAAAAGATTTTGTTAGTTCCGACGGCCAATTTTATTTTGATTGATTCGACAAAGGACCGGTTCCCTGACAACCCAAAAGTTGACAAATCCCTTCACTTCTCTCCGAGGTGGTATCGTCAAACAAATTCGAGGAGATTTTGAACTTGCTCGATTGCAAGAAGATTCAACAGAATTCTGCTCGGTTTCACCTCTAATATTTATGTCATCATATATATTCTCATGCTTATCTATAATCAACACATAAATAATTAAAAATTATCACTTAAATATCAGGTTATCTTTTAATAATGGTGCTGGATCATTTGTGTAAACAAAATCACTAAAATTACATAGCATCTATACAAAATTGGTTCTATTAATCCAAAGCTTTTTATCTTCTGAAATCAGCATTTTCTCAATGGTTCTAACTTTTCCAATTATTTTAACATTTGCCTCGCCAATAAAAACATGCATCAAGACAGCTTAGCGGTGGATTTGAAAATCTTTAAAAATGCGCAAAGAGCTACCTGAATGAAAACCAAACTATGATATAGAGAAAAACATTAGTTACTGGAAAAATATAAGATCATTTTAGTGAAACATGAAGGAAAAATACTATATTGAGAAGAAATAATGCCGGAAAAAAACTAAAATTAAACACATAAAACTATAGTCAAAATGCAACATCAACTGCAACTAAAAAGCCAACAGGCTAAATATTCAAGCACCGGCATTCAAACACTAGCAGTATAAATAATAAATTCAAGGAAATTTAACAATAACCGGAAAACCTGCGAACAGCAAGCCCTCCAAGAAGCTTGTATCGAAGCGACTCGGCCTGTGCAATAGCACAGAGACCCCGGTTATTAACCTTCTCAGCATAAAGTTCAACGCTGTTCTCCGGAAACTTGAATCTTTTCTGCACGACGGAAGTCAGCTCCCTAATCCTCCTCCCCTTCTCACCTAGAAGGGCCCAAGTCCATAAACCAAACGTTAACCCTGCAAATTATCATAAAAACCCACAAGGAAAAGTGAGCAAGTAAACAAAACCACACCAAGAACGTTCTGGGTCCGGGTAGCCCTAATTATGATCTCAGTCCTCATAGGAGTAACCCTAACCTCCACACCGGAGTACCCATCCTCCGCAAGCTCACGGGTTAAAACCTCGTTTAGTTCAGCGAAGAATACTCCATCGGCCACAAACTGAAACCGGAAGTAAACCCCATAAAAACTATAAGAAACATAAAAAAACGAAACAAAAAATTGACGGCCTTGCAGTGATCAGTGTCAAACTCAATCTTAAAACTTGACATAAAACATGCAATTAGAATTTGAGGAAAAGTGATGAAACTCGCATATAGACGATGTCTAAGAGAAAATTATCTTCAACCTTTCGCTTCTTGCTCATTTGGGCTGCCATGGTTGGACGATCAAGAGATGACGAACGGGGTCAATAGCCGCGCTCGCTGCTTCCGCTGTTCCGGTTTCCTGCAACCAAACCCTAAGAAACCGTGGGAACCGTGACGCTTATAAGGGGAGTTTGTACAAACTTCCAAGGAACAAGATCGAACGGCAGAAGATTGATTTCCAGATTGGCTCTCTCGGACGAATTTTCTATAAGTTTATTTTATTTTATGCATCACGAATCAACGATAAACTGCTTGTTTGGGGGTAGTTTATTTGGTGGGCGGCATTTAGGCAATGCACCATATTTATTTAGATAGACTGTGTTTTGGTAGTATATGCATTTTCAAAATGTTGAAACAGTATTTTCACACCGCATTTATCTAGGTGCGGTGACAATTTTCTAACTGCGATCTGACTTTTCCAAAAACAATAAAAATTTGTTAGATTATTTTTAATCAGTTTATCAATGATTATTCAATAAGTTGCAGCTGCCCCAAACAGTTAGTTTATTTGATTAAAATTACTTAAATTATTTCAAAAATTTGAGATAAATCAAACATTTTACGAGCAGTACCATTTGAATCTTTTAGGCACTTTGGTTAAAACAATGCTATGGATACTTACGGAGATTTTTCGAAGAGTCAATTTTCCGAAACCCAAAAAAAAAGATCCAATTTATTGGGTTATGAAAACATTTTAACTATGAGGGTGAATACAAAATTGTGCCAATGATGATTACAATTCCCAAAAACAACTATAAATGTATAGTGATATGATGGTGTAATAATTATTTGTAAAGTTTCTATTAAAATAAAAATATATATATTTAACTTTTGAAACAAATCCTGTGATATATAAATAAAGATTTATTTCTTCAAGAAGAGATTACAGAATTCATTTTAAGATAATTTGTGTTATTGTGCACTCTATTTCTCTTTCTCTCCTTTATTCCTCTCAACAAACCAATGCTTTGTTCTTTGGGTTTGATCCACAAGAATTTTTTGAATTTAATATTCTAAAAAGTGTGGTGAGTGTGAAATCATGTCATCAATAATAAGAGAAACGTGTCACAGAGAATGAATCCATTCGGGGGGAACCTCTAACATGGAGTCTGTCCAAGAATTTATGTAAAAACAAATTCAGGAACTTAAAGGCGGAATAGGGGGACAAAAGATTGAACTGTCCTGTGTTTTACTTGAGGGGAGAGCACAAACTCCTCTGTAATCAAATTGTTGAGCGTTGAACCCATGGCCATTAGATAGCTCAGGGAGGCAAATGAGTTGAAGATCCTAAATCCAAGATAGTGTTGGGTTCATATCAAGGAACAAACCACAAGCGAGCTGAGTAAAAATATACCGCGGTCGGAGAATGCATTCTCCCTATAGATTATTGATGCAAATCTCCCCAAGAAGTTCAAGGTTCCACTTTTGAAACCCTACAAGGGACATAGTGGTATGACTAATCACATAACATCTTTTGAGTCGGCTATATGTCTTCTCAATGCTTCCTACACATTGAATTGTCAGTTGTTCTACACCACACTTACGGATTTGTCTCTCGGGGATTCAATGGACTCCCGGTAAGAATTATCACTTTCTTTCAATGACTTCAAAAAGCTATTCACGATGCAGTTCGGAAGGTCCAAAAAGTCCCACAATGACTCAGGGTCCCTATGACACATCAAAAAGGGGCTGAATGAGAACCTCCAAGCATATGTCACTTGGTTCCATAATAAGATGTTGAAGGTACAAAATCTAGAGGCCGTAATAGTAAAGGCCGCCCCAGCGCAAGGGCTAAGGAGTGCGCAATTTAAATACTTTCTAGGTTTATGTAAACCTGATTATTTGGTTGAACTATAGAATTTGCCAATGATCCTATCGCAGCGGAGAAACATGTCAACCCACCTATTCCAAAAAGCAAAAATAAAGTCCAATCGTCGCTCGAGAAAAGGGCTTACGAGAAGACTGTTAGAGGGAAAATGATGCCTCGTGGTCGTCTTGAGGTGACAATAGCTAAGCGAAATTCATGAAGATGGCGTCAGTCGAACGACTAACAGACTCGTGATCAAGGAACGCCATAACTCACTGAACTGATGGTTTCATTGTTGGAGCTGGTGGAAGTTATTCAAGATAAGGAGCACTTCAAGAGCACTCGTCTGATAGAACTAAACTTTCCTCTATAACACCAATAAATTTCTTGTTCATGGCAAAGAGGAATGTAGTCACCACTGAGGACTGGTTGAAGAGCTGATTCAAGTAAGAAAGTTTAATGAGTTAGTGGCCTCTGGAGCAAAAATTCAAAGGCAAGGAAAAACCCCTCTAGAGGATGACTCAGATGACCTTGTTCGAGCCAACACCCTACATATCACAGTGTTAGTACCTACAATCTTGGGAGGAGATTCTATTAGAAGAGCGAGGAGATTTTATCAAAAGAGCATACCGTAAGAGGCTCAAAGTAGGAGAATTTTGTGCAATCACTTCCACTTCAAAGAGAAAGTCCAACCTCAAATTATCTTTACTGATGCAGATTTGTCCATGCAGGGAATCCTTTCAATGATGTCGTAGTAGTTACGACAATGATTAATAACTACCAGATAGGTAGTATATTGGTTGATATAGACAGTTCGGGGAACATATTGTTCAAATAAGTCTTTACAAAAATGCATCTGATAGGTGATCGCTTGATTGAGCAGACTGGTTGGCTGTAAGATTTTTTTGCGAACAAAAAGAGGCCTAGATATAATTAGGTTGTCAGTCACATGGGAAGAAAGTGACAATCAAGTCACTAACATGAAGGACTTTTTGGTAGTTGACGCACCACCCACCGACAATGTTGTTTGGCTGCTCATTGCTCAATAATTTCATAACATTATTGTCCAACTATTACGTTATGTAAGATGTGGAAATAGTGACTGTTTGGGGTAATCTAGAGTAGTATCAGATATGCTACCTCCGGGTAGTCAGTAGTGTGGAACAAGAAACTTTGGACATCCAATAACAACAAGACGGTATTAAAACTAAAATTGAGATGATTTTGTTAATATTGAGTGACCCACAATTATATTATGATATTTTTAATTTAATTGCAACGACGCCAAAAACTTGACCCCGCTATTTATATGTATAGAATTGTAATTGTTTATGTTGTGGATGCTTACGCAAGTATACGTATCGTATCAAGTAATACGGGGCTACAGTGGAGTCACGGTTATCGATCCACGGGGAAAGAGAAAATTAAATAACAACTAATTTTAAAATAATAATAATAATTTTTTTAAATAGTATACGAAAATTTGGAATACTAAAAATTTGAGCGCAATAAAGTAAACTAAGTATTTTAATTAAGTAACTTAACTAAGTAGAAAATTAATACGTATTGAAAGTGCATAAAATTAAACTAATTGCTAAATAAGTCTTAACTATTCAGAAAAAATATTTTTCCCCTTGTTTAGAAATTTTAAGTGATTGATGAATTTAAATAGATAATTTTAAGGTATTGTGACAAATAGGAGCATTCACTATTCTTTACCCTTTAGTCAGAGTGTAAAGAATATTGACTAATCCTATGTTTGATTGCCGAATCGCGACTAAGTCTGGGAGGATACCGATCGCCACTTCGGAGCTCCCACGTTCCCCTCGCACTGAGGGCTAACATCTACACTTCGGCTCTCGAACAATAGGACCGAATTGACTTATTTTAGTCACGTCACACTAAAATGCTCGATTCTACGCCCGAGTGATATTATTTCCCTATTTATTTGCACCTTCCTTCCAAGGCTTTTGAATTCCCCGAATATTAGATGTAATTTATACTATAGTTGATAATCAACATATTTTAACAAATCAAATGACCAGTTTGAAAGTAAATTAATTTTTAAGTAAAAATTATCACAATATTATTAATATATATAAGTATCTCTATTTTAATTTCATCGAGTCACTTAATTTCATAAACGAGGAGAAAGACTAATAAACTACTCGGAATGCATGGGAACTAAACTAAGCATGGATTTCATTTAAAGTTAAAAACAATAAATACAAATACTTATCTCGATTTATCCCCAAACGGACTCCTCGTAGTTCCTTTGACTCTTCCTTCCAGATACAACACGACTCACTAATTACTCACTAAACTCACTAAAGACAGGACAACCGCACAAAAATTAACACTAAAGACTAAAAGATTGCACAAAAGACACACAAAAGGCTGATTTTCGGCCTCTATATATAGAGGTGAGCAAAGGTCCAAGAGGTGTGTAAGCATCTCTTCAAAAAGTGTCCGAGTTCGATGTATCCGTGCCATTTGAACTAGCTCGGCGTCGGCGACGAACTACCTCGTTGTCGGCGAGGCTTCAGAAGATCTTCGAACCGCTCTAGCTCGGCTGTCGGCGGGATCGGGCTCGCCTGTCGGCGAGACAGGTTATAAATTCTTCGAGAATTTTCTTCTTGTAACCTCGCCGTCGGAGGGCTCGATCTCGCCGTCGGCGACTCGAGCCTAAATTGCATGATTTTGCTCCAAATTCGCTCCTTTTTATGATTTTTGCTTTTATTACCTAAATTATTCATTCCTATGATAAAATAAAGAAAATACCCTTCTTTAAAGTGCAATTTCATAAAAAATAGGTATGAATTTCTTAATAAATTTTTCAGCGATCAAAATCCCCAAACTTACTTATTACTTGTCCTCGAAGTAATTTTAATACTACATAAAAATAATGAGTTTTATAATAAGATTTTTTAATTTAAATAAACAATGAATTAGATTAATTAATATCATAATAAAGTTAAACAAAAATAATTCATGTAATTTAATTAATCTTATAGAATTAAATTATTTAGTTATCGAGTCTAAGATTTCTAGCTTACTTATTCATTTCGGGAATAATTATATTTAAAAGAATAACTACTTAAGATATTCATATGATAAGAAATTCAAGAAAATACTATTAGGTAAAATTCTAATCCATAAACATAAGTTTGGAAATATCTAAGTTTTTCCTTTAGGTTAATTCAAATGAAGCCGATTTTTGATAAGGCATCTCCTCAAGCTTCTCCTCATTTTTCTTTTTCTTTTTCTTTTTCTTTTTCTTTTGAGGATTACTGTATGTCTGGAGAGCTCGTTAATAATTTTGAACTTCATTTTCATCTTCCTAAATTTGAAACTTAGGAATATTTCTTTGCTTATATATACTTCATAGTTTTTACTTTATTGATTTTCAATCTTTTCTTTTTCACTTGAATACTTAAGAATTTTAATTTTAAAATATAGTTTTCCTTACTAAAAATAGTTTACTATATTCTTATTCCATTTAACCAAATATTTTATTCTATTTAATTAATTAAAGTACTAGAAATATTTCATTTAACCTTTTATAATAATTAAATAAAATAATTCATATTAAATCAAATTGAAAAATTTGCTATAAAAATCATTTTTATAATAATTTGAAAATAGAAATTTGAGAACAAGTTAATAACTAAATTTGTATTTTACTCCACCCAAACTTAAATTTTTATATCTATTCTAAATAATGAAAAAGGAGAGTAAATAAATCATACCTTTGAAGTTTAGGTATTTTTTTTTCTTTGAAATTTTTTGCGAGCTTTTTCATTTTTCATTGAACTCGTATCTTGTTAGTATTCTACATATATATATATATATATATATATATATATATATATATATATATATATATATATATAACAAGAAAAATGCGAGGGATAAAATGCGAGATAAGTATTAAACACAACAATTAAAATTAACTCTACATTACACCTATGAATTACTAACATATTAAAAACAATTGAACTAATCGGATTAACAATTTTAAAACTTAAAACAATACGGAATAAAACAAATTAAAGAAAAACTAACATCCTATTTAACATAAAAACAAATGCGATTAACTAACACAAAAACAAAAACTAACTACTATAACAATCCAAGCAAATAATCTAACTAACATCCAATGTCTCAAAACATAAAGTACTGAATATTACAAACATATAAAAGTTTTTTTTTAAATATTAAACTAACAAATAAATAAAATCCTAATCTTCAACATTAAAGTCCCGAGCTATATCATCTCCTCCACGATCACGTAAGTTATTGAGAAGACTGAGCGGGGTGATACTGAGTGTACTCAGGGCATTACTGAAAGAACAACATCTAAATCTCCACTCCTATAACGACGTTCGACTTCATAATATGCAATTTCGTATTCGAATGTCGGCTGAGGTATTCATTATCATAATCATGTCTCCTCTCCGGATTATCGATCCTTCGATCAAAATGATCAAATTTTCTCCCCATTGTATCTCCAAGCTGCTCAAAACTTCTTCTATGCGAGTCGATTCATTCATCGGATCTTGTAGGGTAGGGGTGGTAGGCTCGGGAGGTTCATAGCTAGTAGAGGGTATATCTCTGCTGGGTCGAGTGAAATAACTTCTTACTCCTCGCTCTCCACCCTTCATGAGATTCATACTTCTTAATATTGGCGGTTGTGAGTGGTTTCATTGGTTCTACCCATTCTTCATTATCTCCAGCCTCGACTCGAGAGAGTTGGCGAGTGAAAAAATTAATCCGGGGTGTCCCGATCCGGCTCCACTCTCATTTCGAGGAGTGGCCGGGATGTTTCGATAAATAATTCTCCCGATGTTGATGCTTCATTATTCGAATACGAAATTCAGAATTGCTCCATCTCGTGTTACCTCACCTGTGGTGATAGGTAGGTAACAGTAGAACAAATAAAGTAATGCCGGGCTTTGGAGATCTGCATTTAATTTAGAAAGAGGAAAATTCACTCTTTCCTGTCGCTAATTTTCCAAACTCCGGTCCCATCGGTGAGAAAGTTAATGACTTCCTCCCAGTGGTCCTTCCATCGTTCCAAAAGTTTCATACTCGCTAAAGGGCGAGTCATGAACTTCATAGAACGCATTTATTCTTGCAGCATTGAATTCTACAAAAAACCCTCGTACCTTTACTAGTGCATCCTCAGCGGCAGTTAAATTGGCATAAAATTCTTTAACCACTTCCACAGCTGCTCTATATTGAACGTAACATAAATTCTCCCAACCTCGTTCCTTAATAATCCGCTCTACTTCTCCTCCGGATTTTTGAAAACCCGATCTGCAATGCACTTTCTTCCTTGAATATTTTCAAAATATTTAGTACGTGCTCGTGCATTGATGAATCGGTCTTCGTCGAATTCTACTCGACGTTTTTGTCGTGGAGCCATACGATCGATCTGTGAAAATCATGAAAATTTTTACTAAACTTAAAAAATAATCCTAAGAAGGCTTCCTACAACAACTAAAATCCATTTAAATTGATTTCTATGAAATTCTTCCAAGTATTTTCTTCATATTTCAAAAATTTTTCAAAATATCCCAATGTAGAAGAAATCAATGTGAAAATCAAAAATTTTTGCATAGGAGTGAAGCTCTTACCAAGAGAAGATGAAATCCGGTGTCAAAAAGTGTTGAAATCGCTTCAAATCCAAGATCTCTCGAAGCCACTAGGTCGGTTTTTCAAAAATTTTAGGAAGGGGATGATGAATAGTGTCGGTTGACCGGTCGAATATAGGTCTTTTCACGTTCTCGCTGTCGGCGAGATTTTTCTCGCCGTCGGCGAGCTAATTAATTCCATAAGGCAAAAGTTTCGGGAAAAATCCGCCGTCGGCGAGATATTCTTCATTGTCGGCGAGATCGATCTCGGCTGTCGGCGAGATTTTCTCGCCGTCGGCGAGGTTCTAAAAATTTCAATTTTTGAATTTTGTCAATCATTTTCAACCTCGATTTGCCTTATATTATATTTCCGATCATATCATTTATTAATTTAATATGAAGATTAGCTACTTATACACAAACATATTCACACGACACAACAAATTAACTTTAATATTGAAATCCATGAGACATACAAACTAACATAATTTTAGACTCTATAATCAAACTTGAACTTCGATCACTTACTACTAATCAACATCACAAACCAAACCACGATACACTAAATGCTGATACAAAACTATGATGCATATCTCAATTAAGTTTGAGATATTCAAATCATCAATCCACACATAATAAAATCTAAATCAAATCAAATAACATAAACATAAACATACTATGGAAATCTTTACTACTACTCTTGAGGTCGGAATCTTCATCTTCTACGATATTTCCGATATGACGATGATGCACAAATAAGTTATAGAAAGGCACTGAAGGGAAATTCGAAGCGGATTCTTCGATGATCCAACCCTTACGTCTTAGTAAATGAAGAAAGCTAGCTTCGGGTGTCCGGAATGATCGAAGTGTTCCTTCATCCTCCGGTCGATGTGATCGAATAAATCGGATATATTGTCGATTAAATCTCTCACTTTCCGCAGTTCTTTCTCCATTCCTTTAATTTTCTTCATAAGTAACTCCGTTTTATACGAAATAGGCCTTCTGTATAGGATTATTACGTGAAGCTCTATCAAAGATAAATGTAATGTCTTCATTATTGTCCAAAGTAGGGAACATATACGTAGGATCGAGCGGCTTCAAGGTAACGAGAACCTTTTCCCAAGCTTCATAAGAAACACAGTACTTGCTGCATAATGCAAAAATAGTAGATGGGTGTCCTAGATCCGTGAAGCCGACCCATGCACGATTAAACCCGATGCGGACTTAACAATTATTGATCCAACATCGATAGGCGATCCACTTTGAATACAATAATTCAATATAGCGCATTCCTTCGAAACCTTGTTTACCCTCATTGTAGGTAATAATTTAGATGAGATGAAAAAGTGCCGGTGCTTTGAGACGGGATTCAAAAGTGATGCGGAGAAACTAACATACCCGTCTTCCCGTATTTCCCGATCTTCGGTTCGTCGGTTAGATATCGAAATATCTCATTCATATTATATCGAGAAGGCACAAAATTTGAATAGTGACATACGGGGTGTTTTCTATAGAGAATAATTCATTTACTCTTGATGGAGTAAACGTCACCCATCTTCCTCGGACGTAGACATTCCCATTATTGATCGCATGTAAATTAGAGTAGAACTCTTTCACGAACTGGAATAACAACGGCGGACGTAGTGTAACAAAATACCTCCCGGTGCCAGCATGCGATCGTTTCTTCTATCTTCGTAGTGGAATTCTCTAATCCTCGATTGACAAATCCCCGTTCCTTGATAACTCTTTTCTTTACCAAAACCTTGTTGAAGATCTGCTGCGCTTCCGCACTCACAAATTTCCTCCGGTTAAACACTCCAGATTTAGAGGAATCTAAGAATTTGGAGGCCATTATGGTGAATGGAATGAATTCTAGTGAAGAAGGCAGACTTAGAATGGTTTAAGAATGGGTTTTCACAAAGGAATTGGTGTTGAAACCGTTCAGATCAGCATTTAAAGTATATATAACTCATTTTTATAACTTCCTCGCTGTCGGCGAGGACGTTTCTCGCCGTCGGCGACTTAGTTATAAAAACTGTCTTTCCGGTTCTCGCTGTCGGCGAGCTCGTTTCTCGCTGTCAGCGAGCTCGATAGTCAGACCGAATCTAATTTAGGCGCGAACCTCGCTGTCGGCGAGTATCGACCTCGCCGTCGGCGAGATTTCAAAATAATGTCCAATTTCGCTCTAAATCGAATAATTTCTTTTCTCATCATAATGGTTCAAATATGTGATGATTCTTAATAATAATTGAGTAGTAAAGTTTCAATAATATAAACTAACTTATTAAGATACAATAAAAATAGATAACTAATATGGGTTGCCTCCATCAAAGCGCTTGGTTTAACGTCGTCGGCCAGACCTAATTTCAATTATTAATCGAGTCGACTAAGCATTAAAACCTCTTTATAGTTAGGTCTTATACCTTCAAAATATGGTTTTAATCTATGTCCATTAACTTTAAATTTATGTCCGAGTTTTTGGATCTTCGATTTCTATAGTTCCGTATGAAAATATTTGAGTTATGGTGAAAGGTCCTAACCATCGAGACTTGAATTTTCCAGGAAACAATTTCAATCTAGTATTATATAGCAAAACTTCCGTCTGGTTCAAAATTTCTCCGATTAATCTTCCGATCATGCCATGATTTCATCTTTTCTTTATAAATCCGATCATTATCATACGATTCATTTCTTAATTCTTCCAATTCATTTAATTACAACAATCTTTTCTCACTGACTTCCTTCATATTATAATTAAATTCTTTAATCGCCCAATATGCTTTATGTTACTAATTCAACTAGTAAGTGGCATGTTTTTCCATATATAAGCCATGTAAGGAGTCATTCCAATCGGAGTTTTATAAGCGATCCTATAAGCCCGTAATGCGATTATACAATCTAATAGACCAATCTAACCTGTTGGGTTTACTGATTTTTCTAAAATACGTTTAATCTCACGATTAGATACTCCAGCTAATCCGCTAGTCTATGGATGATAAGCGAGTGGATATCTTATGAGTAATATTGTATTTTTCTACTAGTTTGTGAATGTATTTATTTCTAAAATGAGTTCCTCCGTCGGTGATAATCACTCTCGGCATTCAGAATCTAGTAAAAATATTTTTCATCGAAATTTTGAAACACTCTTAGCATCACACCTAGGTAAAGCTTGTGCCTCAATCCATTTGGAAACATAATCGACGACTACTTAATATATATGAGTTTCCAAACGAAGGAATAAAAGGACCCATAAAATCTAATCCCCGAACATCAAAAATTTCGACTTCTAATATAAAGTTTAGAGGCATTTCGTTTCTTCTAGATATATTTTCTACTCTTTGGCATTTATCGCAAGTTTTAATATATCTATATACATCTCTAAATAGAGTAGGCCGGTAAAATCCAGTTGTAGAATCTTATAAGCGGTTTTATCGGTCCGAAATGTCCTCAAAATCAGAATCATGACATTTTTGAATAATTGGTTCGATTTCTTCATAAGGTACACATCTTCTAATAATTAAATCCTTACATTGCTTATATAAATATGGTTCATCCCAAAAATAAGTTTTCGTATCATGGATGAATTTTTTTCGTTGTTGCAAAGTTAGCATAGGTGGTAAAATATTACTAACTATATAGTTTACTATATCGGCATACCATGGTATTTTCCACTCATTAATATTATATAGTTGTTCATCGAGAAAGCATGCTATAATTTCATTTTCAATATCGGATAATTCATGATTTTCTAATCTTGATAAATGATCCGCGATTTGATTATCGGTTCCTTTCTTATTAACGATCTCAAAATCGAATTCTTGCATTAATAGCATCCATCTAATTAATCTTGGTTTGGAATCTTTCTTTTGCATTAAATATTTGATAGCGAGAATGATCGGTATGCACGATACATTTTGTTCCGATCGAGATAAGGTCTAAATTTATTAAAACCATATACTACCGCTAATAGTTCTCTTTACGTAGCTTGTATAATTTATTTCGACATCATTTAGAGTTTTACTAGCATAGTATATAACTTTAAAAATCTTTTCATATCTTTGCCACGAAGCTTGCTCTACGGCATAATCACTAGCATCACACATAAGCTCGAATGGTTTCTCCAGGTTAGGTGAAACTATTATAGGTGTTGTAATTAATTTTTCTTTTAAGAGTTCAAAAGCATTCAGGCATTCGATTGTAAATTCAAATTTCTTATCCTTTTCGAGAAGTTGGCATAGAGGTTTAGTAATTTTTGAAAAATCTTTTATATAGCGTCTGTAGAATCCAGCATGTCCAAAAAACTTCTTACCCCATTTACTAGTAGTTGGAGGTGGTAATTTAGCTATAACTTGAATTTTTGCGGGGTCCACTTCCATGCCTTTTTCCGAAATTTTATGCCTCTAATACAATGCCGCCCGTGACCATAAATTGACATTTCTCCCAATTTAGAACTAAATTTGTTTTCTCACATACTTCAATACTTTTTCGAGATGAGTTAAGCATGTGTCGAATGATGTTCCAAATACGGAGAAATCATCCATAAATACTTCTATTCCATTGTCGATTAACTTACTAAATATAGACATCATACATCTCCGGAATGTTCTTTGGTGCATTACATAATCCAAAAGGCATTCTTCGAAAAGCGAAAGTTCCATAAGGACTAGTAAATGTAGTTTTCTCTTGATCCTCGGGGAGCAATTTGTATTTGATGATAACCGGTGTATCCATCTAGAAAATAAAAATACTTATGTCACGATTAGTCTATCTAACATACGAGTCTAGAAATGGTAAAGGGAAGTGATCTTTCCTGGTGGCGGTATTTAATTTCCTATGATCGATACATATACGCCAACCGGTAACTTGTCTTATAGGAATAAAATCGTTATTTTCATTGGCGGTGACGGTCACTCCTCCCTTCTTAGGAACACGAGTGAATTGGGCTTACCGAAGCCGCTGTCGGAAATAGGATATATAATACCATTATCTAACCATTTTAAAATTTCTTTCTTAACTACTTCTTTCATTATCGGGTTTAATCTCCTTTGGGGATGCTGCTTTAGGTTTATGTTCATTATCTAAAATAATTCTATGCATACGGATTGAAGGACTAATTCCTTTAATATCCGCTAAAGTCCGACCAAAAGTTTTCTTATATTTTTTTAAAGTTTCTAAAAGTTTTTGTTCTTGAGATTCGTTTAATGCGGATGAAATAATAGCGGTAAAGTTGAAGAATTACCTAAATAAGCATATTTCAAATGATCGGGTAATATTTTTAGCTCAAGTTCGGGAGGTTTAATAATTGATGGAACTATATTCTTATCGGTATTTTCGGTATTATCCAAAAATTCAAATCTTTCCTGAATAAAATCTAGTTCTTCATGATTATCTTTAATTAATTCGGTGTTTTCTTTTTCTAATTTATCCTCGTAATATTCCTTAAAATGTTCTTGTTGTAAATATTCGAAGTATTTCCATCCGAAAACATTCATCATCTTTTTCTAGCGCGGGATATTTCATTTATTTTTCAATATTAAATGTAACTTTTTGGTCATTTACTCTCATAGTTAATTCTCCTTTACGAACATCAATCATAGCTTTTCCAGGTAGCTAAAAATGGTCTTCCTAAAATGATAGGAATTTCTTTATCTTCCTCCATATCTAAAACAATAAAATCTCTACGGGAAGATAAATTTATCCACCTTTACTAACACATCTTCGATAACTCCCTTAGGATAAGTAACGAACGATCGAGCTAATTGAAGGGTTCTCGAAGTAGGTGTAATTTTTCCTAATCCTAATCTCTTAAAAATCGATAGAGGCATTAGATTGATGCTTGCTCCTAAGTCGCACAAAGCTTTTCCATAAAATTTTTCTCCTATAGCGCGGGGTATAGTGAAACTACCAGGATCTTTCAATTTTTCGGGAAGCTTCTTCCGAATAATAGCACTACACTCTTCACTAAGTGCGACAAGTTTCATTATCAATGAATTTTCTTTTCTTATTTAGAATATCTTTCATAAATTTTACATAATTTGGCATACGATCTAAAGCTTCGACAAAAGGTATATTAATTGTTAATTTCTTTAATATTTCAAGGAATTTAGCAAATTGTTTATCTTTTTTATGTTGAGCTAGTCGTTGAGGAAATGGTGGTGGGGGTTTTTCAACGGAAATTTTCATAGGTATTAAAGGATGTTCTAAGTTTGAATCTTGTTGAATTGTTTCCTTTTCGATTTCCACTTCCTCTTTTTGGCTTTCAAGTTCTTTTTGAATTTGAGGTTCTAATTCTTTTCCACTCCTTAGTTGTATTGCTTTAATTTGTTCTTTTCCTTGATCTTTAGGATTTATTTCCACATTACTAGGAAAAGTTCCAGGTATTCTATTATTTAGCGCAATAGCAATATGTCCAAGTTGAGTTTCGATATTTTTAATAGATGTTCCTTGAACTTGTAATTGATTTCCTTGAATTTGTAGTTGATTTCCTTGATTTTGTAGCTGATGACCCATATTCAAAATTAATTCATCCATGGATAATTTCTTATCCTTGAATTGAGGGTTATTGTTATTAAATCCGAGTGGGTAATTAGGTTTATAGTTTGGATTTGCTTGATTAGGTTGATTCATCCATTGTTGATTAGATGTGTTATTCCAATTAAAATTTGGATGAGTTTTCCAACCGGGATTATAATAGTTTGAATAAGGGTTATTAGTTCTATTATTAATAGCATTTAAAGTTTCATAATTAGTTTGAGATTCTATGATTTGTCCGGATGAGTTTTCTTCTAAAATAGGAGAGTAGTTCATTCCAAAATGATCTAATTTCTTAGATATAGCGAGCAATTTGAGAAGCTAACATAGATATTGCATCATTTTCATGAATGCTGGCTATCTTTTAGGATTTACTCTATCAACGAGAGCCATTGGAAATTATTTGTTGCCATTTCTTCGATTAGTGCATAAGCTTCATCAAATGGTTTAGACATTAATGAACCTCCGACATCGGCATCGATGATTGATCTTAAAGATCCTACTAATCCATTATAAAAGGTTTGAATAATCGACCGATACGGTAGCGCATGATGTGGGCATTTCCTAAGAAGTTCCTTGAATCTCTCCCAAGCTTCATATATTGATTCTTCATCTAATCGACAAAAAGAAGTTATATCATTTCTAAACTTAGCGAGTTTTAGATGGTGGAAAATATTTGGATAGAAATTTTTGTGATAATTCTCCCGAGTTTTAATAGATCCGAAGTGCTTAACGAATTCGACCACATTTTAGCTTTATCCCTTAATGAAAAAGGAAAAAGTCTAAGTCTTATAACATCGTCGAGATACTCCTTGATATTTAAAAGTAGCACGAAGTTCTAGAAAACTAGCAAGATGTAAGTTAGGATCTTCGGTAGGTGAACCACTAAATTGATTGTTTTGTACCATTTGGATAATTGCGGGTTTAAGTTCGAATGAATTAGCAGCTACATCGGGGTTTTGAATAGTTAAATGAATTTCATACGATGTAGGGTTGGCATAATCTCTTAATGGTCTTTGTTGGTTCATATTTTGAATTTCGGGAATATTCGCCATTTGTGTTAAATTTATAATTTGTTTCTTTTGTTTTCTAATTCTTTTAATTGTACGCTCTAATTCGGAATCGTAAGGTATTAAATTTTCGTTTCCAAATTTGTGCATACAATTTCGGAATAGATATTAATTTATTTATTATGATTATTTTAAAATAGTCCGTTACTTTAGTAAATTTTTCTTACTACTCACTAAGCAACTGCGCCAAAAACTTGACCCACGATTATATTATGATATTTTTAATTTAATTGCAACGATGCCAAAAACTTGACCCATTATTTATATGTATAGAATTGTAATTGTTTATGTTGTGGATGCTACGCAAGTATACGTATCGTATCAAGTAATACGGGGCTACTAGTGGAGTCCCGGTTATCGATCCCACAGGAAAGAGAAAATTAAATAACAACTAATTTTAAAATAATAATAATAATTTTTTAAAATAGTATACGAAAATTTGGAATTCTAAAAATTTGAGCGTAATAAAGTAAACTAAGTGTTTTAATTAAGTAACTTAACTAAGTAGAAAATTAATACGTATTGAAAGTGCGAGAAAATTAAACTAATTGCTAAATAAGTCTTAGCTATTCGGAAAAAGTATTTTTCCCCTTGTTTAGAAATTTTAAGTGATTGATGAATTTAAATAGATAATTTTAAGGTATTGTGACAAATAGGAGCATTCCTATTCTTTACCCTTTAGTCAGAGTGTAAAGAATATTGACTAATCCTTTGTTTGATTGCTGAATCTGCGGCTAGGTGGGAGGATACCGATCGCCACTTCGAGCTCCCACGTTCCCCTGCTCTGAGGGCTAACATCTACACTTCAACTCTCGAACAATAGGACCGAATTGAATATTTTAGTCCGTCACACTAAAATGCTCGATTCTACGCCCGATGATATTATTTCCTCATTTATTTGCACCTTCCTTCGAGGCTTTTGAATTCCACGAATATCGGATGTAATTTTTACTATAGTTGATAATCAACATATTTTAACAAATCAAATGGCCGGTTTGAAAGTAAATTAATTTTTAAGTAAAAATTATCACAATTTATTAATATATATAAGTATCTCTATTTTAATTTCATCGAAGTCACTTAATTTCATAAACAGGGAGAAAGACTAATAAACTACTCAGAATGCATGGGAACTAAACTAAGCATGGATTTCATTTAAAGTTAAAAACAATAAATACAAATACTTATCTTGATTTATTCCCAAGCAGACTCCTCGTAGTTCAGTTAACTCTTCCTTCCAGTACAGCACGACTTACTAATTACTCACTAAACTCACTAAAGACGGACAACTGCACAAAAATTAACACTAAAGGCTAAAAGATTGCACTGAAAAGACACACAAAAGACTGATTTTCGGCCTCTATATATAGAAGTGAGCAAAGGTCAAGAGGTGTGTAAGCATCTCTTCAAAAAGTGTCCAGGTTCAATGTATCTGTGCCATTTGAACTAGCTCGCTGTCGGCGACGAACTACCTCGCTGTCGGCGAGGCTTCTAGAAGATCTTCAAACCGCTCTAGCTCGCTGTCAGCGGGATCGGGCTCGCTGTCAGCGAGACAGTTATAAATTCTTCAGAATTTTCTTCTTGTAACCTCGCCGTCGGCGGGCTCGATCTCGCCGTCGGCGACTCAGCACAAATTGCATGATTTTGCTCCAAATTCGCTCCTTTTTATGATTTTTGCTTTTATTACCTAAATTATTCATTCTTGCAATAAAATAAAGAAAATACCCTTCTTTAAAGTGCAATTTCATAAAAAATAGGTATGAATTTCTTAATAAATTTTTCAGCGATCATTGAGTAACAAGCTAAAAACCACAAATACAAGACTGGACATGAAAAACAAAATTACTAAGGTATGTCCCTTATTCTCTCTTTTTTTAATACTTCGTCCCTTCAATTTTGTAATGTGAAAAAAGTCATCACCTTCAATGTGTCTCCAACCACAGCTCACAATTAAAGCCCTCCTTCCTCTTCATCACCGAAGTACTCACTGAGGGAAAAGGAAGATTTTGAATCTCAGTTGTGACTATAAACTCCACCGACTATCTTATTAATAACTTACAATGAGAGTCTGGGGATGGAAATCAAATGTATGAACAGTCAACAGTCATATATTTGAGAGTCAACTAGCAAGACTGAGATTTGGATAGAATTTCCTTCCTGAGGGAAGAGGTTCAAGGCACCTCAACGAGGTGAATTGAGTTATTTCAGCATTAGAGAGGGAGCTCCAGGATGGATAAAATCTGGAAAGGATTGCATTCGAATTTAACAAACAAAAAGCTCAATTTCTTTAGTTGTCATTGAGGTAGAAACTAGGGACTAATGCATAGAAATATCATTCCTTCCAACCTCATTATACGCAAAATTTTCTTTTAAGCCTGCAAGATTAAAACATTCCTAATATGTTTTCGAGCAAGACTCACATAAGCTAAGATTGTCGCCCCTCTTTTCCTTATTTATAGACATCAAGGCACAAAAGTTATGGACATAATAGCAAAATTGTATTTTCGTCAACAAAGACTAGGATGCTTTTACTTCTCATTCATTATTATCATTATTTTTTCCCTTGTAATTGACATTACTTTACCTCTTTGACAAGTTACATATTCGATGAATTTCTATATCTGATATTCCATAAAAGTGTACTATCAATCAAGACTAGAGGATTTTATACCTTCTCTTTCTGACATGAATAATAATTAAGGCTTTGCAAGCTTATTCGACGTATAAAATATATCACCTCAATGCTTGAGCAGCGATAAAATCTAAATGATAATGCAAGTTCTTAGAAATGCTTCCCCCTCTGCACAAAGAGCAGTGAATAGTGTGAGAGTTATCCCTAAGATGACATGATGATAGTGATGATATCCACTTAATATGTCTCATGTGAGGTATGACCCTTCGAAGGCGACGACTTATTTTTATAACCTTTGTTGAATTCAAGTATATAATAAGACTCAAGCCAAATGATGAAAATACAAAGGAATTCATCAAATCATAAAGACAAAAACTGTATCATCATCATTTCAAGAAATATAGAAATGGGGAAATTATTTTATTTATAAATATATATTGGCATCATTTTTTGTTTTTTTTTCAAATTCGACACACGGTTTTGTATCATGGGACTGTATTTTCTAATATGTATGTACTTGTGACTCAAAACATCGATGAAAACCACTTTGTGCACCAATCGGGCTCAAATTGTCTCGACCGTCGCTGGAGTTGTTCAAATGACCTTGAATTGCAAAACAAACTGCACAAGGCATCCGCGGCATTGAATATACATAGGGAGGACACCAAAATTACTGTTGTTTTGCATGTGAGTAAATAACACGTAAATTGATGCACATAATTAAAAACAAAAAATGACTATATATTTTTTTAAGGAAATCGATATTTGGTAGAGGCCAAATATCTATTTTCCATGTGCATTCTATCCTCATGATGAAAGCAGCGACATGTACCTATTATTCATGAGCCCCCGCACCATGTTGAGATCGAACCTCTGATCTAAGGAGACTTACAGTGACCCCCTCCCCCCCAACAAAAGCCTAAGGTATGCGACACAATATATATATAGGGGGGTGAATCATCGCCACACTCCTCTCCCGCTAATGTTCCTTTATGCCAGCGCCTTTTCCTTCCTCGAAGCTCCCACACATGTTGAAGAGGAGGTTGCACTCCATATAAAACCCAACTCCCTCTTATGTTGGTCAGCCCTCGTCACAACACTCCACTACCGCCGCTTCCATCTCCCACCGAAAATGGTTCCCTCATCGGCGTTGACCCGATTTTTGTATTTCCAAATACAAGAATTTGTTATCACTGCTAGAAAATTTAATTTCTGGCAAAGGCGCGAAACACTTGACCCGGAATAACTTGCTATATAGATGTGTACCAAATTTTAATTTACGACACTAGCATTAAATAAAACTTGATTGCTAATGAATGCTAGGCCGTTAGTGATTAATACTTTTTAAATATATGTTTATATAGCAAAATATAATTTTAAAGGAAAATATTTTATATACTTTTTGGGTACTACGCAAGTATACGTATCATTTCGAAGTAATAAAGGACTTTGAAACAAAGACCCCGAGTATCGATCCACGGGGAAAAAGGGTAATAAATTTTTAAATATTGTATTTCAAAATCTTTTTGTATTTTAATCTAACTATAAATTACTTTTAATTTACTAGATGCAGATAAAGAAAACAATAATAAGAAAATGATTTTGTGAAAACAATATAAAACAAACAACTTTTTTTCTTTCAATTAATCCAAGATTTTTAAGATAATTTCATATTCGTTGGAGAATCTATTTTATGGTATTGTGCCAAATAGAAGCATTCCTATTCTTTACCCTTTGATCCATGCGCAAAGAACATTAGCTAATCTACAGATCAGGGCCGGATGTATTGTTAGTAGAATGGGTTAATCCGGCTCACACTACTTAGATGTCGAGGGTAGCTATGGTCGGCCCTACTAGTGACCCTTTCCTTATATATAAATCAAATTATAAGAATTTAGTACGTCACTCTAAAAACTTATCAATTCTACGCCATTTAAATCTTATCTTCCTATTTATTTGCACTTCACCTTGAATAGCTCGCGCATGGCCTTCGACTACCCGAGGATTCATGTGACATCTACAAGTTAAGAGTTCTTCTCCTTTTAGGTCTCAAAACTCTTCAACGGGTTTTAACAATTTAAATGACCGATTTAAAAAGTAAAGTAAGATCGAGTATTAATATCATCACAATGTTTTGAAAATATTTTGATTTTCGATTCTCCATCGAATTTTATATTATCTTATTTATCTTTTCATAATTGAAGGAAGAAAGTAAACTAACTACTTAGAACACATTGAATATAAACAGCAAAACATAAAAAATAAACTTTGAATCAAAAATAAAATACTTATCTCAAATATTCCTTCTACGGATCTTCTGATTCCTACTGACTCCACAGTGTAATGAACTGCAGATGCAACAACATGAAAATAAACTTACTAAACTAAATAAAAGTGAACCTAAATTTCTCTCTCTATTTCTCTCTCTATTTCTCTCTCTAAGGATGAGAGATCCTAAAGTGGTTAAGAGATAGGGGATACAATGGGGCACAATTTTTCTGAAGGAGTGGACTCCTATTTATAGGCTTCAAGGGTTTCCTTGAGGCACCTCTTCAAAACATGTCCAAATTCAATGAATCTTCTAGAAGGTCTGTCTGGCGCCTAGGCGCCGAATCTGGCGCCTAAGTGCCGGACATCGCGTCCAGTTCTTCGCACCTCTTCACTTTAGCTCTCACCTCTTCGCGATTAAAACCGTTTTGGAGCGTCCAAATACAATGTATCACATGTCCTATTATCAAGGAACAACTGCCAGTCTTCTAGAATGTCCAATAACCGCTCACTCCGTCAAAATAACTGTCCAAAAGTCGTAAAAAACTTGACAGTTTCTGTATCGAGTCTGGCGCGTAGGCGCCAACTTCTGGCACCTAGGTGCTAGGCCATAATTTTTTATAATTCTTGTATTTTGCTCCATTTTTGCTCCTTTTTCACCCTTTTTCCTTTTTTGAACCTTTTTACATCACCTACATCCAAAAACAGAAAAATACCTTTCATTAAAGCATAATATCCTTAGAAATTGATAAAAATCAAGGCATAAAAAAGGTATTTTTTTCATGGATCAAAATCCCCCAAACTTAAATACTACTTGTCCTCAAGTAACATTTTTTACTATATAAAATGTATAAGATAAATATTTAAGATTTTTTATAATTTTTTATTTTATAAAGTTTTTAGTAAATTATTAACCCAATTTCACTAACTAGGTTTAATTTTAAGAATTTAAAGAATATTCAACTACCAAATCATAAGATTTCAAATTTTTCAACCATTTTGAAAATAATAGAAGTTTATTATATTAAGATCTTATAGATTATTTACAAGAAAAAGATCTTCTTGAAAAACCTTTCCTAAATAAAGATTCATGCATAAAAATTAAGTAAAATATGTAACTAGTTTTCCTTCATAAGATAATTCGAGTGAAGCCAATTTTTGATTAGGCATTTCCTCGAGCTTCTCCTCTCTTCTCTCCTTTTTTTTTTCATATAGAGATGATTACTATATATCTGGATAGCTTCGTTAATGATTTTGAACTTCACTTATCCTTAACTTATATTTTCAAAACTTATACATTTCCACTTAATTATTATAACATGAATAAAAATTTAAAAAGATTTTCAATCTTTTCTTTTTTCAAGTGATAATTTTTTATTACTTAATACTTCTAAAATTCCATTATTTCTACCATGAATAGAAAAATTCCTTAATCTTATTCTTCAAGTTAAATAATTCTATTCTTAAAATCAATCAAAGTTATTAAAATTTTGGTTAAGTTCACTAAATTGTTTATAATTTCAAAAATAAAAGTGATCTTAAATAGATTCTTCATTACTTAAGTTATGTTAAAAAGTTTTTATTTTAAGAAAATATTAGCTCTTTAAGGACAAATAAAATTTAAATTTGAATGTATTTTCCTTTCCCCCAAACTTAAGTTTTGGTATACTATGAAATTTTGAAAGTATGAGAGAAAGAAAATCATAATTTTAAAAAGGAAATTTTTATAAGTATGTAAAAATGATCTTAAAAAGAAAAATTTACTTCTACTCATGCTTTTATGAATAATAAAGATAAAATTGAAGCAGGTATAAAAAGTAAGCAGGCTAATTTTTATGATTATACTAAATTTAAAACAAAATAAAAGCGAGCAAAATTACTAATTACTAAACGAGTAGTCGAAACAAACATATCATAAATTAACTCTAATCTCGATCTCGAAACGCAATATACTAAGAATATTCTAACAACGGAATCTTAACACTAATCGATCCACACAGGTACATAAACAAATCAACATACATTAAACATCAAACTAAACAAACAAACCAAACAAAACAAACTAACAACAAAGTAGCACAACATAGAGATCTATCAACTACTAGTCACTGTGCGTAGCCTCATCATCATCATCGTCACCAAAGGAAAACTCAACATCCTTAGGATCAACAAATGGTGTGAAACTAGGAAAAGTAGGAAACTAACATCATGCTCACCCTTCGAAATCGACGAGGGCTTCATCATACTCGGCATCATAGCTACACTTCCTCTAGGTATAATCGGATAAATGATCGAGTTTCTATCAATAGTATCAACCACCGTAGTGAGTTTGACATAACTCCTGCAGTTGCTCTATAACGCGATCATGCATTGACTCCCGAAACTCGATGGTGGCTCGGCGAAGTAGAAGGTCGGGAAGTAGAAGGTCTGCACAAGTGGGTGCAGAAGAAGAAGGAGCAGTCGATCTCTTCCCTCGAAGACGATCATATATGCTAATGCTCTCCTGACCAATCGACTTAGTAGTCTTCAACCTTTCCTTTGAAATATCTTTAGTGACTCCATTGCTAATACATAATGAAAAAATCAGAGATGGGAATCCCAGTCCAACAGAAGTGCTGGATCTCGCAGTAGAACCCACAGAATCATAAATAATACTGTCGACATCAATAGGCTTCCTTTCTCGAATGCGGTAGTTTAAGATCGCTCGATCTCTAGTCACTTCACTCGGGTGGTTGGAAGGTAACAATCTTGCGAGAAATAAAATAATGTCATGCTTTAGAAATACCATTTAACTTGGAGGATTTGAAGTTTACCCTTTTTCCGTTCTCGATCTTCCAAGATCCAGATGCCATCGATCAAATAAGCAATGATCTTATCCAAATCTCCCTCGGATGGAGATAATCCAGAATAGTGGCACTCTATAGTCGGTGGCAGGCCATAAAATACATTGATTCTTTCAGGAGTAAATCCTACTCCGACACCTCTGACAAAAACTTCATAATCTTCGGCATCTAGAAAATTCTCATAAAACTCTCGAACTATAGGGATAACAACAACAGCAGTGAAATAACAGAATCGTTGCCAGTTGTGCGCAACAATAGTGTTTTCAATCATTTCCCCCGGATGATAGAAACTTCGTTCTGAAATGAACTTCCTCGACGTCGCAAATTCGTGGAATCAAAAATGCGCAGTCGCAGTAGAAAATTTGCTGCTATCAAAGTTGTCTCGTGCCTTCCCGCGTTTAGCTTTCAGAGCCATCTAAACGTGAAAGAAAAGAAGAACAAATTTAGGAATAAAAAATTTAAACTCTTTTTAAGTTTAAAAAACTTAAAATAAGTTTAAAAATCCAAAGAAATCACTAAAAATCAATTTTTTTTTTCAAAATTTTCGTTCTTAGCAAAACCTAGGGAAATCTATGGTAAAAATCGAAAATAAATGGTTTAAAGTGTAGATCTGACCTTGAGACGAAGAATTCGAGTGGTTTCGCGCCCAAATCCTTGATGTTTTGACCTCAAAATGGATTCTAAAAGCTGATTTTCACGAAAAATGGAGGAAGAAGAAGGCTTAGGCGTCGATAATGGCTTTTGGGGGTATTTAAGGAATTTTTCGGGTATATGCCGACTGGCGCTTAGGCGTCGAATTCTGGCGCCTAGGCGCCAGACTCCCCTTTCACAAAAAATTATTTTTAAATTTAATTTTCCACCAAAATTCATAAATTCAACTTCCAATTACTCACATTAGAGTAGGGCTTCAGTTTCTAACTTCCAAAACAATTTTCCAAAAATTTTAAAAATTAAATATTAAATCCACCAATCAAACTTCACTAAATTCCATTTATAATCTTCATTATTGACTCAATATATTCCAGATAAGTATCATACTTGATTCAAGTTCCTAATACACAATCAAACACAACAATTTCTAAGCAAAAACAACACACATTGAACATGAAAGCAAATACACAAATACAATCGATTCACTACATCGATACAACGACTCAACAAACCAGATAATAACAATCTCATTACCAGAATACTCTAATCTTCACAAGGAAAATTGTGTATTCCGCTTGGAAAGATCACTAATGCTCTCGGGAAATCAGTAGCCGTCTTTTCATCAATCCACTTGTTCTTCGCATACATTTCAACTTGAGCATCTTGATAAGCCGCAAAATGATCAAATTGAAGTTTCATCTACCATTCTAGATGTTCAATCTGATGAAACATCTCATGAAGGTGATCTCCAATGCTTTTAAACTCCGCTTCAAACTTATCCAAGCGACTAGAAATTTTCTCTAAACTTACTGCGATAAAACCATTGAAGTAGGGTTGAGGATTCTTTGAGACCTTGTCCCTAGCCTCTTCTCCAAGATTTCTTCCTTCCATTTCTTTAAAAATTTCTCAAATCTCTCAAGAATGAAGTGTAATGGACGTAACTTTGATTGCTTGATGGTTAGGGATGAAGATGGGTTGATTTAAAGGTGAAAATCGTGCGAAAAACTGAAAATTTTCGGTTTTTGCACGACCCAGTAACCGTGGTGCTTAGGCGCCAAATCTGGTGCCTAGGCGCTGGACCTATTAATACATAGTTTAACTAGGGCGCTTAGGCGCCGAAACTTGGCGCCTAGGCGCTGGAACTATGTTCAACTCCGTTTCGCCTAATCATCAAATTTCAAAGTTTCGTTCTCCAAGATAGGTAAATTATACTGGTAAGAGTAATCTAGACTCAATAACACAAATTGTAAGCAATCATAATGAAGGTTAACTTGATCTCCTTTTTACTCATATTTAGAATAGAGTGGTCTAATTTCTAAATCTTACATATTTCAAAATAATCTTCAGCTTAAGTCAACAAATACTTATAAGCATCAAATTTTTCTAAAGTAATATAAAATTAGTCAAGATCGAGGCATAACCTTACATTAAAAACACAAAAACACTCAAAACAAAAGATAATTATGGGTTGCCTCCCACAAAGCGCTTGGTTTAACGTCGTCAGCCCGACTTAAGTAAATCTTTAATCAGGTTGACTCAATTTATAAGCCTTTTTATAAATCATTTTAATATCTCCCAAATAAGGCTTCAATCTTAATCCATTTACTTTAAAAAATTTTCCTGTTTTGGGATCTTTAGTATCCACAGCTCCATAATGGTATACTTTCTCAATTATATAGGGTCCAATCCATTTAGATCTTAATTTTCCAGGAAAAAATTTTAAACGAGAATTAAACAGTAATACTTCTTGTCCAGGCTCAAAAATTTTTCCTGAAATTTTCTTATCATGTAACAACTTCATTTTCTCTTTATAAATCCTTGCATTTTCATATGATTCATTTCTTATCTCTTCCATCTCATTCAATTGCAATAATCGCTTTTCTCCTGCTTCATTCAAATTAAAATTAAACTTCTTTATCGCCCAATAAGCTTTATGTTCGAGTTCGACGGGTAAGTGACAATGTTTACCATAAATTAGCCGGTAAGGTGACATTCGATTGGTGTCTTATAAGTACGTTCTATAAGCCCATAATGCGGAATCAAGTCTATCAACCCAATCGGTTCTTTTAGGATTAACGAGTCTTCTCTAAAATTCTTTTAATTTCTCTGTTTGATACTTCGGCCATTCCACTTGTTTGTGGGTGATAAGCGATTGCAATTCTATGTTTGATTCCAAATTTTTGTAGTAATGATTGAATTCTTACATTCACGAAATGACTTCCACCATCGGTGATAATTACCTTAGGCATTCCAAATCTTGAAAATATCATTTCTTTAAGAATTTAGAAACACTTTTGGAATCACGGTTTGGTAAAGCAACGACTTGATCCACTTTAAAACATAATCAACGACTAATAAAATATAAATTTTTCCGGATGATGGAACAAATGGTCTCATAAAGTCTAAACCCCATATATCAAAAATTTCGACTTCCAATATATAGTTTAAAGGCATTTCATCCTTCCTAGATATATTTCCCATCCTTTGACATCGATCACATGTTTTCACATAATGTCTCACATCTTTAAATAAGGTAGGCCAATAAAATCTAGAATTTAAAACTTTAAATGCAGTTTTATCTATGCCAAAGTGTCCTCCAAAATCAGAATCATGACGTTTTTGAATAATAGAAAAAGTTTCCTCATAAGGTACACATCTTCGAATTATAAAATCTCTTCCAATTTTAAATAAATGAGGATCTTCCCAAATATATGATTTAGCATCATATTTAAATTTCTTAATAAATTTGTTATCCAATTCATAAGGTAAAATATTGCTAACTAAATAGTTAACAATATCAGCATATCAAGGTGTTTTGCATCCTTGAATAACATATAAAGATTCATCAGGAAATTTCTCATTTATATTTTCTTCCGAAATAATATCATTTTTTATTCTAGACAAATGATCAGCAATTTGGTTTTCAGTTCCTTTTCTATCTACTATTTGAAAATCAAATTCTTGTAGAAGTAAAACCCATCTTATCAGTTTAGGTTTAGAATCCTTCTTAGATATTAGATATTTAATAGCAGAATGATCAGTATGAACTATGCATTTAGCACTAAGAAGATAAGGTCTAAATTTATCGAAGGCATATACTATAACTAGAAGCTCCTTCTCAGTGGTAGTGTAATTTCTTTGTGTTTCAGTGAGAGTTGTACTAGCATAATATACAACTTTGAAAACCTTCTCATATTTTTGTCTTAATACAGCTCCAATTGCAAAATCACTTGCATCACACATTAATTCAAAAGATTTATTCCAATTAGGTGCAACAATGATAGGTGCAGTTATTAGTGTTTCTTTTAGAATATTAAAAGCATTAATACATTCTTTGTTAAATTCAAAATTCGCATCTTTTTTCAATAAATGACAAAGATGTTTAGCAATTTTAGAAAAATCCTTTATGTATCTTCTATAAAATCCAGCATGACCTAGAAAACTTCTCGCATCGATGACTGATAGTAGGTGGTTGCAATTCAGCAATAATTTTCATTTTTGCTTGATCTACTTCCATCCCTTTTTGTGAAACTTTGTGACCAAGTACAATGCCTTCGTGACCATGAATTAACATTTTTCCAGGTTAAGAACTAAGTTTGTTTTTTCACATCTTTTCGAACTTTGGAAATGTTTTCCAAACAAGATTCGAAAGAAGTTCCAAAAGCTGAAAAATCGTCCATGAATATTTCAATTCCTTTGTCGATCAAATCACAAAATATTGACATCATACATATTTGAAAAGTTGCGGGTGCATTACATAAACTAAAGGCATTCTTCTAAAAGCAAAGGTTCCATAAGGACTTGTAAATGTTGTTTTCTCTTGGTCCTCGGGAGCGATAAGTAATTGATGATAACCGAATATCCATCCAGAAAACAGAAATATGGGTGTCCAGCTAGTTTATCGAGCATTTGATCCAAGAAAGGTAAAGGAAAATGATCCTTTCTAGTAGCGTCATTTACTTTCCTATAATCAATACAAATTCGCCATCCAGTAACTTGTCTTGTAGGAATTAGTTCATTTTTTATCATTGACAATGACAGTTACACCTCCTTTCTTCGGAACACAATGAATAGGACTTACCCATTGATTATCCGAAATAGGATAAATAATACCGGCATCTAACCACTTAACAATTTCTTTTTTAACAACCTCTTTCATGATAGGATTTAATCTTCTTTGCGGTTCAATAGTAGGTTTAAAATTTTCTTCCATTAAAATTCTATGCATACAAATGGAAGGGTTTATTTCTCTTATAGCAGCAATAGTCCAACCAAAAGCTTTCTTATAATTCTTTAACACACCTAGTAATTTTTCTTCTTGATCTTTACTCAGTTTAGAAGAAATAATAACAGGTAAAGTTAACGAATTTCCAAGAAACACATATTTTAAATGTGAAGGTAACATTTTTAATTCCAGTTCGGGGCTTTTTTAATTAATGGTAAAAGTATATCATTTTGAGTTATGTCTAAAGTTTCCCAGTTATCTTTAATAAAATGAGTCTCTTCTTCTTTTACTTCTTCATTTCATCAGTTAAAAATTCAAATTTTTCTTTAGAAATGAATTTACATGTTTCTTGATAATGTTTCTCAATTAAATAATCAATTATATCCATTCGATAACATTTCTCTTTATCAGGGTACTTCATTGATTTAAGTACATTGAATTTAATCTCTTGATCATTAACTCTCATGGTTAATTCTCTCTTTTGCACATCAATCATAGATCGTCTGGTAGCTAGAAAAGGTCTCCCTAAAATAATAGGTATCTCTTTATCTTCTTCCATATCAAGTACGATGAAATCTATAGGGAAGATAAATTTATCCATTTTAACAAGGACATCCTCTATAACTCTTTTAGGATAAGTGATAGATTTATCAGCTAACTCAAGGGTTACGGTGGTGGGAGTAATCTTTCCTAAATTTAATCTTCGAAAAATAGAAAATGGCATGAGGTTAATACTTGCTCCTAAATCACATAAAGCTTTTCCACAAAGTTTTTCTCCAATAGCACAGGGTATAGTGAAACTTCCGGGATCCTTAAGCTTTTCGAGTAATTTCTTTTGAATTATTGCACTTGCATTCTTCACTTAATGCAACGATTTCAAAAGCTTCAAATTTTCGTTTCTTGCTTAAAATATCCTTCATAAATTTTGCATAAGTTGGCATTTGTTCCAAAGCTTCGGCAAGAGGTATGTTAATAGTAAGTTTCTTAAAAATTTTAAAGAACTTAGAAAATTGATGATCAAGTTTCTGCTGTTTAAGTCTTTGAGGAAAAGGTGGTGGTGGTTTTCGACTTCCACATTAATAGGTATAACAGTCTGATCTTGACTAGGAGAGAGAGTTTCTTTAGGTTTTTCGATCTCTTGACCTCGATCTCTTTTTCAATTTCATTACGCATTCTTTCTTTTAATTCCTTTCCACTTCTAAGTTGCACGACCTTAACATGTTCATGTTCTTTTCCGAGTTTCCTTTGGATTAATTTCAACATTACTAAGAAGTGTTCCTACAGGTTCATGTTATTAATTAAAGTAGCAATTTGCCTCATTTGATTTTCGATATTACGAATAACGGTATTTTGATTTTGTGATTGATTATTCATTTGTAAAATTAATTCTTCTATTGATAACTTTTACGTTGATTATTAAATCCGGGAGGTTTATAATTTGGATTAACTTGATTATTCCAATTTCCGAGTGGGATGAGATTGATTATTACCCCATTGTTGTTGTAAATTATTCCAGTTAAAATTAGGATGATTTTTCCACTTGAGTATTATAATAATTTGAATAAGGATTATTTTTACTTGCAATAGCTTGTAAAGTTTCAATAGTTTGAGAATCTTCGATATTAGCAGAGTTATTATGTGAAATATTAATTGCAAAATTATCTAATTTTTTAGACATTGCTGCTTACTTGTGAAGCTAGGATAGAAAAGACTTCATTATCGTGAATACTTGCCATCTTTTTAGGATTAATCCTTTCGGAAGGCCATTGAAAATTGTTATTAGCCATTTCTTCGATTAAAGTGTAAGCTTCTTCAAATGATTTAGACATTAAAGAACCTCCAGCAATGAGCATCGATAATTGATTTTAAAAATCCAATTAATCCATTGTAAAATGTTTGAATAATTAACCAATCACGTAAAGCATGATGAGGACATTTTCTTAATAGTTCTTTAAATCTTTCCCAAGTTTCATATATTGTCTCCCCGTCAAATTAACTAAACAAAATAATATCATTTCTTAATTTAACAGTTTTAGAAGGAGGAAAATATTTAACAAGAAATTTTTGTGTCATTTCAGCCCATGTTTTAATAGAACCGATTGCTTAATGAGTTTAACCACATCTTTGCTTTATCTCTTAAGGAAAAAGGAAAGAGTCTAAGTCTAATAGCATCATCGAAACATTGTTATATTTAAAAGTAGCACGAAAGTTATAAAAAACTAACAAGGTGTAAATTTGGATCCTCATTTGGTGTTCCGCCAAATTGATTGTTTTGCACTATTTGAATAATAGACGGTTTAAGTTCAAAATAATTAGCATCTACAGTGGGTATTTGAATACTGCTATGAAGTTCATCAACTGTAGGGTTAGCATAATCCCTTAATGGTTTATAAACATTTTGATCTTTAAGTTCAAATGGAATTTGTAAAGTAGCCATTTCTTAAAATTTTTGAATTTGTTTTTCCTTTTTAATTTTTCTAATTGTTCTTTCTAGTTCAGAATCTAAAGGTATTAATCATTCAGAACCAAAACTACGCATAAAAAAATAAAGCAAGGAATAAAAAATTTTTTATTATTATTTTATTTTATTTTATTTTATTTTTATATTATTATATATTTTTATGTTTTTGGAAATATAATATTTAGAAATCTATAAATTGTACCTTCGATCCCTGTAACGGCGCCAAAAACTTGACCCGATTTTTGTATTTCCAAATACGAGAATTTGTTACCATCTTCTAGAAAATTTAATTTACGGCGAAAGGCGCGAAACACTTGACCCGGAATAACTTGCTATATAGATGTGTAACAAATTTTAATTTACGACAATAACATTAAATAAAACTTGATTGCTACTGAATGCTAGGCCGTTAGTGATTAATACTTTTTAAATATATGTTTATATAGCAGAATATAATTTTAAAGGAAAATATTTTATATACTTTTTGGGTACTACGCAAGTATACGTATCGTTTCGAAGTAATAAAGGGCTTTGAAACAAAGACCCCGATATCGATCCACGGGGAAAAAGGGTAATAAATTTTTAAATATTTTATTTCAAAATCTTTTGTATTTTAATCTAACTATAAATTACTTTTAATTTACTAGATGCGAGATAAAGAAAACAATAATAAGAAAATGATTTTGTGAAAACAATATAAAACAAACAACTTTCTTCCTTTCAATTAATCCAAGATTTTTAAGATAATTTAATATTCGTTGGAGAATCTATTTTATGGTATTGTGCCGAATAGAAGCATTCTTATTCTTTACCCTTTGATCAGGGCGCAAAGAACATTGGGTAATCTACGGATCGAGTCCGGATGTATTGTTAGTAGAATGGGTTAATCTAGGCTCACACTACTAGATGTCCAAGGGTGGCTATGGTCGGCCCTACTAGTGACCCTTTCCTTATCTATAAATCAAATTATAAGAATTTAGTACAGTCACTCTAAAAACTGATCAATTCTACGCCCTTTAAATCTTATCTTCCTATTTATTTGCACTTCACCTTGAATAGCCCGCGCATGGCCTTTGACTACCCAAGGATTCATGTGACATCTACAAGTTAAGAGTTCTTCTCCTTCTAGGTCTCAAAACTCTTCAACAAGTTTTAATAATTTAAATGGCCAATTTAAAAAGTAAAGTAAGATCGAGTATTAATATCATCACAATGTTTTGAAAATATTTTGATTTTCAATTCTCCATCGAATTTTATATTATCTTATTTATCTTTTCATAATTAAAGGAAGAAAGTAAACTAACTACTCGAACACATTGAATATAAACAACAAAACATAATAAATAAACTTTGAATCAAAAATAAAATACTTATCTCAAATATTCCTTCTACAGATCTTCTGATTCCTACTGACTCCACAGTGTAATGAACTCCAGATGCAACAACTTGAAAATAAACTTACTAAACTAAATAAAAGTGGCCCTAAATTTCTCTCTCTATTTCTCTCTCTAAGGATGAGAGATCCTAAAGTGGCTAAGAGATAGGGGATACAATGGGGCACAATTTTTCTGAAGGAGTGGACTCTTATTTATAGGCTTCAAGGGTTGCCTTGAGGCACCTCTTCAAAACATGTCCAAATTCAATGAATCTTCTAGAAGTTACGTTGGTGCACAGGCGCCGAATGCGGCGCTGGCGCCGGACACCGCGTCAGGTTCTTCGTACCTCTTCACTTTGGCTCTCACCTCTTCACGATTAAAACCGTTTTGGAGCGTCCAAATGCGATGTATCATATGTCACTATTATCGAGGAACAACTGCCGGTCTTCAGAATGTCCGATAACCGCTCACTTCGTCGAAATAACCGTCCAAAGTCGTCGAAAACTTGACGGTTTACGTATCGAGTACGGCGCGTAGGCGCCAACTGCGCCTGGCGCCGAGCCATAATTTTTTATAATTCTTGTATTTTGCTCCATTTTTGCTCCTTTTTGCTCATTTTTCACCCTTTTTCCTTTTTTGGATCTTTTTACATCACCTACATCCAAAAACACAAAAATACCTTTCATTAAAGCATAATAGCCTTAGAAATTGATAAAAATCAAGGCATAAAAATAGGTATTTTTTTCATGGATCAGGCGTCCATTCTTCTTGCAATGTGTAGAGATTCAAAAATTCCATTTTTCTTCCTCTGTGATATTGCTCCTACCTTAAACCATGGAGGCAGATGGATGAAGACCAGGGGATCTACGGACGAAATCAGTAAAATCTAGATTTATGGAATCCACGACAATAATCTTAGAGAAGCCCTTACTTGGACTTCAGAGAGGTTCATCCTCCTTTGGATAAGTGGATTCGTTCCTCATACTAACAATGGGAGGTGCTCGGACCAAGCAAAGGAAACACTACTCCAACCATCGCCAAGGGGAAAGTTTCTAAACTCTTGTTCTTCATTTCTTTGCAAGCCTTTTTAGGTCTTTATGTAAGAGGAATTGGTTTGGGGTGATGTTAGAGGAGAGGCACTAGATTATGTGGATTTTATTGAGATCTCCTACTATTCTTAAGCATTTTCCCTAAACCTTAGCCTTGACCTGTACTGTTTGGATTACACTAATTTTGTGGTTGCTTGGAGGCATTACTGTTGATGAAGGAGTTGAAGCCACTTTGACCTAGACAACGAGAAATTGCTATGATCCTCATTCCCTAGGTCATGAAAGTTATGTCCATAGAGGAAACCTTCATTTCTCTTATGCAAAAGTTTCTTCACTTCATACCAAACAATTAGAGGTAGGTTATTCCTTACCTTACTTAACAAATGGTTGCCACACATCTTCATCCTGAACCTAGAACCCTTAAGAGGTCATTTTGGTGGCTTTGATTTGCCTTCAAGCATGCTTGAGCCATTTCATTATGTTCTAGCATCCATGTGTTTTTTCCTCATGGGAACTGAATGTATTTTAAAATATTCATAAAAAAATTGATTTTGTAGGGTTGGTCAGCCACCTATGGCCGGTTGGTTTGATTAGTTGCCCGATTTCGTTTAACTTAATCGACTGTCCCTTGTCGGGTGGCTTGATTGGTCACCCTACTTCGGTCAACTCGGTCAGTCATGTACATTTGATATATTGACCACCCTAATCGGCTTCATCATCCATTTTTTATCACCTTGACCGGTTAATGGCCCCGATCTCTCAATTGGCCATTTATGGCCAACTTCATTTGAGTGATGCATATTTTCGCGCATTTCTACATTACATGCAAGATATGTTTGGCTCGATGCTTATATTTCTAAGAGTGTGAAATTACATTTTGTCATACGTGCTTTCTAGAATCTGGCATACACTTATGGTGTCTCTTCGAGCGCTTGCATATTGACCTGCATTATCTTCACGTACATACATTACCTAACGTGCATGATTAGATACTTGCATATCTTATGAGGGGGTGACCAACATATAAGGCTTGCTGGTGCAAGTCTTCTTAATGGGAATTATGCTACCTCTCCTCTTATGGTTTCTTTTATATGTGTCATAAGCATGTCATCTTGTATCAATTAACAATGGTTATGCTCTCTAGCCCCTAAACCCACCTACTGCATAATGTGTGTGGTGCGTGATTTTCACCTAGCACTTGTCATGCTCTCTAGCCACTGAACTCATCTGATTCATGAGTCATACAACTTGATATTCATGGTATAATTTTGCTCTTCCTTGATTCTATCACTTGCATGAGCATACATTATGTGTGTTTTTTCTTCTTTCATTGAAGTGCTTACCACTTGCATAAGCTAGTTTGATCACCTCTAGGGTGAGGTGTAATTCCTCTTCGAGGTGTTCTGTATCTAAAGTAATCAAACCTCATACAATTTATGTATGTTGTTTTGAATTAGTGCACCATATGTCTACTATTTGTATGAGTATTTGAGTTGCCTCTTAGGTGAGCTAAAATTCTTCTTTGAGGTGTCCTACTGATGCACCAAAAATATATACGGTTTTTGCTATCTAATTTTATCCATTTTTGGTGATATTGCACTTTAAAGAAATGTATTTTTCATGATTTGTTGCAGGTATGATGATTTTAAGTGAGTGGAACGAAAAAATACAAAAAGGAACAAATTTGGAGAAAAAAGCAGAAAAATGGTGAAAAAGTGTTCTGGCGCCACCAGCGCCCAAATCCAGAGACTCCAGCAATTAATTGGCACGATAGAGCATTGCTGGTGCCTTATCTGGCGCCGCCGGTGCCCAAAGTCAGTGGAATTCAAAATTTGAGAGTTTTGGCAAAATTTTGAAGGGATGCATATGGAATCTCTTGGGATTTCTTCACTAACTCTTAAATAACTGATTTTGGACGAGAGAAGCGACTCTCTTGCATTCTATTGCTCTCTCTTAGTGATTTAGTGTGTGTTAAGTGTTAGGGTTTAGTAGAGTAGTGTGTAGAAGAGAGGATTTGAGAGGAATTCTTCTCTAAGGAGTGAAGGAGAAGAAGTAAAGTGAGAGATTGCTTCTTCCTTTCCATTCTAAAGAGAGAAGAGGATTCAAATGAATTTCAAAGGGATTGCATTGGGGAAGAGAAAGAGATAAGTTATATTTTCTTTTGTGGTTTGTATGACTTTTCTGTTATATATAAAATCCATGTTTTATTATATCTTCTCCATGAATTCTGAGTAGTCTTCTTTGTCTTTCTTCTTGCTTAGAGATGTGATGATGGTTTGATGTGGATTTGATGTGCTTTTAATGTATTGAAGAGATTGTGATGCTTTTTCATTTAGAAGTTAATTTGCTTTCGATTTGGCCAATTGAAATGTTAAAATATGTTGTTGAACATTAAGTTTGAAAGGATTTAATGTCCTACAATAATAATGAAAGATCCATTCAATTTCCATGGATGAATTACGTAGTTCATGGGAATTGCATGCAAATAAATAGGGAAATGTGTTTTGAAGGACTTGATGTGGAGATTTCGGGGTGACGGTGAAATCCCAAATTAGTTCTAAGATTAGTAGTTAATATCAAAGGTTAGCCTTTGGGTGAAGGGTGAGTGGGAGCTCCGAAGTGAGAGTCGGTATCCTCCCAGCCTAGCCTTAAAGTTAATGACTAAACTTAGAATATGTCAATGTTCGTTTCTTATTTAGATGATGGGGTACTCTTCTAAAGATAAAGAATCATCTATGCTCCTATTTGGCACAATAAATGAGATAACTGATCCATATCAATCCACACATCATATTCTCATTGTAAGAAGAAAGATACTTTTCTCATATATATCAAAAACCTTTCAAATACTTAGTTTAGTGTGTCTGTTAGATAATTCTATTTTCAAGTAATTAGAAGTAATTGTAGTTTAGTTAGTTGTTACTATTTTCTGCATAGTAGTAGTAGAAGTAAGAATTGAACTTTAATCATAATTAGAGTATAAGATTTAGGTGCTTTATTATATCTTGCGAAACTTTTACTTTACTTCAACTTAAAACCTCCCCGTGGGATCGATAACCAGGACTCCATTAGAGCTCAGTATTACTTGATACAATACGTATACTTGCATTGAGTACACGAACTTTACAAAATCATTATAAAAATATAAATTTGAGTTCATAAATTATTACATATATATAAGCCCCTCACGATCAAGTTTTTTGTGTCGTTGCTGAAGATTAAAATCTTCTTACAGTGGTAACAATTTCTTGCATATAAATATATTAAATTAAAGTCCACGTGTGTCAAGTTTTTGGCGCCGTTGCCGGGAGGTAACGAAGTCAAAGTAAAAAAAAACAAAAAGTATTTGTGTTATTGTATATGCGTAGTAGTGGATCTATATGTTTAGTGTTTTACGATTCAGAGTTAGAGCGTACTGTCAGAAAGATTAGAAAACAACAAAAACAAATCAAAAATCATTGTGAAATGACGAATATTTAAGATAATCAGAGAAATGATATTGAAAATTTGCCAAGACCTTTAAGAGATTATGTTAACCCAACAGCAGATGAAATTCATATAACTATTCAAAATCACGATGTTGCCGCTAATTCATTTGAACTTAAACCTGTTATTATCTAAATGGTACAAAATAATCAATTCGGAGGAACACCTAATGAGGATCCAAATTTACATCTCGCTAGTTTTTTAGAACTGTGTGCTACTTTTAAATATGATGGAGTGTCTAGTGACACTGTTAGACTCGTTAAGGGATAAAGCTAAGGCGTGGTTAAACTCGTTCGCACATGGATCTATTAGAACTTGGGGAAAATTATCTCAGAAGTTTCTATCAAAATATTTCCCTCCATCAAAGACTACTAAGCTAAGAAATGATATTACATCTTTTTGTCAGTTTGAAGGAGAGTCAATATATGAAGCTTGAGAGAGATTTAAAGATCTTCATAGGAAGTGTCCACATCATGCTTTACCGGATTAGTTAATAATTCAAACATTTTATAATGAATTAGTGAGATCATTGAGATCTATTATAGGTGCTGCTGCTGGTGGATCATTAATGTCAAAACCTTTTGATGAAGCATATTAATTGAAGAAATGACTACTAATAATTTTTAATGGCCCTCTGAATGGTTAAATCCTAAGAGAGTAGCTAGTGTTCATGATTCAGATATGATTGTCGGCGTATTTTTTAGGTTATGTGTTGTATTTTTGAAAAGAGAGTCGCCTACAAAAATTGTCGGCGAATTTTAATTTAACTTAAATAAATAATTTGAAAAGTAGTATTTGATTTTGAAAATAATTTTGAATTTGAAAATTTTAAGATATGAAATCGAGCGATCTCGCATCCCGAATAGTTTATATAAACGAGCGCCGCACCACAAGCCGTGTATCCGAAGAATAGACACACTTGCTTGATAATGGGGCTCGATTAAATAAACTAGAAAGGTTTGTGACATCCGTTTGGTCTGCGAACCAATTTTATAAGCCGACAAATTCCCTCGCTTAATATGAAACTATTAAACGGGGTTTATATTACACGGGTTCTTAAAGTTCCACTATAAGGGCGAAGCCACATAGTTAATTACATCTTAAGTGACGGGAATCACCTAAGAAAACTCTCGATAATAATCGATAATTCTGCTCTCGAGAATTTCGAAGTTTAAGTTTTCGAGGGGTTGAATTTTGGAATTTCAATAGGGAATGGATCAAATTTGGAACATTTTTATTTTGGGAATTCGAAAGGAAGAAAAGTAGGAGAGATCACGGATTCGAAGCGGACTTCGGTAATCTCCAGATTATCTATTGTTTGGCTTGAATTTAGGAAAGTCCTAATGTTTATTTAATGTTTTAATCTTGCCGATTTAGTTAATTAGGGCTTATATTTATATGATAGAACCATACAAATTGCTGGAAGATGTGAGGGTTTATGTCGTATCGGACAACTACCTCGGAATCCTAAGACCAGGTTAGGGCTTAATTTGCAATGCAAATGCCTAACGAAGAGTTGAGGATTTATGTTACACTAGGCGAACTACCTCGAAGTCCTATGGCTTTGTTATTTAATTCTAAGAAAGTTTTGTTGATGTAGGTTC
This sequence comes from Papilionanthe hookeriana x Papilionanthe teres, assembly GCA_022702705.1. Lineage (NCBI taxonomy): Eukaryota > Viridiplantae > Streptophyta > Magnoliopsida > Asparagales > Orchidaceae > Papilionanthe > Papilionanthe hookeriana x Papilionanthe teres. The sequence continues at coordinate 56,391,640 of CM040425.1, forward strand.
GAAGTTTCTTCGACGACGATGGCCGTGCTTGCCCATCATGCTCGAGCTCCTTGTTGTTGCGAGAGGTTTAGTTTTGGAAATCATAAATCGGGAGATGAGAGAAGTGTTCTGGTTTAGAGAAGTCTTAATTTCCAAGTGTTCTTTATGTTTTAATTAAAACGAGATCTTAAAGTTGATTAAACGAAGCCGATTAAGATCCCAGCGGTTCCGTCATCCCGAGCATAGTTATTTTCATCGAATTCACTTAGTCCGGATGAATTTGCTAAACTCGACTAAATGAGTTCCGCACTTTCATTTGGACCGTGGGAAAATCCGTTAGCAACACGTGGGTTACATCATCCGAGGTATTCCCGATCATTCGACGAGACGTTTTAATTTAGTTGTAATTGTAGTTTTGTGTTTTGTTTGTGATTAAATTTTGAGTTGTCTTATATTTTGAAATGTTGTGGAGGTGAATTTTATCTTGTAGTGTCTTTTAATTTAGTTATGGGTTTCGGTTTTGGTTTATGTCCTAAAGGTGTGGGTTTTCATGCAAGCTGTTGTTTATCATACAGAAAAATAAATACGATGCGATTAAATAAATTACAATAAAATAAATTGCAATAAAATAAAAGCGTACTGGAGGATCTTCCCGTCATTCCAAGTTGCACTTAAAAATACGAGTTAGAATATTTAAGCGAGTTCCTAGGTAAAGCTAAGGGAAAGGTTTATGGTTTTCTACCAAATTCACAATCCTATAGTTAGTCGTTTCTTATGACGTCTAGGTTCTTTGTGTTTTTGGTTTGAAGACGATTTTCTTCATCGAAGAACAATTAAGTTCGATTGTTCTTGTAAATATCCTATCATATTGAGGAAGTGCTTAAGAAGAATCTTAAACATCTTTTCGATATTTCAGGATTGTTTTAAGTCCAAATGAATTTAATTGTGTAAATGAATCAATCGTCCGAGGTTTTCAAGTTTTGTTAACTTGCTCGATGAACTAGGACATTTGAATGTCACATAAGTGAAGTAACATTTCATTTTAATGTTCATTTAGGAGTTATGATAAGCTAAGGCTCATAAGGGCGAAAATGATATTTAATGATTTGTGATTCAATTTAAGTTCAAATTAATGATTTAAGTTTGGAATAGTGTTGAAGTTATTTTAGATTTATTTCTTCATGTCTTAAGTGAGGTTATTTAATTGACTTAATTTAATTTAATTTAATTTATTTTAATTTAATTTATTTAATTTAATTTGATTTGATTTGATTTAATTTAGTTCAATTTAATTTATTTGATTTAATTTCTTAATTTAATTTAATTTAATTTTAATTTAATTTAATTTAATTTTAATTTAATTTAATTTAATTTAATTTAATTTAATTTAATTTAATTTAATTTAATTTAATTTAATTTAATTTAATTTAATTTAATTTTATTTATTTATTTAATTTAATGTATTTAATTCATTTAATTTAATTTAATTTGTTTATTTAATTTTAATTTAATTTAATGCAACTTTTAATCTTAATTTAATTTAATTTAATTGAAAATTTTTTTGAAAGAGTTTAATGATTTAATTTAATTTAATGATTAAGCGCTTTTAATATTTTAAATTTGAGTTATCATTTTAATTAAGAGTTGAGTATTAATGAGATGATTAATTTAGGGATTTTTAAATTAAAGAATAAATCTCTTCCTAATAATATCACTATTTTAATAATTCAAATTTATTATTCTTCCGAATTCAATTAATTATTTAATTAAAGTTTAATCATTTTAAATTGCTTAATGGGTTTCTATCCTTTAATTATTCAATTTCAATCATCCAAATCAGATTAAGATCAAAATATTTTACTTGTTAATTTTTTATTAGACCTAAAGTTTTAATTAAGGGTTAAAATTTTAATTACCATTTTGCCCTTTAAGCCTAATAATTTCATAACTCACTAAATTGAACTCAAATGAACTTGAAATTTTTATGTGACTTCACTTATGTGTCAATAAAGACATGAGAGGAGAAAATGTGATTTTTCTGCATTTAATTTATTTATATAATTATTTTTAGTAGAAAATAGGAATTTCAAGGAAAATTCAATGACATGACCAAGGGAAAGTTTCTGTCCTTAAGAAAATTAGGGGACATTCACTAATGACCAGAGGACCACTTGGACCAAATTTTGTAATTTTTGAATTATATTTTATTTATTAGAATTATTTTAAATTCTGGAGTATTAATTAATTTAAAAATAAAATAAATGTTGAAAAATAAATTTTATAATTTTTAAAATTCTCTCTGATATCAAGGATTCCAGAGAACCAAACTTTGCAATTTTCTGATTTTTTTTGATTTATTATAATTATTTTGGTGAAAATGCTAGAAAATATATATTTTTTTTTTTAATTTTAAAATTACCCTAGAGCTTTAAAATTAATATTTCACTAAATAGACCTAGGAAAAATATGGGACTTGTTCCTAAGTGATTAAAATTCAAAATATAACATTTTGGTGAATTTTATTATTTTTGTGATTTTTATTATTTTTTAATTATTAAAAATATTAAAATAATATTAAAAATCAACTTTTTTAGAAAATTGAAATTTTAATTTTCCTGAACTCCCCTGATATCAGAGAGACTCCAAAACCAATTTGGTGAATTTTTGAAAGATATTTTGAAAGTTATGAATTTTTAAAGTTTAAAATGGATAAGTGGCTTAATCAACCCGATTAGTGGGGCTAACCAAGTCCAATTGACCTCAAATTTTTATGGTGGGTTCCTCTGATCCTAAAGGTCAGTGGAGAATTGATTTCAAGTCAATTTGATCTATGGTTAACTCTAATTAATTAGAAACCTATTTTGGGTGTTTAAGCCAATTAGGGTTAATTTAAGTGAATTAACTCAAATCCTATTTTTCCTAGGGTTCTGCTGGTCATAAGGAACATCACCAAATTTTCCTAGAATTTATTTCACAACATGCTAATTTTTGAAATTAAAATACTTAAATCAGCAACATGCATTTGAAAAATCAATAACTTTTCACGAGATGGCCTCGACCTTGGAAAATTCGGGGAATGTTCCCGAGTTCGGAGGCTTTAAAAGCCCTATGGTCTCATGCCATGGTGAATTGTATACATGCATGGGGAATTAAAACAATGCAGGGAGTAAATAATTAATTAAAAATAAAATACTTGGACAAAATTAATTAATTTCTTTTCACATTATTCTCCTCTCATTCATTCGAGCGAGAGGGTATTTTTATTTTATTTTTGTGATTTTTCTACACAAAGATATGGATTTTTAAAGTTACGGGAATTTAAATAAATAGAAAATACCCTATTTATCTACTTATCCACGCGGCGCCGCGTCGACCTCGGCGGCTCCGAAATGCCGCGTGGCGCGCTCCCATTCGACGCCGCCATCCGAGTCGGCAACCCGGGCCCCGCGGTTCTCGTACGCGTCTCTCGGTCCGACGCCATCCGAGCCGTCCGTCCGCGCGTGTATTAAATGGACGGCATCAGTTCATCGTCCATGGCCGGGTGTGATCCGTGACCGTCCACACTCTCAACCCTAAGAACTCGCTCGATTCTCGATGGATTTTCGTGTTCTTATGCTCTCATGGATTCGTCTTGAAGAGACGAACACATCCATACGGTAAACATGCATTGAAATTAAGGCATTTGAAATGGAGAATCTCCGGAAGCTCGGGATGAAGAATTAGCTCATACCTTTGCTCGAGAGAAGTGAAGCTTCGATGCGAGAGTTGTTGCACCTTCGATTGGATCCTGGCAAGCTCCGGATGAAGTCTCTCGGTACGAGTGAATTGTCCAGGTTGAACTTCGACCACGGTGATCACAAAGCTTGGAGTCCGGAGCAGCCGGGTGGCTTCGGAGATGGGGCTTTCGTCGGTGGACACCTTCCCTTGGTACGGTGAAGGTGTAGGACCAATCGATTTGGGGATTGGTTCACCGTGGGGAAGTGTCCTGGTTTTGGGCTTGGATTTCGACTACGAAATTGAGCTCGCGAGAGGAAATGGCGGGGGGATCTCACTGGGGATCGAGTGCTCGTGTATGAGGAGGGTGTCGGAACAATTTTGGCGAGTTTTGGCAAGGTTTGTGCAACTCTCTTCTCGTGGCCGTGAGGGGTGGTGTTTAAATAGGCATGGGCTGGAGGGCCTCCTGGGGGAGTTAGGGCTTGGGATCGAGTCGCTCCGAGTGAGGAGAAGAACGACCATGGTGACCACTAGGCATGGGGCGGCTCGGCGAGGGAGAATTCCAAAGTTTGGCTCCTCCCGAGGTTTCGGCCATGGTGTTTTCCGACTCTCTGGGGTGGGTGGCCGGCAGGCATGGGTCACCCTCGAGTCCAGGTGGGTCGGGGTTAGAGGTTTGTGCAATCGATTGGCCACTTGCCATGTGTAAAGTGGCTGAATTAAAATGGAATGGGGAAGAGGTCATTTTGGCTTGGTTTGGGTCGACCCACCATTTTGGGCTTGGTGCACCCTTCCAAGCTCGATTTTGGGCTGAGAGGATCGAGTTGGGTCGGCCAAGAGAGAATGGTGGAGTCTCCATCGAGGATTAGGTGGCAAAGCATGGTTTAGAGTGTGACATGCTTAGGGTAAAAAGGCTTAATGAAAGGTTAGAAAAGGAGCCCCTCCTTTTACCATTAATGGTATGGTCACATGCCGAACTTTCATGGCTTCCTATGGCTTGTGAATGGCTCATGCATGGCTCCATGTGGCTTAGGGAAAAGTTTAGTCGATTTCATGAAAATGGGTTTTAAGAATTTTGGACATTTGGTGTAAAATTTGGATGGTTTGTCATATGGCTTTGTTTAGAAAGATTTGATTGCTGATTTAGGACTTAGGGATGATTTTAATTAAGTGAGGATGAGATGAGATTGTAATGTGGGCTTTAGGATGGGCTTGGGCTTTTGAGTTTGGTTTGGAATGGGCTTTTGAATGTCCTTTAGAAGTGGGCTTTTAGATGAAGATTTTGCAAAGGGCCATGCTAAATAAATGTTGGGTTTAGTTTAGGGATGTGTCATGAGTGGTTTGGAGTCAATTTGGTGTAATTTGGGTTTGAATTGGGTTGGATATGGGCTTTTTTGGTAAAGAGGCTAAAGTGGGCCAAAATGGGCTACCATGGGCCAAAGTTGGGCTAGAGTTGAAGTTGATGTGAAATTAATGTTGGGAAATGTTTATGGGAGTGTTTCAAAGAGGTTTTGGCTTTGGTTGGGTTTTGATTTTGGGGTTTGGGCTCATTTGGGCTAGGTTTGGGTTTAGGTCGAAATTGGGCTTTTTGATTTTGGGTTAAATTTGAGTGGGGTTTGGATCAAAGTTTTGGGCAAATCATGTTAGTGTTTTGTTTATGGGGATGTCAAGGAAGGTTTAGAAAAGATTTGGGGTTAATTGGAGTTGAATTGGGTGAGTTTGGGTTAGGTTTGGGGTCATAGGTCCAAATTGGGCTTTAAGGCCAAAAGTGAAATTGGATCCTAATGCCAATCAAATTGGGCTTGTATTTGGTCTAGATTGGTGTTGGGGATGTTGAATTGAAGTTTAGAATTGAATTGGACCAGAATTGGGGTCAATTGGGTAGATTTGGTTTGACATTGGGTTTACTTTGGGTTAAAATGGGTTAAATTGGGGGTTTTGACAAAAGTGGGGTAAATTGACAAAATTGGCCCATGGTGTAGTTGAACAAAATGAAATTGGGAATATTTGGGATTTTCTGGAATTTTCTGGGAATTTTCTGAATTTTTGGATTTTTGGGTCGAAAAGGGGTATTTTGGGTATTTGGGAGGTATTGGGGGGTATTTTGGGATTTTTGATATTTTTGGATATGGATGATCAGTTTGAGTGATGTGGGAATGTTTGGGATTGATTTTGGAGAATTTTGGGTAATTTGGAAATTTTTGAGAAATTTGGGTAGTTTCGAGGGCATTTGGTAGGGTTGGTGGGTGTAGGGTCCGGGGGTCAAAAATTGAAAATTTGGAAAATTGAAGATTGGGTGGATGTAAGTGGAATGAAATCATTTTTGTTGAGCCATGAAGCCATATCAAGCCCACATGAGCCATGAAGGGACTCATTTGAGGCATTCACCGTGTTGTTCCTAACCTCTTGGCCGAGGGCTTAGGGGTTAAGGACCATCCATGTGAATCACCTACATGAGTCGGGAAGTCAAGTCGGTATGGGTGTGTTTTTTAGGAGGTGTGTGAAAGTGTAGTGCATAGGTGTAGTGTATGTGTAAGTCGGCCCTTTCACTGGACCAGGCCACCTAGAGGCGATCCTAAGGCCGAAGAGTCACTATAGGAACTCATCCTTTAAACTTCCACATTTGATTTCAACCCTCTAGGTGATTAGGGGTCTATAGTCGAGTTTGTGGAGTTTGCGGGGAGTTAAGAAGTGGTTTGAATTTCTAAAAGGTGGGTCCCGATTCTAATCCTCTAAGATAGTCAAAGGAAAAGCCTAAGGCTAGATCCTAAGTACTAAAGAGAAGAAGAGAAGACCTCATCGAAAATGAGGTCGACAAATGGACTCCCAATAGGTGTGGTGGTGACGGAGCACACCGCACGTATTGGTGTTGACCGAAGCGATCAACAAAACCAACACGGATGTCCAAGTAACAAACTTAGGACGAAGTAGAAGAGTTTCCGTAGGGAGCGTCGAGTATATCTGCGGGACTGGAGATTCTTGAACTCTCGGCGGGGAAAGGAAAAGGAGGTGAATCCCAAATAACATGATTTGGGAGAAATTTCGATTTAAATTTTGTTTTGTTTCATGTTCGAGTCATGATGCGTGAGTTTAGATTTCGATTTGGAGTTTTAATTTAGATTGAAGTTTGTCGAGATTAATTTGAAGGGGTTTGATTTGAAATAAAAATTGGAATTTTGAAGTTTTAGATGTAACATCTTCGACCCCAAAAGAAGATCGAATCGATTAGATCGGGTCATTACGATGAGAAAAGATCTCGGAGTAATGCGGTATTGGATGTAAAATCCGTAACCTCGAGAGTTTGATTTGATGTATTTCGGTGCTGATAGGAAAAGCATCCTAAAGCGGTGCGATCTTGGATGTAAAATCCTTGACCCAAAAGTTTGAATTTGATGTATTTCGGTGCGGTAGGAAGAGAATCCTAAAGCGAGTGCGGTCTTGGATGTAAAATCCTCGACCCAAAAGTTTGAATTTGATGTATTTCGAGTGCGATAGGAAGAGAATCCTAGACGAGTGCGGTCTTGGATGTAAAATCCTCGACCCGAGAGTTTGAATTTGATGTATTTCGGTGCGGTAGGAAGAGAATCCTAAAGCGAGTGCGGTCTTGGATGTAAAATCCTCGACCCAAAGGTTTGAATTGATGTATTTCGGTGCGATAGGAAGAGAATCCTAAAGCGGTGCGATCTTGGATGTAAAATCCTCGACCCAAAGATTTGAATTTGATGTATTTCGGTGCGATAGGAAGAGAATCCTAAAGCGAGTGCGATCTTGGATGTAAAATCCTCGACCCAAAGGTTTGAATTGATGTATTTCGGTGCGATAGGAAGAAAATCCTAAAGCGGTGCGGTCTTGGATGTAAAATCCTCGACCCGAGAGTTTGAATTGATGTATTTCGGTGCGATAGGAAGAGAATCCTAAAGCGGTGCGGTCTTGGATGTAAAATCTTCGACCCGAAAGGTTTGAATTGATGTATTGTTTGGTGTGAGATCCGGAAAGATCGAATTTGAGATTTGAAATTTGGCGAGATTTGATTTAAGATGCGGAAGATCGAATTTGAGATTTGATAAAGATTTGGAATCTGGAAAGATTGAATTTGAAATTTGGAAGGATGAGTTTGAACTCGGTTGAAATTTGATTTAAGATTTGATTTGAAATTTGAAAAGATTGAATTTGAAATTTGAAATTTGACATGATGAGTTTGAACTCGGTTGAAATTTGATTTAAGATTTGATTTGAAATTTGGAAGATGAAATTTGAAGTTTGATCGAGATTGGATTCGAAATTTGATTGAGAATTTGATTTAACATTCTTGTTGATTTTGTTTATCCTTTAATGATTCAAATTTTATTTTGTTGTTTATTTAATGTTCATGTGAATTTGGTGTTTGTCATTTTTTAGATTTTTTTTTTAGAAAGTTTTCTTTTATCTTTTTTTTATTTCTTTTACGTTCTTTGTTCGAAGTTCATTTAACTTTAACGGCGTTTCCCAATCAATTTGCACAAAAGAGGTGAAGGCGAAAAATGTGACATGGTCACTTTCATTCCAATCATGTAGAAGATACATCATACATCTTGATGCGGAATATATTTCATACAATCCATGTAAACTCAAAACGGATCGTGTATGATCTTTGTTGATCCATCTAAAGAAGCATCCATCGAAGGTCCATGTCCGAATAGTGAGATACATGGTCGATAACATCACCTTCCAAGCCATCCTTGGCAAGGATGCCGTATGGATGTACATTGGAGGTGTGATATTTTCCATGTAACTCACGGCTCGTAAGGCGGAGGCTCTCTAGCTCCGGGTGCGGTGGAAATGGTAAGGTATCTTTCCGTCGTCCATCCTCACGAACGTAAGCGAGATCCGCTTCATCGGTACTCCTGGTATGCGATGCTTGGCGATATCCGCTCCGTTACCCTTCGATATCATGACGGAACCTACCGGTAGTGGTATCTTTGCGGCCCTCGGAACTCACTGGGCCTGTTATCCGGAGGTCGGATCCGAACATGATGTTGCACTCGCTCAAGAAAGAGAGCATGCGAAAGGCCGACAAAGTCATGGTGATCGATGTGTGGGGGTATACGATCACTCTGTTTGTAGATATTGATGATGCGGCTATTGGGTATGCGGTCTGTCGCGATACCCTCCATGTTATCAATCTCTTTACCATTCTCTTGATGACTAATGGCATCGGGTCCACTTGCCCATGACGGAGTATTCCGGCGGGTTTCCCTTCTGTCCTCGGCGAAGTTGTAATGACATCCACATTGTATTGTGATTCTTCCTTTCCACGGCATCCATCTCGGGGCTACGAGTATGTGTTTTCCCTTAGGCGGCCTGCTCGGCCGGTCTTTTCAAATCCGGATGCAATCCACGATTCTTTGCTTGCTCATACTGCGAGAATACGTCCGTATGTAATTCGAGGCCCTCCGAGTATATTGATTCTTACTGCCTCTAATCCTTTCGAAGTATTCGAAAGGTTTTCTTTTCAACATTTTGCATTCTCTCCGGCTCGTATTCGGAATGATGCGGATGGCGAGGCACAGTGACGTATTGTGGGATATAAGGTTCGATGCCTTCGCGTTCTCCTGCATACCTCGGCTCCTCGGGGATGATGTACGTCGGGACATCCCCGGGGTTGCTTCGCAACAAGGTCATGCATCAGCGGTGGTTCTATCCGGTGGCGTGGTAGCCTTCTTTCTTCTAATTTTCCGAAGATTTCCACGGTTCTTTCTGTCATCCTAGAGGCGGCCTCCTTTCTTACAGTTCTGGTGAGCCGGTGTCCTTGAAGTGTATGCAGCGACATTAGCAAGCTGCCTCGTCGTGCTTGATCCGCAGCTAGTTTTGTTAACATCTTGCGGATACGGCGATTCTTATTTCTTCGTTGCGTTGCTGTGAGAGTAGCTCTCCGGACTTCTTGAATCTCTGTGGGCGTGGCGCTGACAAGCCTGCCCTCTGCTGTAGCGACTACAGACTTCATTTTCTTATCTTCTTCAATATTTGTCTTTCTTCTCTTGCTGCTGGATTGGTGGCTTGGGCCACCCACTTTCATCACTCTGTATGTCGGGCGGTTCTTCTCGGTCGACGGGACCCGATCACTTTCCTCGTCTTGTAGGCTCGCTGGTGCGAAATGCGAGTCGATCTCGATTATCGCTCCATCTTTCACCCTCTTTTCATCGAGTGCGAGGCTTACGCCATTCTTAAAGTTCAAGACCGACCGCCCGCTCGACATTTCCTGCGAAAAGACAAGGAAAAGGATCGAGTGCATCTTAAGAACAAGAACATCAAGAAAATGTTTATTAAAGACATCTTGTTTTATTATTATTCTTATATTTTCAAACTTAACGAGGAATGAAGTGGGATAAGATCGGGTAAGAGATTTTGATTTGGAAAAGAAAACAAGGAAAATTTTATTATCGAAATTTTATTTATTTTAGCACATTTTATTATTTTTGGGTTCGGACCCGATCATAAGTAATCACTTCACCCGTGCTTCTAGGGATGGAAAGTTCATTCCTTCGAAACATCGGGTAGCGTAGTACTTTTTCAAGTATCGTCCATGTGATCGGAAGCATATGTCGTTCTCCTTGGCGGTTCACTAGGCGGTAGGAACCTCCCGAGTATACTGCTTCGACCACAAACGGTCCTTCCCGAGTGGGTTCAAATTTTCCTCCTATCTTGCGGTGTGCAAGAATAGGTCTTTTGAGAACGAGAACTAAATCACCAACTTTGAAGGTTCTTGGGCGGACCCGGTTGTCATGGGCTTGAACCATCTTAGCTTGATATAGTTCTAAATTACGTTGCTGCTGCAAGTCTTTTCCCTTCCGGGCTCTCTAATTCTTCGAGTCGTAATTTGGCGTTCTCTTCGTTGTGATTTTATTTGCAAGCTGCAATTCGAGTGAAGGGAGCTGAACCTCTAAAGGTAACACTTGCCTCGGACCCATACACCGGAGCGTAAGGTGTAGCTTGCGTAGGAGTTACGAAGGTTGTCCGGTAGGCCGTAAGGCTTCTAACAATTTCTCGTGCCAATTTCTCTTATTGTCGTCTAAAGTCTTCTTTAAAATTTGAACGAGAGTTTTATTAAAAGCCTCGGCTAGGCCGTTTGCTCTTGGGTAGTAAATTGTTGAATATCGCCGGTCGATTCCATGTCTCACGACAAAATTGTTGATTTGTGTGCTTCGAATGCCGACCCATTATCCGAGATGATCTGCGCGGCACCCGAAACGGTAGACAACTTGGTTCTTGAAAAATTGTAGCACGTGATGTGCTTTCACTTCTACGAGTGGAGCTCTACGCCGCTTGGAAAAGTAATCCGTAGCCGCAAGAATGAAGCGATGTCCTTTTGACGACGGCGGTTACATTGGACCCACTATGTCCGTGCCCCAACATTCGAATGGCCATGATGCGGTTGTCGGATGTAGCACATTTGGAGGTTGGTGTAGAACCACTCCGTGCACTTGGCATCGGTGACGGCTCTTGGCGATTTTCATGCGGTCGGTCATCATCGAGGGCCGGTAGTACCCTAGTCTTTTAAATTTCATTTTCATCTTTGGACCCGATCGGTGAGCGCCACGGAGTCACGAATGCACTTCTTTAACAATTTCACGGGCTTCGGACCCGCTTAGGCACCTTATCCACATTTGATCAAAAGACCTTATGTATAATGTGTTGTTTATTAGTGCGTAGGACAGAGTTCTTTTCTTGATCTGATGGGCTAACGACCTATCGTCTGGTAGTTTCCCTGTTTGCAAGTAATCTATTAATGGCTGTCGCCGATCTTCCGTGTTTTCACGTCACTGCTTTACGATTGATTCTTCTTCCTTATCGATTTGTGTATCGTGTCGATGTCGAGCTGTGATAGGACTCGGCGTCCGTGAATCGACACTTCCACTGATTCATCTTGCAAACGAGCAAATTCTTTTGCGAGACGAGCTAGCGCATCCGCTAGAGCGTTTTCTTTTGGGAATTTTGTAGATTGTCACATTTGGAATTTGTTCCAACAATTTGTATGGCATCTCTGGAAGTATTGCTCGAGTCTTGGTTTTAAAATTACGTCTTGTCCGTGATCGTTGAATGATTAACTTGTGAATCCCCGTAGATGTTGATGTCCGTTATCCCCATTTGAATAGTTAATTCCGGTCCCGTTATGAGGGCTTCGTATTACGCTTCGTTGTTTGTACATGGTTCCGTCGAGTGGTAGGAGTATCTTAACATCCCCAGCTCCGGTGTTATAAAGATTAGCCCGATTCTCGCCTTACCGGGCACTATCACTTGCGATTCTTCGTCTTTGTGCGTTGAAGATGCTCCGTCGAAATATAATTCCCAACGTCGATCATCAAGGTCTTCTAGATTCATTATTTGTTCATCCGGCGGATCGTCATTGAGAGGCGATCTCGCCGACAAAGGGTGTCTTGCGAGGAAGTCTGCTAGGACTTGTCCCTTTACGGCACGAAGAGGCACGAAAGTTATATCAAATTGCAATAATATCATTGACCATCCGGCAAGTCCGCCGGAAAGCGTTGGACGAGTCATCGAAGTATTGCAACGGATTAAACTTCGAGATCAGGTTGACCTTATGAGAAAGCATGTAATGCCTGAGCTTTTGAGCGGCGAAGATCAGGGCCAAACAATGCTTTTCAATTGCGGGATACTTTATTTCCGTCGGTAGTAAACGACGACTTAAGTAATAAAGAGCATTTTCTTTACCCTCATCATTGACACAGGCTAACGGGGCTCCGAGAGAGTCGTCTAAAGCCGCGGTATAAAGTATTAGCGGTCTACTCGAGAGCAGGGGCTGCTAAGACGGGAGGTGTCATTAAATATTGTTTAATGTCCTCGAAGGCCCTCCGGCATTTCTCTTCCCGAATAAATTTGGCGTCCTTTTTAACTAGTGCCGAGAAAGGTCGACACCTACCCGACGGAGTTTGAGATAAAGCGTCGAAGATATGCCGACTTCCCTTGAAAAGATCGTAGTTGTTTTAAGGTTTTGGGAGGCGGCATTTCTAAGATAGCTTTAATCTTTTCCGGATCGATTTCAATTCCACGATGTCGGACAACGAATCCTAAGAATTTCCGGAGGTGACGCCGAAGGCGCATTTTAAGGGATTCATCTTAAGGTTAAATTGTCTTAATCGTTCGAAAACAATTCTCAAATCATACAAATGGTTGTCCTTTACTTTGCTTTTGATGACCACATCGTCCACGTAGCATTCGACTTGATTGTGGATGAGATCATCAAAAATTCTTGTCATTGCTCTTTGGTAGGTTGCTCTGCGTTCTTCGATCCGAATGGCATCACCTTGTGTAGCAAAATACTCCGATCGGCGTTCTGAATGCTGTAAGCTTTTCATCTTCTGGAGCCATTTTTATTTGGTTGTATCCTGAAGATCCATCCATGAATGAGAATATTTCATGTGTTGAAGCAATGTCGATCATTAATTCTGGGATCGGTAGAGGGAATTCATCTTTTGGACATGCCTTGTTTAAATCTCTGAAGTCCACACAAATTCTGATATGACCATTCTTCTTCCTGACTGGTACCACGTTGGCTAACCAAGTCGGGTATTGTTCTTCACGTACAAATTTAGCGTCTATTAACTTTTTAACTTCAGCTATGACTTGTTGTTCGATTTCTAGACGCATTCTTCTGGGACCTTGTACGATCGGAACGAAGTAGGGTCCACTCCTAGTTTATGGACTGCGACCTCCGGAGCTAAACACGGCATCTCATCGTAGCTCCAAGCAAAACGAGTCTTTGAATTCCATTAATAACTTGATTATTTCTATCGAGTCTTCTTTATTGAGTAAAGAGCTAACAAAGGTAGGTCTGAGGCTCTTCGCTAGTACCTAAGTTAACTTCTATTAACTCATCTATTGTAGATTTGATTTCTTCTTCGAATTCGGTGGAGCGTCTCCAATTTGTAAATCTTCGAGTTCGTCGTAGTTTCCATGCGGTTTTCATTAGATTCGCGAGTGATAACCAAGCAAAATTCGGTATCATCGGTCGATCCTGCGTGCCGAATCCGAGACCATGCTTTGAGTTGGGTGGACGACCGGAGTTATTCCATAAATTTTCAAAACGTTGTGATTGACCTTTTATCCACTTGTCGAGGTAAGAAACCACGCTGAATTAAATTTTGAACACGGGGAGAGTACCACTCGAAAGGCAATTCCATTAATTCGATGAAGTAGCATCTTCAAGTGTACATTATTTTCGGTTTTGGAGGAAGAAGCACCACGGTAGAATTTGATTGGTTTTGCACCACCGCTACGTACCTCTTTGACCTCCATACCCTCGATCTTATTAGAATGGATCGGGGTCAGGGTCATAGTATGTACATAGTGGTTAATCTTCTCGTACATCGATTTATATTCTTCGTTTCTTTCATCTTGATAGGGATTTTGAATTGCGGCTTCTTTCGACTTATTGTCGTCGCTTCTTGTTTGATTTCTTTTTCTCCTTCGGAACTATCTTCCCGATCAACATTGATGGTTGGTTTCCTCATCCGATTGTCCTAATGTCTCTACCACGACCTCGTCCCCGGCCTCGACCTCGGATGCGAGTTGTGGAGAAACCTTCACCATCTCGCCGTAAGGGAGTGGTGAGTGAGCTGTTGGACTAGAACTTCGGGTTCTTCGTTGTCCCGAACTTTCTTTGCTTCATTTGTTATAGTATCTCCGGAGAAGATCGTTTTCTTCGGCGGTGCATAATAAGTTGCATCCTCGTGGATTCCAATTTCATGTACGGAGAATGGTTGTAAGTCACCTTTGATGCCTCTGTTCCCCTCCATCGTAGTACTTGATGCACTCGATGTAGAGATGATGGTACCATCCTATTTTCATGTATCCATGGTCGGCCCGAGTAGAGCGTTGAACGACGTTTCGAATCAATTATGTGAAATTTCGCGGTTGTCTTTGCTAAGTCACCGGTCTTCATCGATAGCGTTATTGAGCCGAGGGCTCTTTCTCCTTTACGGTTGAATCCTCTTAATAACATTTTGTACGCTCGAGCTCGCGGGCATCGATTTCCAAGTATGCTAGCGTTCGAAGATTCATTATATTGATTGATGCTCCCGGATCCACCAATACTGCGGAGAGTGTAAATCTTCCGATTGTAGCCGAAATGTACAACGGTCGGTTGTGATCTGTCGTTCCAAGTAGTAGGTCGTCGTCCGTGAAGGTAACGCCTCGCTTGTTCTTTTAACGAGCAAACCTCATCTAAGGACTCTCCGGCCATTTGAGCTAAGCAGATTTCCGGATCGAAGTAAGGCCTTGATCGAGCTTCTCTCATCTCCTTTGATAAGATGAGAGCGTCGTAGATGCTCGGTTTGGTTCGGTAGTTTCCTAAGATGGGCTAGCACGTTGTAGTCCACTTTGTTTTCATGTGTCTCTGCTTCTTCTCGAATGGGTATTTCTTCTGCAGGGGTTGGCTCTTCACGAGACAACCACCGCTTTCCTTTGTCTTTTGGACCCATTCTCGGAGGTAGAACTTTTCCACTCCTTAAGTTGACTTCGTAATTTCCTCCGAATCTATTGTTGAGCTTGCGGTGTCTCTTCTTGAATCGGAATGACGGGCTCTTCCGGATTAGCTTCGAGTACGAAGGCTCTAACTCTATCGTGACTGGAGCTCCTCGAAACTCACAGATAGATTCGTTGCTTATTGAACTCTCGTAGCCTCCTTGATGGATGTCTTCTTCGTTATTTTGCTTGTCGAGATCGTGTATGATTTGAGAATTGTCGTTGGTATCGAAATCGATATCCGGACTATCGTTAGTTACGTAATCGTTAGAAACGATCAAAACGTAGCCAACGCCATCACCCTTATCATTATATGATCCCACCGAAGTGAGCGAGATAATCATACGAGTCGGGGGTTCGAGGGATTTCTCCCCGAATCGGAAACAACTATCCTAGGATAAGCGGCCCCTAGCCCTAGCCTTAGGTGCCTCGGTCTTCTCTTCTTCGTTAATCTTCTTCTTTTCTTCAATCGTCTCTGTTGAGGTGGTTCTTCTATCGCAAGTGATAGTACGGCTTAACGGGTTTCAAACTACGAATTGAAGCTCGTACCGAAGCGGTGCGGATCGTCGTCTAAAATCTTTTCGAAGACCTCGTCCAAGCGGTAGTCCATCCATCGTCGGTTGTATAGGGATCTATCGGAATGATGGGATCGGTCGAGATAACATTGACGGAACCTCCTTTACGGGGTTCCTTCATGTACTCCTTCGGGATCGTTATATTCCTTTCGCGCGAGTTGTCGTTGAGCCGACTTTTGAAGGTAATGCAATCTTCATTTTGTGTCCAAGCATCCGGTGGTAAGGGCGAAAGTTGGGATCACCCTTCTTGTTGACCTCTTCGGTCTTTTAGGCTCCGGCAGTGGAAATCCGGAGTCTTCATCGGACTACGGAACATTTTTGGCCTTTGCTTCATTCTTGAACGGATATTCTCTGCTCAAAAGCTCTCTTAATGTACGTTGCGGACGAGGTGGTTGTTCATATTGCGGAGATGATCGATAGTCGGGCCGGGGTTCGTTGGTAATTCTGTTGTGGTTGTTGCGGCCGTTACGGTGGTATTTGCATCGGTTGCTTGCCTTTGTCAATCTGCTGCGACGATCTCGGATTTCTTTTCAAAAGTCTTTACAGGCTTTTGTTTATCTGTCTTGTCGGTGAAACTTAATTGCTTCGCCTCTTCTTGCAAGCTTCCGGCCTTGCTTAACAACTTCTCGAAAGTCTTAATAGTGAATCCCTTGAGGAGAAGTGCTATCGGGCCATGGATGCTTTTTAGCAAAATGCCGATCGCATGCTTGTTCTTGCGAGTTGTGGTTCACACTTCATACTTAAGTTCCTCCATCGGAGTATGTAATCCACCAAAGTTTCATTCGGCTTACGCTTCTCTACCACTAAATCACCTATAGTGATGTGGTGCCGAGCTCCGGCGAATCGCTTGATGAAGAGGTTCTCTAGCTCGAGAATGTCTTAACCGAACCATTTGGTAATTCCGCATACCGGTCGAAGGCGATTCCGACGGACTGCCGACGAACTGTCGGAAGAGTAATGCATCGCTCCCGCCGCATTGCAACAAGCGGCACGAAAGTGTGCTACATGCTTGTCGAGGGTTCCGGTTCCATCGAAGGTCTTAAACGAGAGGTGGTACGAAGCCTTTCGGGTATTGGACGGCGTCGAATTCTTCGGGGTAAGGTCTGCCCGTCCGAATGGATGTTCCGCTCTTTGATTGTGCTAAGGCTTCTCGCACTCTGCTGTTCTACCAAGTTCTTGATATCCTTTTCGGGAATCATACTTTGTGTTGTATCCTTTTTCGGTGATCATCCCCATTAACGGACGTAATCTCCTTTCCTCCGTCTACAATGTGAATAACCTCCGGGGTGTTTCCCTTTGTGGTTGTACTTCGACTGCGGAGAGTGGCCGGAGCTACGGCCATCTCTTCCATCCTTTTTGCCATTTGAGCGATCGTGTCGTCTTTTTCTCGAAGGCTGCCTTCTCATCGGTTCCGGCTCCTCTCTTCTGCGGCTGCGAGAGCACCTTGCGAAGGCGATGAAGCTCGTGTCTCAACCATGTTGATTTCGCGTATTCGTCGTCCATGAATTCCGATGAATCGATCTCGTCTCCGAACTTTTCTTCTCTTTCTTTTGCCAATCGTCGGATATCGGTTCTCGACTTTTCCATGGCATCTTCTAGCGGGGCTTTCTGTGTGTCTTCGTGGTTGTCGTGCGATAGTTGCCGGGTTCCTTCTCACGAGTCCCCTTCATCGCGGTAGCACTTTCTTCGATTCGAGTCTCTGGTGAGACTTTCTTTCTCGGGTTGTTGTTTCGATCTCAGTCGCCAGGTAGTGGGACGCCATACCATCCTTCGGCGGCGGAAGGTGCTAGGACCGGATGGTCGCGTCGGCCAAATCTTGGAAGGTGGTATCCTCCCTAATCCGTAATCCCGAGACGACAACGGGCGGACTAGCCTTCATTCTTTTACTTGGCTTTTCCGTCATGATGGCGGGTTCTACTCGGGGCCCAAGACGGGATTTGAGCGGCACCCGCCCTATCCTCGGTAGAATTTCGATACGGGGCGGTTTTCCTTCTTCGCTAACTTTTCTACCAAAGTTTGCGGTCGAGCAAACGGCGTAGTTCTAATTCTTTTCTTACGGCTATCGTTGTAATATGCGGGGCGTGGTAATTTGGCGACAATCTTGCGAATGTTTTCTTCATCTTCTGCGGCGGAGAGGGGATGAAATGCGCTTCCTCCCAACGGTGGTATGTATTCAGGCGGCGGTGTATATTCGGCGAGTTCCGGAATTTCCTCCAGGAAAGCGATTTCGGCGACCACGGCTTCTTTAGCGATCCTTCATTTCGTTTCTTCTCCGGGTCTTTGTTAGTGACGGAATTCTTGAATTGGACCCGATCTCGAAAACAGAAGGTCTTACGAGAAGATCCGTACCCTCCACGGTAACGGGTCCATCATAATTCCGGATTTCTTTCCCCTTTGATTTGGCGAAAGTCGGGGCAGGTGCGAAACAACTAGCACCAGGTGGGGTAGAAAGAACGGTCCTCCCGTGGACGTCGGTACTCCTCTTAGTCGGGATCCTTTGCGGAGGAGGGAATTCTTGGGTTGACCTGAGGTTGAATTCGACGACGGCTCTTCGGCTTCGAGTACCTTGTTCATCGGCGCAAAGAGGAGACGTTGGTGACCTTGACGTTCGTGTTTTCAAATCCTTGTCCAAATCGGATGATTCCATTGTCGGGCAACTCATCCTTATAGACGGCGAGGTCCGATCCATTGGTGAAGGAGAAAATCGGTTTCGGGGCTTCCATTTCGCGGGGTAGATTCGGTTGTCGGTCCCGAGTTATGCTTCTTTTCTTTAGGACGAAAAGAAAGGAATTGAAAAGAGTCCGAACTCATTCATGTTCATGTATTTATAAGAAGGAATCACTTATTAAAAGAATCACTTATTAGAGGGTTTGTTTATTTAGAACGGAGTGTTCGAAGGTGTAGAGAAGGTAAGGAATGCGAATCGGAGTTGGAAAGGAAAAGAGAGTCTTAAGCAAGACTTCTCGACTCGAGGGATCACTCCTAAACCTATCACCTATTGGGGGTCCACCCCACCTCGGAAATGAGGTAAAAGGATCTCGGAACCTCTCTGTTTATGGGTGTCTAAACAGTGGCTCCTAAATCCGAGAGAATGTTGGTTATACTTGTTCAAGGTAGAAATGAACATAGTATCCAACGGAAAGAAGGGTAGTTTGACCCACAAGGGATATGGATACACTACCGATTTTTGAAAGCAGAACTATTTGATTAGAATGGAGAGAGGAATTTTCCCACGTGAGTCGCCGAAATATGTCGGCGTATTTTTTAGGTTATGTGTTGTATTTTTGAAAGAGAGTCGCCTACAAAAATTGTCGGCGAATTTTAATTTAACTTAAATAAATAATTTGAAAAGTAGTATTTGATTTTGAAAATAATTTTGAATTTGAAAATTTTAAGATATGAAATCAAACTGATCTCACATCCCGAATAGTTTATATAAACGAGCGCCGCACCACAAACCGTGTATCACGAAGAATAGACACACTTCGCTTGATAATGGGGCTCGATTAAATAAACTAGAAAGGTTTGTGACATCCGTTTGGTCCAGCGAACCAATTTTATAAGCCGACAAATTCCCTCGCTTAATATGAAACTATTAAACGGGGTTTATATTACCCGGGTTCTTAAAGTTCCCTATAAGGGCAAGCCCCATAGTTAATTACATCTTAAGTGACGGGAATCACCTAAGAAAACTCTCGATAATAATCGATAATTACGCTCTCAAGAATTTCAAAGTTTAAGTTTTCGAGGGGTTGAATTTTGGAATTTCGATAGGGAATGGATCAAATTTGGAACATTTTTATTTTGGGAATTCAAAGGAAGAAAAGTAGGAGAGATCACGGATTCGAAGCGGACTTCGGTAATCTCCCGATTATCCTATTGTTTGGCTTGAATTTAGGAAAGTCCTAATGTTTATTTAATGTTTTAATCTTGCCGATTTAGTTAATTAGGGCTTATATTTATATGATAGAACCATACAAATTGCACGGAAGATGTGAGGGTTTATGTCGTATCGGACAACTACCTCGGAATCCTAAGACCGGTTAGGGCTTAATTTGCAATGCAAATGCCTAACGAAGAGTTGAGGATTTATGTTACACTAGAGCGAACTACCTCGAAGTCCTATGGCTTTGTTATTTAATTCTAAGAAAGTTTTGTTGATGTAGGTTCGAGTTTTGCTGACGACGATGGCCGTGCTTGCCCACCATGCTCCGAGCTCCTTGTTGTTGCGGAGGTTTAGTTTTGGAAATCATAAATCGGGAGATGAGAGAAGTGTTACGG
Organism: Papilionanthe hookeriana x Papilionanthe teres; assembly: GCA_022702705.1. Lineage (NCBI taxonomy): Eukaryota > Viridiplantae > Streptophyta > Magnoliopsida > Asparagales > Orchidaceae > Papilionanthe > Papilionanthe hookeriana x Papilionanthe teres. The sequence goes on from CM040425.1 coordinate 56,411,706, forward strand.
TTTAGAGAAGTCTTAATTTCCAAGTGTTCTTTATGTTTTAATTAAAACGGATCTTAAAGTTGATTAAACGGAACCGATTAAGATCCCGCGGTTCCGTCATCCCGACACAGTTATTTTCATCGAATTCACTTAGTACAGATGAATTTGCTAAACTCAACTAAATGAGTTCCGCACTTTCATTTGGACCGTGGGAAATCCGTTAGCAACACGTGGGTTACATCATCCGAGGTATTCCCGATCATTCAACGAGACGTTTTAATTTAGTTGTAATTGTAGTTTTGTGTTTTGTTTGTGATTAAATTTTGAGTTGTCTTATATTTTGAAATGTTGTGGAGGTGAATTTTATCTTGTAGTGTCTTTTAATTTAGTTATGGGTTTCGGTTTTGGTTTACGTCCTAAAGGTGTGGGTTTTCATGCAACTCGTTGTTTATCATGCAAGAAAAATAAATACGATGCAATTAAATAAATTACAATAAAATAAATTGCAATAAAATAAAAGCGTACCTGGAGGATCTTCCCGTCATTCCAAGCTGCACTTAAAAATACAGTTAGAATATTTAAGCAAGTTCCTAGGTAAAGCTAAGGAAAGGTTTATGGTTTTCTACCAAATTCCTAATCCTATAGCTAGTCGTTTCCTATGACGTCTAGGTTCTTTGTGTTTTTGGTTTGAAGACGATTTTCTTCATCGAAGAACAATTAAGTTCGATTGTTCTTGTAAATATCCTATCATATTGAGGAAGTGCTTAAGAAGAATCTTAAACATCTTTTCAATATTTCTAGGATTGTTTTAAGTCCAAATGAATTTAATTGTGTAAATGAATCAATCGTCCAAGGTTTTCAAGTTTTGTTAACTTGCTCAGTGAACTAGGACATTTGAATGTCCTATAAGTGAAGTAACATTTCATTTTAATGTTCATTTAGGAGTTATGATAACTAAGGCTCTAAGGGCAAAATGATATTTAATGATTTGTGATTCAAATTTAAGTTCAAATTAATGATTTAAGTTTGGAATAGTGTTCAAGTTATTTTAGATTTATTTCTTCATGTCTTAAGTGAGGTTATTTAATTCAACTTAATTTAATTTAATTTAATTTATTTTAATTTAATTTATTTAATTTAATTTGATTTGATTTGATTTAATTTAGTTCAATTTAATTTATTTGATTTAATTTCTTAATTTAATTTAATTTAATTTTAATTTAATTTAATTTAATTTTAATTTAATTTAATTTAATTTAATTTAATTTAATTTAATTTAATTTAATTTAATTTAATTTAATTTAATTTAATTTAATTTTATTTTATTTATTTATTTAATTTAATGTATTTAATTCATTTAATTTAATTTAATTTGTTTATTTAATTTTAATTTAATTTAATGCAACTTTTAATCTTAATTTAATTTAATTTAATTGAAAATTTTTTTTGAAAGAGTTTAATGATTTAATTTAATTTAATGATTAAGCCTTTTAATATTTTAAATTTGAGTTATCATTTTAATTAAGAGTTGAGTATTAATGAGATGATTAATTTAGGGATTTTTAAATTAAAGAATAAATCTCTTCCTAATAATATCCCTATTTTAATAATTCCAAATTTATTATTCTTCCAAATTCAATTAATTATTTAATTAAAGTTTAATCATTTTAAATTGCTTAATGGGTTTCTATCCTTTAATTATTCAATTTCAATCATCCAAATCAGATTAAGATCAAAATATTTTACTTGTTAATTTTTTATTAGACCTAAAGTTTTAATTAAGGGTTAAAATTTTAATTACCATTTTGCCCTTTAAGCTCTAATAATTTCATAACTCACTAAATTGAACTCAAATGAACTTGAAATTTTTATGTGACTTCACTTATGTGTCAATAAAGACATGAGAGGAGAAAATGTGATTTTTCTGCATTTAATTTATTTATATAATTATTTTTAGTAGAAAATAGGAATTTCCAAGGAAAATTCAATGACATGACCAAGGGAAAGTTTCTGTCCTTAAGAAAATTAGGGGACATTCCTAATGACCAGAGGACCACTTGGACCAAATTTTGTAATTTTTTGAATTATATTTTATTTATTAGAATTATTTTAAATTCTGGAGTATTAATTAATTTAAAAATAAAATAAATGTTGAAAAATAAATTTTATAATTTTTAAAATTCTCTCTGATATCAAGGATTCCAGAGAACCAAACTTTGCAATTTTCTGATTTTTCTTTGATTTATTATAATTATTTTGGTGAAAATGCTAGAAAATATATATATTTTTTTTTAATTTTAAAATTACCCTAGAGCTTTAAAATTAATATTTCACTAAATAGACCTAGGAAAAATATGGGACTTGTTCCTAAGTGATTAAAATTCAAAATATAACATTTTGGTGAATTTTATTATTTTTGTGATTTTTATTATTTTTTAATTATTAAAAATATTAAAATAATATTAAAAATCAACTTTTTTAGAAAATTGAAATTTTAATTTTCCTGAACTCCCCTGATATCAGAGAGACTCCAAAACCAATTTGGTGAATTTTTGAAAGATATTTTGAAAGTTATGAATTTTTAAAGTTTAAAATGGATAAGTGGCTTAATCAACCCAATTAGTGGGGCTAACCAAGTCCAATTGACCTCAAATTTTTATGGTGGGTTCCTCTGATCCTAAAGGTCAGTGGAGAATTGATTTCAAGTCAATTTGATCTATGGTTAACTCTAATTAATTAGAAACCTATTTTGGGTGTTTAAGCCAATTAGGGTTAATTTAAGTGAATTAACTCAAATCCTATTTTTCCTAGGGTTCTCCGGTCATAAGGAACATCACCAAATTTTCCTAGAATTTATTTCACAACATGCTAATTTTTGAAATTAAAATACTTAAATCAAGCAACATGCATTTGAAAAATCAATAACTTTTCACAGAGATGGCCTCTGACCTTGGAAAATTCAGGGAATGTTCCCAAGTTCAGAGGCTTTAAAAGCCCTATGGTCTCATGCCATGGTGAATTGTATACATGCATGGGGAATTAAAACAATGCAGGGAGTAAATAATTAATTAAAAATAAAATACTGGACAAAATTAATTAATTTCTTTTCCACATTATTCTCCTCTGTTCACTGAGCAAGAGGGTATTTTTATTTTATTTTTGTGATTTTTCTACACAAAGATATGGATTTTTAAAGTTATGGGAATTTAAATAAATAGAAAATACCCTATTTATCTACTTATCCACGCGGCGCCGCGTCAACCTCGGCGACTCCGAAATGCCGCGTGGCGCGCTCCCATTCGACGCCGCCATCCGAGTCGACAACCCGGGCCCCGCGGTTCTCGTACCGTCTCCCCGGTCCGACGCCATCCGAGCCGTCCGTCCGCGCGTGTATTAAATGGACGCGCATCCGTTCATCGTCCATGACCGGTGTGATCCCGTGACCGTCCACACTCTAACCCTAAGAACTCACTCGATTCTCGATGGATTTTCGTGTTCTTATGCTTGCATGGATTCGTCTTGAAGAGACGAACACATCCATACGGTAAACATGCATTGAAATTAAGGCATTTGAAATGGAGAATCTCCGGAAGCTCGGGATGAAGAATTAGCTCATACCTTTGCTCGGAGAAGTGAAGCTTCGATCCGAGAGTTGTTGCACCTTCGATTGGATCCCGGCAAGCTCCGGATGAAGTCTCCCGGTCGCAGTGAATTGTCCAGGTTGAACTTCGACCACGGTCGATCACAAAGCTTGGAGTCCGGAGCAACCGGGTGGCCTCGGAGATGGGGCTTTCTTTGGTGGACACCTTCCCTTGGTCCGGTGAAGGTGTAGGACCAATCGATTTGGGGATTGGTTCACCGTGGGGAAGTGTCCTGGTTTTGGGCTTGGATTTCGACTACGAAATTGAGCTCGCGGAGAGGAAATGGCGGGGGGATCTCACCTGGGATCAAGTGCTCTGTGTATGAGGAGGGGTACGGAACAATTTTGGCGAGTTTTGGCAAGGTTTGTGCAACTCTCTTCTCATGGCCGTGAGGGGGTGGTGTTTAAATAGGCATGGTCGGAGGGCCTCCCGTGGGGAGTTAGGGCTTGGGATCGGCTGCTCCGGTGAGGAGAAGAACGGCGCATGGTGACCACTAGGCATGGGGCGGCTCGACGAGGGAGAATTCCAAAGTTTGGCTCCTCCCGAGGTTTCGGCCATGGTGTTTTCCGGCGGCTGGGGTGGTCGGCCGGCGGGCATGGGTCACCCTCGGAGTCCGAGTGGGTCGGGGTTAGAGGTTTGTGCAATCAATTGGCCACTGCCATGTGTAAAGTGGCTGAATTAAAATGGAATGGGGAAGAGGTCATTTTGGCTTGGTTTGGGTCAACCCACCATTTTGGGCTTGGTGCACCCTTCCAAGCTCTGATTTTGGGCTGAGAGGATCAGTTGGGTCAGCCAAGAGAGAATGGTGGAGTCTCCATCAAGGATTAGGTGGCAAAGCATGGTTTAGAGTGTGACATGCTTAAGGTAAAAAAGGCTTAATGAAAGGTTAGAAAAGGAGCCCCTCCTTTTACCATTAATGGTATGGTCACATGCCAAACTTTCATGGCTTCCTATGGCTTGTGAATGGCTCATGCATGGCTCCATGTGGCTTAGGGAAAAGTTTAGTCGATTTCATGAAAATGGGTTTTAAGAATTTTGGACATTTGGTGTAAAATTTGGATGGTTTGTCATATGGCTTTGTTTAGAAAGATTTGATTGCTGATTTAGGACTTAGGGATGATTTTAATTAAGTGAGGATGAGATGAGATTGTAATGTGGGCTTTAGGATGGGCTTGGGCTTTTGAGTTTGGTTTGGAATGGGCTTTTGAATGTCCTTTAGAAGTGGGCTTTTAGATGAAGATTTTGCAAAGGGCCATGCTAAATAAATGTTGGGTTTAGTTTAGGGATGTGTCATGAGTGGTTTGGAGTCAATTTGGTGTAATTTGGGTTTGAATTGGGTTGGATATGGGCTTTTTTGGTAAAGAGGCTAAAGTGGGCCAAAATGGGCTACCATGGGCCAAAGTTGGGCTAGAGTTGAAGTTGATGTGAAATTAATGTTGGGAAATGTTTATGGGAGTGTTTCAAAGAGGTTTTGGCTTTGGTTGGGTTTTGATTTTGGGGTTTGGGCTCATTTGGGCTAGGTTTGGGTTTAGGTCAAAATTGGGCTTTTTGATTTTGGGTTAAATTTGAGTGGGGTTTGGATCAAAGTTTTGGGCAAATCATGTTAGTGTTTTGTTTATGGGGATGTCAAGGAAGGTTTAGAAAAGATTTGGGGTTAATTGGAGTTGAATTGGGTGAGTTTGGGTTAGGTTTGGGGTCATAGGTCCAAATTGGGCTTTAAGGCCAAAAGTGAAATTGGATCCTAATGCCAATCAAATTGGGCTTGTATTTGGTCTAGATTGGTGTTGGGGATGTTGAATTGAAGTTTAGAATTGAATTGGACCAGAATTGGGGTCAATTGGGTAGATTTGGTTTGACATTGGGTTTACTTTGGGTTAAAATGGGTTAAATTGGGGGTTTTGACAAAAGTGGGGTAAATTGACAAAATTGGCCCATGGTGTAGTTTAACAAAATGAAATTGGGAATATTTGGGATTTTCTAGAATTTTCTGGGAATTTTCTGAATTTTTGGATTTTTGGGTCAAAAGGGGTATTTTGGGTATTTGGGAGGTATTGGGGGGTATTTTGGGATTTTTGATATTTTTGGATATGGATGATCAGTTTGAGTGATGTGGGAATGTTTGGGATTGATTTTGGAGAATTTTGGGTAATTTGGAAATTTTTGAGAAATTTGGGTAGTTTCGAGGGCATTTGGTAGGGTTGGTGGGTGTAGGGTCCGGGGGTCAAAAATTGAAAATTTGGAAAATTGAAGATTGGGTGGATGTAAGTGGAATGAAATCATTTTTGTTGAGCCATGAAGCCATATCAAGCCCACATGAGCCATGAAGGGACTCATTTGAGGCATTCACCGTGTTGTTCCTAACCCTCTTAGCCAAGGGCTTAGGGGTTAAGGACCATCCATGTGAATCACCTACATGAGTCGGGAAGTCAAGTCGGTATGGGTGTGTTTTTTAGGAGGTGTGTGAAAGTGTAGTGCATAGGTGTAGTGTATGTGTAAGTCGGCCCTTTCACTGGACCAGAGCCACTTAGAGCGATCCTAAGGCGAAAGAGTCACTATAGGAACTCATCCTTTAAACTTCCACATTTGATTTCAACCCTCTAGGTGATTAGGGGTCTATAGTCAAGTTTGTGGAGTTTGCGGGGAGTTAAGAAGTGGTTTGAATTTCTAAAAGGTGGGTCCCGATTCTAATCCTCTAAGATAGTCAAAGGAAAAGCCTAAGGCTAGATCCTAAGTACTAAAGAGAAGAAGAGAAGACCTCATCAAAAATGAGGTCAACAATGATGACTATGTTAGTTTCTCAAATTGCAACCCTTTCTAAAAAAAATAGATTAATATGGAATGAATTATTCTCAACCACCTCAAGTGTTAGAGGAAAATTCATTTGGACAGATAACTGAATCTCAAACGTCTTATGAGACTTTAAATGCTATTAATAGACCTAACAATCCTTATTCAAATTATTATAATCCTGATTGGAAGAATCACACAAATTTCAATTGGAATAATAGCAATGCTAATGTTAACTCGCATTGGGCTAACAATTCGACGAATCCGATTGGAAATTCGAACAATCAGGAAATACTAATTTTAGACCATCTTATCCCAATGGATTCGATAGTAACCCACAATTTAAGGATAAGAAGTTGTACATTGAAGAAATGATTACGAATATGAGAAATCGATTACAAGCTCGAGGTGTTCTTTATGAAAAATCTTGAAAATCAGTTAGGGCATATTTTCACTGCACTTAATAATAGAAATTCTGGAACACTTCCAAGCAATGTTGAGATCAATCCAAAAGATCAAAACAAGGAAAAACTTAAGGCTATTCAATTAAGGAGTGGAAAAGAATTGAAAATTAGAGTGCAAAAAGAAGTTGAAATAGAAAAGGAGAAGGTGGAAATTGAAAAAGGTTCAAACAAGATTTATCCAGACTTGGATTATCCTCTTGAGCCAATGAAGATAACTGTTGAATAACCACCACCTCCATTTCCTCAAAGATTGAAGAAACAAAATAGGGATAACATATTTGGAAAATTTTTGAAATCCTTAAGAAATTAACAATAAATATTCCTTTTGTTGAAGCATTAGAAGAGATGCTTGACTATGCCAAGTTTATGAAGGATATTTTGAGAAAGAAAAGAAAGTTTACAGATCATGAAACTGTTGCACTTAGCGAGAGAGTGCGGTGCTGATAATTCAGAAGAAGCTTCCTGAAAAACTTAAAGAACCTGGTAGTTTCACAATTTCGTGTGCTATAGGCGAAATTTTTTTCGAAAAGGGTTTATGTGATCTGGGAGCGAGTATTAATCTTATGCCTTTATCAACTTTCAAAAGGTTGTGAATAAGGGAAATTTCTCCTACATCTGTGACTCTTCAGTTGGCTGATTGTTCCATTACTTACCCTAAAGGAGTGGTGGAAGATGTGTTAGTGAAAGTGGATAAATTTATCTTTTACGTGGATTTTATTGTACTTGATATGGAGGAAGATAAAGAAATTCCAATCATTTTGGGAAGACCATTCCTTGCTACTTGGAAGAACAGTAATTGATGTTCAAAAAGGAGAATTAATTATGAGAGTTAATGATCAAGAGATGACTTTTAATATTTTAAAATCTATGAAGTAACCCTCAATGGAAAAAGATAATGAATGTTTTAGGATGGAGGTCTGTGATTATCTGAGAAATGATCATTTCAAAAATATATTTGAAAAAGAAGAAGAATATAAAAAAATATTTGAAGAAGAAATTAAAGATGATGAAAATTCAGATAATGAGAAGAATGAAGATTTGGAGTATGTTCAGGAGAGATTCAAAATATTAGACACTATGGAAGGTGGAAATAAAAACTTAATTCCATCTATCATAAAACCACCTTAACTTGAGATGAAAATTCTCCCTAATCATTTAAAGTATATGTTTTAGGAGAATCTTCAACTTTGTCAGTTATAGTATCTTCGGAGTTAAATGATTATCAAGAACAGAAACTGTTGGAAACTTAAAAAAGATATAAGAAAGCTTTTGGATGGACTTTGACAGATATTACAGGAAATAGTCCTTCGATTTGTATGCACAAAATTTTATTAGATGAAGAATATAAACTAAGAGTTGATCCGCAAAGGAGATTGAATCCTATAATGAAAGAAGTAGTTAAGAAAGAGATTTTAAAATGGCTGGATCTTTGGATTTATTTATCCTATTACGGATAGTGCTTTGGTAAGTCTAATACATTGTGTACCAAAAAAGGGAGGAGTGACTGTTGAAGTAAATGAAAGTAATGAAATTATAACCACAAGACAAATTAATGGATGGCAAATTTTTATTGACTATTGGAAATTAAATGCCGCCACCAGAAAAGATCACTTTCCTCTTCCTTTTCTCGATCAAATGCTAGATAGACTTGCTGGACACAAGTACTACTATTTTCTAGATGGATATACTAGTTACCACCAAATACCTATTGCTTCTGAGGATCAAGAAAAGACAACATTTACTAGCCCTTATAGAACCTTTGCTTTTCGAAGAATGCCTTTTGGACTGTGTAATGCACCTGCAACATTTCAAAGATGTATGATGTCAATCTTCAGTAGTATGATAGATAATAGAATAGAAGTTTTTATGGATAATTTCTCTGTATTCGGGACTTTATTTGAATTTTGTTTGGAAAACTTAACAAAAGTTTTGGAGCTTTGTGAGAAAACAAATCTAGTTCTGAATTGGGAGAAATGTCAATTTATGGTTGCAGGAGGAATTGTGCTTGGGCATAAAATTTTTGAACATGAAATGGAGGTCAATCTTGCTAAGATTAGAGTGATTGGGAGATTGCTGCCACCCACTACTGTGAGAGAGGTGAGGAGTTTCTTAGGACATGCTGGATTTTACAGGTGATATATTAAAGATTTTTCTAAAATTACTAAACCTTTGTACCAACTTTTAGAAAATGATAAAAAGTTTGATTTTACTGATGAATGCTTAAGATCATTCGAATTATGAAAAAAAAATTTAATTACTGCACCTATAAATGTTTCACCTTATTGGAAGAAACCATTTGAACTGATGTGTGATGCTAGTGATTATGCAATCGGGGTAGCATTGGGGCAAAGGCATGATAAAGTTTTCAAAGTTATTTACTATGCTAGTAAAACTCTTAATGAGGCTCAAATTAATTATACCACAACAGAAAGAGAATTATTAGCTCTAGTATTTGCTTTTAAAAAATTTAAATCTTATTTAATTGGAACTAAAAGTATTGTGCATACAGACCATTCAGCTATCAAATATTTAATGCAAAAGAAGGATGCAAAACCTAGACTCATTAGATAGATACTTCTTATGCAAGAATTTGATTTTATGATAGTTAATAGGAAGGGAACTGATAACCAAATAGCTGATCATTTGTCCGAAATAGAAAATGATAAATTATCTAAATTTGAAAAAAGAAGTTATAGAAACTTTCCCTGATGAGCAACTTTATACAATTATGGAAAGAAATTTGCCTTGGTATGCTGATATTATGAATTATATTGTAAGTGATATTGTACCACCTGATTTAACAAGGCAACAACAAAAGAAGTTTAAATATGATGCAAAATTCTAATTTTGGGATGAGCCATATCTATATAAACAGTGTAAGGATCTTATTATTAGGAAATGTGTGTCACAAGAAGAAACAAATTTGATTATTCAACAATGTCATGATTATGAATTTGGAGGTCATTTTGGTGTCGATAAAACTGCTTTTAAAATTTTAAAATCTGGATTTTATTGGCCTACTCTATTTAGAGATGTTTATAGATATATTAAATCATTTGATCGATGTGAGAGAGTAGGTAATATATCTAGAAGAAATGAAATGTATCTAAATTATAGTTTAGAAGTTGAAATTTTTGATGTATGGGGATTAGATTTTACGGGACCATTTACTCCTTCATTTGGAAATCTATATATATTGGTTGTTGTTTATTATGTCTCAAAATGGATTGAGGCTGTTGCTTTACCGAGATGTGATGCTCGGAGTGTTTCAAAATTTTTAAAGAAAAATATTTTACAAGATATGGAATGCCGAGAGTGATCATAACTGATGGTAGATCCCATTTCAGGAATAATCAAATTAAGAGATTAATTGAGAAATATAATATTATTCATAGAATTTCTACTGCTTATCATCCCCCGACTAGTGGTTTAACAGAAGTATTTAATCGTTAAATTAAAAGAAATTTGGAGAAAACTGTGGATAATCATAAATTAGATTGGTCTGCTTGATTAGATACTGCTTTATGGGCTTATAGAACTGCTTTTAAAACCCCTATAGGAATGTCTCCTTATAGACTAGTGTTTGGTAAGACTTGTCATTTACCGATTGAATTGGAGCATAAAGCATATTGGGCGATAAAAGAGTTAAATTTTAATTTGAAAAATGCTGGAGAGAAAAGATTTATGAAATTAAATAAATTGGAAGAGATTAGAAATGCATCTTATCACAATGATAGGATTTATAAAGAAAAAATGAAATTATGGCATGAGCGAAAAATATTGAAAAAGAACTTGGAATTTGGACAAAAAAATTTTATTATACAACACAAGATTGAAGTTATTTCCTGGAAAGCTCAAGTCTAAATGGTTAGGACCTTTTACAGTTGTAAAAGTTCATTCTTTTGGAGCTATTGATATTAAAGATTCTAATACTGAAAAGATTTTCAAGGTTAATGGGCATCGATTAAAGCCTTACTTTGACGGGTTCCAACCTGATTTCAAAGAGGTTTTAATGCTGAGTCATCTCGATTAACTGAATGATTTGTCGGGCTGACAATGTTAAACCAAGCGCTTTATGGGAGGTAACCCATATGTATCTTTGTGGTGTGTTTGCTTGTTTGATGTAGTTATGCTTTTAAATAGTTGTTTCTGAATCCTAATTACTCCTAAATATCTAAAAAATTGATAAATAATAGATCAAATCGAGATATTGGAATATTTTGGATCAAACGAAGTTTGGTGAAAGCTTTTGACCACTGGCGCCGCTGGCGCCGTATCGTTTTTAACATACTGAACTTGTCTGTTTGAGCGCCATCAGCGCCCTATCGAGCGCCGCCAGCGCCCAAATTCTGCTTGACGGTTTTTAAGTTTCAAAAGACGAGTTTTGGCGGTTTTTGGCCGATCTTCGTCCTTTTAACTCCCCAAACTCCATTTTTGACTTCTTAACTTCAGAAAAACGAAAACCACCAATACCAATTCGGTTCCTATGGATTCTTATGCCATTGAAACCTCTCAATCTCGCATTTACAATAGAAGTAAGTTTATAAGTTTTGAAACGCAGCGTTTGTTCAACAATTATCAAGGAAAGGGGCTTCATAAATTGAGGTATGGATAATCCTACAACTAGAACTGAAGAAAGTATTAAGGAGAGACGTTGGGAAGTCTTTTGTTTCACTACCGCCGCCGTTGTTGTTCCTATCGTGAAAGAATTCTATGTGAATCTTCACGGAATCAACCAAGGGTTTGTATTTGTGCATGGTAGATTCGTGCAATTCACTCCTGCACGAATCAACGATCTCTTCATGATTGAAAATGTTCCTATTTGCCATTATTCTAATTTCAATGCCACAAAGGATAATATGAATGATGTGTATCGATATTTAACGGATGAGAATGAGGAATGGAAAACCAGGGAGAATGGATATATTAGTTTCCCATCTGCATCTCTCAATCCAGTATCGAAGCAGTGACATTACTTCATTTTGGAAAAATTGCTTCCGACGTTGAAGATAAGCAGGTGACCAAGGAAAGCGCCATTTTGAATTTCTGCATTCAAACTGGAAGGCCGATTGACATTGGTAATCTTATTGTGAAATCAGTACTTGGATTAATTGTGCATGGATCTAAATATGGGCTTGGACACCCGTCCACCATATTCCAGTTATGTAGTCAGTCACTTGTTCCATATGAAAGTTGGGAAAATGTTATTCTTCCATGGAGACCTATTGATCCAACCAATCTCTACGACTACTAGACAGTTGGAGATGAGGATAACATGAGTCTACCTACTGATCAACCGATGAAGACTTCGCAGCCGATTCAACCCTACTTTTCTGAAGGTTCCAGAATTATATTGCAGAGGATCAAGCAATTGGAGAAAGAGGTACGAAACGTTATGAACACTATCAATAACATTTCTGATTTGTTCAATCATATAGATTGGAGAATGAAATAGCAGTTCGATCACACTGGTAGAATTGAGATGAGATTGATCAATCTGATGAAGAAGAACACAATGATTGCTGAAGAATCATCTAACGAATTTCCATTTCGTCCATTCTATAACTTGTTTGTGCATCAACAATCAATTGGAGACATTAGAGGAGAGGATAATTCTGAAACTGACATGGAGTAATTTGATGGATTCTACCTATATATGTTGTGTGTTTAGTTTGCTTTGCTTAGTTATGTTTGGTTTGTGTATTATTTGCTTTGCTTTGAATTGGATTTGGATGTGTTTATTTTCATTGTGTGCTTAGCTATTAGTGCTTGCCTATCGCATAGTACTTGCTGCACTAAAAATCTAAGAATAGTTGCTTTGAATGAACTTATTTGATGTATTTGATGTAACTTGGATTTTATATATATATAAGATTATTGTGTATTGTTTGTGTGAAGCAATGAGTTAATTATTGCTTATGGGATGATGTAAATGCTTATTGAAGAGTTAAACATCATTATGGATGTCGAAACGATCGAAATAATGAAAAAAATTTAGGACCCAGAAAATATTTTGGACTGGTGCCGCCGGCGCCCAAATCCAGAGAGTTTGGCCAATATTTTTAAATAGAGTACCGCCGGCGCCCAAACCCAGAAATAGGTCTTAAACCCTCGATTTTGCGATTTTTGCCCTGGGACCCGCAAAATTTTTCCATTTCCTTCGTCTTCTTCCTCCATTTTCGTGATTTTGAAGATATAGGGCTTGCTAGATCCCAGATTTAAGGAGTTTTCAATGCTTTTCGACACTGGATTTGCACTTCTCTTGGTAAGAGCTTCACTTTAAGTTAAAATTTTTGGATTTTTACCATGGAAATCTCTCACATTGCTTATGGTGAAATTTTTGGAGTTTTAGAGAGATTTTGAGATTTCCATGATGAAATTTGCTCTTACTTATTTAAGATAGTGTTTGGAGTTGATACATTGTGAATTTGGGATTTATTGGAATTTTCTTGCAAATTTTAGAAATTCGCATGGCTCCAAGGGGAAAGAGGAAATTGGATTTTGATGAGAAGAGATTCATCAATATCAAAGCCCAATTTCACTATAACTCTATCCTTCTCAACAAGAAGTGTATCCAGGATCGAGCTTTTGATAGTCCTGGAGGATTGTTGAACAATCAATTTCAGAGCAAAATTGGGAAAGATTTTGTTATTTCACTGTGAATGATGTTATGGGAGTTGTTCGAGAATTCTATGCGAACGTATCCTAGATTGAGACTAAGTATGTGCTTGTTAAAGAAAAGATGGTTGAGTTTACTCCTCAACGCATCAATGCTTTTTATCAGACTCGGGAACCATTCGTGTGTGAGTATGAAAACTTTAACACTAGAAGGGAGAATATGACGGAAGTTATTGCTTTTCTGACGGACGGGCGAGAAGAATGGAAAGTAAGTAAAAAACAATTGATAATTCCCTGCCTCCACTTTGAATGTTGCTTCAAAAGTTAAGCATTATTTCATTTCTGCAAGGCTATTGCCATCTTATCACCACAGCAAAGTTAATAGAGATAGGGCGATTCTGAACTACTGTATACATAAGATGAAATAGATTGATATTGGATCTATTATTTACAAGAATATTCAGATGATTGTGAAAGGTGAAATGACTGGAGGATTAGGACATCTTTCTTTAATTCATGCCTTGTGTGTTCAGTCTGGAGTGGAGTTCAGTAGTTCTGAGGAAGTGGCTATACCATTGAGACCTATTACAAAGAATATTGTTCATACTTACGAATCTCATGTGGGAGCCAGAGTTGAGCGTAGGAGTAATGATATTCCTACTACGAGTTATGATGTTCCATCTACATCTGAGCCACCTACCTTATCTGATATTATGGAGCAGCTGAGACTACATAGTACTAGTATGGATAAACTCCATGGTCGGATGGATGTATTTAAGGCGAGGAGTGATGTGAACGAAGATTATCTGTAGAGGAGAGTGGAGTATGATATTGATTATTATGATGCTCAGGTCAGATTTATGAGGGGGGAGTCTGATGTGATTTTTCCTACTTACCCGAGCTATACACCATATTGACCTGACCCTGCTGATGACCCTGCTGCTGATCCTGGTGTGGAGACTGGTAGATAGTTTGTTTGTTTTTATTTCTGTTGATCTTGTTGTGTTGTGTTGTACTGATGTGATGTAGTGGATATTTACTTTTCATGTGATGTGTAACCCTATGTTGTACTGTGTGATGTAGTGTTATTAACTTTTCATGTTGTATTGTTATGTTGTATTGAATTTTCAAAACTGTTAGTTGTACTGTTAGTAGTGTGATTGTTTGTTTCATGTTGTACTGTTCTGTTGGATGTTTGGATGTTTAATGTTAATTTCGCTTTACCCATGCAAATATTTAAAATTGTTATATCACTGCTAATAATTGATTCATGCCCGCTAGTTATAAATTTTAATTAATACCAGATAGCTATTGAAGATTTCAGAATCCCAGCACAAAGAGGTTAGTTTTCTTCTACTCTGAACTATTTTAAATTTATTGAAAAACTCAAGTTTGGGAGAGGGTAGAGAATACTAAACTTTTACTTGTTCTCACCTATTATATTTTCAAAAGTTATTAGCATAATTTCAGGCAGTTGAACCTCAATGTAAGATAACTAAAACTTTTTATTTTAGTTGACTATTATGGAAGGATAAGATGAAATTTTTTGGTAATAAAAGTTGATGTTATAGAAGTAAGATATTTGGTTTGAAAGGATTTGATTATAGTTAACTATTTAAAGTAAAGAAAACTGTATTTTTGAAATGTTAAGGGACTTAAAGTATTGTGTATTAAGAAGAGATTGTGACTTTATGAAAAATAATAAAGCTTGTGCCTAAGTTTAAAGTAAGGTGGTGTTTCAAGTTTAAAATTTAGAAAGAGGAGAGTGAAGTTCAAAATCATTAAAAGCTATCCAGATATAGTAATCCTCAAGAAAAGAAAAGAAAAGAAGGATTGAAAAACCATCCAAAAAAAAGAGAAGAAAAAAAGAAAAGACAAAAAAAAAAGAAAAGAAAGAAAAATGTTTATGAGGAGAAGCTTGAGGAGATGCCTAATCAAAAATTGGCTTCACTTGAATCACCCTAAAGGTAAAACTTGATTTCATTTCTAAATTTATTTTTAAAGTACTAGCTTACATTCTAGTAAGGTTTGCATGAACTCCTTTTTCACATATTCTTTTAAGGCACTCTTAATATGACAAATTATGGTTTATCTTGAAATAAATAGAAGACTAGAACACTTAGACTTGATTACTGAATATTTTTATACCTGTCATGTTGACCTGAGTTACTAAACTTTTTCTGAAAATCTAACCGATATATTCTTTTGAATGAAAATTTTAGTGTCTTACAGTTGAAAAGTACATTGCATGGAGTTATATTTTATGTAGTAAAAGGATTACTTGAGGACAAGTAATAGTTTAAGTTTGGGGGATGTTGATGCACCAAAAATATATATGGTTTTTGCTATATAATTTTACCCATTTTTTCATGATTTGTTGCAGGTATGATGCTTTTATGTGATTGGAACGAAAAGATACAAAAAGGAACAAATTCGAAGCAAAAAGGAGCAAAATAGTAAAAAGTGTTCTGGCGTCGCCGCTGCCCAAATCCAGAGACTTCAGCAATTAATTGGCACGATAGAGCGCAGCCGGCGTCCTATCTGGTGCTGCCGGTGCCCAAAGTCGGTGGAATTCAAAATTTGAGAATTTTGGCAAAATTTTGAAGAGATGCTTATGGAATCTCTTAGTATTTCGTCTCTAACTCTTAAATAACTGATTTTGGACGAGAGAAGGGGGATCTCTTGCATTTTATTGCTCTCTCTTAGTGATTTAGTGTGTGTTAAGTGTTAGATTTTAGTAGAGTAGTGTGTAGAAGAGAGGATTTGAGAGGAATTCTTCTCTAAGGAGTGAAGGAGAAGAAGTAAAGTGAGAGATTGCTTCTTCCTTTCCATTCTAAAAAAAGAATCAAGTGTTGTAAAGAAGAGAGAAGAGGATTCAAAGGAACTTCAAAGGGATTGCATTGGGGAAGAGAAAGAGATAAGTTGTATTTTCTTTTGTGGTTTGTATGAATTTTCTTTTATATATAAAATTCATGTTTTATTATATCTTCTCCATGAATTCTGAGTAGTGTTTTTTGTCTTTCTTCTTGCTTAGAGATGTGATGACGGTTTGATGTAGATTGGATGTGTTTTTAATTTATTGAAGAGATTGTGATGGTTTTTCATTTAGAACTTAATTTACTTTCGATTTGGTCAATTGAAATGTTAAAATATGTTGTTGAACATTAAGTTTGAAAGGATTTGACGTCCTACAACAATAATGAAAGATTCATTCAATTTCCATGGATGAATTACGTAGTTCTTGGGAATTGCGTGCGAATAAATAGGGAAATGTGTTTTGAAGGACTTCAATGTGGAGATTTCAGGGTGACAGGCTGAAATCCCCGAATTGGTTCTAATATTAGTAATTAATATGAAAGGTTAGCCTTCGGGTGAAGGGTGAGTGGGAGCTCCAAAGTGAGAGCCGTATCCTCCCAGCCTAGCCTTAGAGTTAATGACTAAACTTAGAATATGTCAATGTCCTTTTCTTATTTAGAGGAGGGAGTACTCTTCTAAAGTAAAAGAATCATCTATGCTCCTATTTGGCACAATAAATTAGATAACTGATCCATATCAATCCACACATCATATTCTCATTGCAAGAAGACAAATACTTTTCTCATATATATCAAAAACCTTTCAAATACTTAGTTTAGTGTGTCTGTTAGATAATTATGTTTTCAAGCAATTAGAAGTAATTATAGTTTAGTTAGTTGTTACTGTTTTCTGCATAGTAGCAGTAGAAGTAAGAATTGAAATTTAATCATAATTAGAATATAAGATTTAGGTGCTTTATTATAACTTGTGAAACTTTTACTTTACTTCAACTTAAAACCTCTCTGTGGGATCAATAACCAGGACTCCATTAGTGCCCTGTATTACTTGATACGATACGTATACTTGCGTTGAGTACACGAACTTTACAAAATCATTATAAAAATATAGATTTGAGTTCATAAATTATTACATATATATAAGCCCCTCACGATTAAGTTTTTGGTGTCGTTCTTTGAAGCTTAAAATCTTCTTACAGTGGTAACAAATTCTTGCATATAAATATATTAAATTAAAGTACACGTGTGTCACCTAAACCCGATACACTCACTCTGCATGTATCATATGAGTGCAACATTTTTGTATTGTCACTTTGCATATTTACATGTGCATGACATGATGCATTGATAGAGGATCTAGCCTCCTAGATGAGTGACCTATTGCTAGCCGCGATACTTTAATGAGCATTGCTTGCGAGGATATCTCAGTGAATAATGCGAGTTATTGTATCACGACAAGCACAAATTTATTTGTGCTAATATTTCAAGAGGTCTAATAGACGTCACTTAGGCTTTTCTTTTCTAAAGGTTATTTTAAAAGAATAAAATTTATATTTTTTATTACTCATATTTTTAACACTGTTATTGTCGGTCCCAAGCCCAGATGTGAAAAGTGGATGGCTGTGTTAGGTAGTCGACGACCAGCATAAAACAGGTCGAAAAAAATCATGACATGAATCCATTTAATCATTGTGTAAGTGCTATGGTGTCCCCTAGAAACGACGTGATGTGTGGTCTAAAAACAGTGAAATATGTGCAAGGGTCGCTACACTGCTCTCGGGTGTAGTGTCAAATAAGTAAGAGTTCACACATTACAGAGGGATGCGGATAAATAAGTTAGTTTATGAAACTAATATTAGGATAGGATCTTGGAATATAGGAACTCTTACTAGTAAATTAATGGAATTAGTTGATATTATGATTCATGGAAAGATAAATATCTTATGTGTTCAAGTAACTAAATGGTTTGGAGAAAAGACTAAAGAGATTGATAACCTAGGCTTTAAACTTTGATATCCAGGTAAGATTCACACTAGAAATCGTGCAGGTGTAACTATAGATATGAGTTTGAAAGATAATGTTGTAAAAATTAATAGAGTTGAAGATAAAATTATAGTTCTTAAAAATATTATTGATACTAAAATTTTTAATATTCTAATTATACTCCTCAAGTAGATTTAGATATATGTTCTAAAGATAAGTTCTAAAATGACTTAAAAAATTTAATACAAATGATACCTATTGAAGAAAAAATTTTTATTGGAGTTGATTTAATGAACATGTCGATAGAGTGGTAGAAGATTTTAGAAATATTCATGTTGACTACGGGTTTAGAGTGATTAATGAAGTAGAGATTTATTAGATTTTGCTTTAGCGTGTAATTTTGTTATTACTAATATTTTATTCAAGTAAAGAGATGAGAATCTAATAAAATACAAATTGATTTTTTTCTTATGAAGGAGAGATTGTCGAGAATGTAAAGATTGTAAGGTCTTTCTAAGTGAGGATTTAAGTACTCAACATCGATTATTAGTTCTAGATTTTAAGAGAAGAGTTTTAAAATAAAAAATACTAGGAATCATTGTTGTAGAGTTTGACGGAGATACCTAAAAGACACAAATAAAAATATTTTTATGAGTAAAATTTAAGATTTCAAAATTTGAGATGTTCATGGAGAAACAAACTCTATATGAGATAAAACAACAAATACTAATAGACAAGTTGTACTTAGAGAATAAAAAGAAAAATTCTTTATAAATAAAGATAGTTGGTGGTGGAAGAATAATGTGCAAGCAAAAATAAAATATAAGAAGTTATGTTATAAAATTAGTTTAAATGTAAAATCTTAGAGAACTGTGAAAATATCAAACAACTCGTAGGGAGCCTAAGAGAACAATTTGTGATGCTAAAACTTTTGCTTTTAGTGATATTTATAATAGATTAGATACTAAGGTGGATGAAAAATATATGTATATGCTAGCCAATTAAAAAAGTAAAAGAAATGATTTGACTCAAGTAAAGTGTATTAAAGATGAAAATAAAAAAGTGTTATTCTTACAAAAGATATTCAAAATAGTTGGGTGAGCTATTTTGATAAACATTTTAATGAAGTTTTGGAAAATACGATCAAACTTAGTGATCTTAGTATCATTAATCACAATAGAATGTTTCATTTTACCATTGCCTTAGTAAAAAAATAAGTTGAGGAAGCTTTAAAGAAAACCAACGGTGAAATGTTTATAGGACCTGATGATATTCGAATTGAAATATTTAGGAGATTGGGAGTTCCTTGGCTTACTATAATCTTTATTATTATTTTAAAAACTAAAAAGATGCATGAGGAGTGGAGGAAGAGTATTTGGTCTCCATTTTTAAGAATAAAAGGGATGCACAAGAGTGTGCAAATTATAAAGGAAATAGGTTGATGTGTCATACTTTAAAACTATGAGAGAGGGTATTGAACTTAGGTTAAGACTTATTACAAATATTTCTCATAATCAATTTGGATTTATGCCTGCAGGTCTACTATAGAAGCTATACATTTATTGAGAGGTTTGATTGAGAAATTCAGAGATAATACAGATTATCTATATAATCACAATAGAATGTTTCATTTTACCATTGCCTTAGTAAAAAATAAGTTGAGGAAGCTTTAAAGAAAACCAACGGTGAAATGTTTGTAGGACCTGATGATATCCGAATTGAAATATTTAGGAGATTGGGAGTTCCTTGGCTTACTATAATCTTTATTATTATTTTAAAAACTAAAAAGATGCATGAGGAGTGGAGGAAGAGTATTTGGTCTCTATTTTTAAGAATAAAAGGGATGCACAATAGTGTGCAAATTATAAAGGAAATAGGTTGATGTGTCATACTTTAAAACTATGAGAGAGGGTATTGAACTTAGGTTAAGACTTATTACAAATATTTCTCATAATCAATTTGGATTTATGCCTGCAGGTCTACTGTAGAAGCTATACATTTATTGAGAGGTTTGATTGAGAAATTCAGAGATAATACAGATGATCTACATATGATTTTTATTGATTTAGAAAAAAATTATGAAAAGGTTCCAAGAGATATCCTTTGGAGATTTCTTGTGAAGAAAGGTGTTGTTATGACTTGTATTCAAGTCATTAAATAATGTATACTATAGCTGTTACATGTGTTCTAACAAAAGGAGGATTGACCAAATATTTTCCTATTTCTGTTGGTTTACATCTGGGATAGGCTTTAAGCCCTTATCTCTTTGCTTTAGTTATGGATGTTCTTACTGGACACCTGCAGGAGGATGTACCTTGGTGTATGCTTTTTAATGATGATATCCTTCTCACGAATAAGACGACAGAAAAAGTTTAGAAAAAACTTGAATTATGGAGATCTATCTTGGAGTCTAGAGGCCTCTCGGTCGTTAAATTGTCATGAAGAGTTTAAAAAATATATATAGTTTTATAAAATAGGGTTTTGATTTAATTTAACATATGTGGATTTTTGAAAATAATATTTTAATTTTGAAAAATAAGAAATCAAACTGATTTTATATAAACATTAGTTTAGATAATCAAGCGCTTCACCACAAGACATGTATCTATCGTGAAGAATAGATACATTGCTTGGGGTGAGGCTTGATCAAATAAACTAAAGAATTTATGACATCTGTTTGGTCTGTGAACCATTGTTGACTAAAACTTTTTCCTATCTAACATGAAAAAATTAGATAAGTTTTATATTAATCTGGGGTCTTTAAGTTTCATATAATGGCAAGCCCCTATAGTTATTTATATCTTAAATACTGAAGTCACCTAAGAAAACTCTTGATATAAATCAAGAAATATTTATATTCATGACTTCCAAAAGTGAGGTTTTCAAAGAAAATGTGATATTCAAAAATTCAATAAGCAAATGGCTCAAGTTTTGGAACATTTCATTTTATCATAATCCAAAGGACAGAAGGCTAGGGAAAGGACATAGATCCAAAAAAAATCTTGATGTCTTCCCAAACTATCCTATGGTTTGGTTTTGATTTAGGATACTTATTTGATGTTTCATCCTGTCAATTTTATTACTTAGGACTTAAGTTCATTTGATACTGATCATGTGAATAGCCTGGAAGATAAGAGGATTTATGTCATATCCGATGACAACCTCGGAAACCTAAAACGAGTTAGGGCTTATGTTGCACAACATGGTTATGCAAGGGCCTAAAGAAATAAGTGAGGATTTATGCTGCACTAAGAAAGCTATCTCGAAGTCCTATGGCTTGTTATTTTAATTTTTAAGGAGTTTTGCTGTTGAAAATGGTCGTGCTGCCCACCATGCATGCTCCGAGCTCCTCGTCGTAGCTAGTTTAGTTTAAAGAAGTGCCAATTGTAAGAGAGAAGAGAAGTGTCATGTTTTGGAAATATTTAAATTGAGGTATCTTAATATTTTATTAGGGGAACATTAAAGTTGATTATAGAGACACTGGTTAAGATCCCACGGTTCCATCATCCTGTCACCACCATTTTCATCGGATTCACTTAGTCCAAATGAATTTACTAAACTCAACTTAATGAGTTCCATACTTTCATTTAGACTGTGGGAAACCACGTTAGCAACACGTAGGTTACCTCATCCGAGAGATTCCCGATCATCCAATGAGACGTTTTAATTTAGTTGCAATTGTGATTTTTGTTTTGTTTGTGATTAAATCTTGAGTTGTTTTATATTTTTGAATGTTGTGGCGTTGAATTTTATCTTGTCTTGATTCTTAATTTTAATTTTTGGACTTAGTTTTGTGGCTATCCTAAAGGTTTCAGTTTTCATGCAGGGTGACATTATTGTTTAACATATAAATTTGCAAGGAAAGAAGGTGCAGTAGAGTGCAGGTAAGTAAATTGCAATAAAATAAAAGCACACCTGGTAGGTCTTCCCGTCATCTCCACCTGGAATTTTAGTATTCTTGTAATAAACATTTATAATTTACAGGAAAGTAAAACCTATGGATATGTTCACACAAGCTTACAAAGTCTTATGTCATAACCTGGTGGTTCCTATTTGTTCATTTGACAGATATTTTTTATTTAATAGATATAATAGGTCCAGTTGTTCTACAAGGTGTCCAAAAGATTTGTGAAACGGATCTTGGGGATACCTGGACATTTCAAAATCCTTTTGAGCTTCCTTGAGTTCAATTGAACTTATCATATTTATTAAATGATTCATCCCCCTTTTATACCCTTGTACTCAGTGAGCAAATGTTTTAGTCATTCCGAAAGGCGGGGTAGTTATCATTTGTTATTTTACTTAGGAATCATGTGAGTGGGGCTTTAGAGGCAAACTTAATTTATGGAAGAATTTATCAAATTTTGATGGGCTTGTAATGTTTCAAAAGTAGTTTGAAATTAACTATGTTTTCTTTTCTAATTCTTATTAGTTAATCCCTTTGATTAAGCCTAACTCACTACTGAGCCCTTAAGATTTTAATAGGTATTTTTATGTCTTTAAAAAAAAGGAAGCTAAATGACCTTCATGATTATTATTCTTATCAAAGTATTGAATCATCATTTGAACATCAAATGAAGGGGTATTAAATTAGTGGAATACTAACTTCCAAAATCAACCCCTAATCTTAAGGCTCTTATAATTTAATTTTCTTCCAAATTATGATGATTAATTAAAGCATAAATTTTGTCTTTTAATGTGGCAAGATGAAATGGGTTTCTACCAGTCACCCCACTATATCTCAAACATTCAAACATAATGATTAAGATCATTTATTGCCCTTTCCCATTTTAATTAAGCTTAAATATTTATTAAGGCTAAATTCTTCAAAATTACAATTTTACCCCTAAAGGCCTTCATCACTTCATAATTCATTGAATTTAACTCAAATGACTTTGGGATTTTTTATGTGACCCTACTTATGGGTTAATTAAAACATTAGAGGAGAATAATGTGATTTTTCAAATTTTAAATGATTTTATATATTTATCTTCATGCAGAATTAGGGATTTTTAATGAAAATTCAATAACTTATCCAAAACAAGACCTCTAACTTTGAAATTTTTATTAGGGTAGACCTAGACAAGAGGACCACTTGGACCAAATTTCATGATTTTTTGAGTTTTAATTTAATTATTAGAATTATTTTAAGTTCTAGAGTTTTAATTAAATATAAAATATTTTAAAAGTTAAAATTTCAATTTTATTTTTTTCTTAAATCCCCCGAGGTCAAGGAACTTAGAAAAACAAATTTTATATTTTTCTGATTTTTATTTTAATTTTTAGAATTATTTTAGTAGAAAATTAAGGGAATTCATTTTTAGCCTTTTAAAAATTAATTTAAGTCTTTAAAAATTAATATTTTGATTTAGAGGCTTAGGAAAATTATGTAGATGGTTCTTAAGTGATTAGAAGGTCAAATGTGAGAATTTGGTGATTTTTAATATTTTTGTGTTTTTATTATTTTTTAATTATTTAAATATTTAAAATATGATTAAAAATGAAATTTTATTAAAATTCCAATTTCATTTTTAAAAAATTCCTCTAATCACAAATAAATTTGACAATTTTTTGAGTTGTATTTTAATTATTAAAATTAGTTTAATGTTCAAAATTATCATTTCACTTAGAAATTTCATTTAGGTGGCTAAATGAACTTCAAATATCATGAAATTTTTAAGGGGATTTCTCTAACCTTTAAAGTTTAGTGGAGAATTGTTTTTAATCCATTTACTCATTTGGTTTATTTTAATTAATTAAAATTTAATTTTGAGTTAAGTTGATGATTAAGTCATTTCTTAAGGATTTGGTTCATGAAAAATTTATCTTTGGGTCCTCTGGTCAAAGGTAACCTACCATAATTTTTCTGGATTTTTCCATTTAACATGCTAATTATTAGAATTAATTTATTAAAACAGATGCAAAAACTTAGAAAATATAGATCTCTTCATAGAGGTCTCCTATGACCTTGGAAAAATTAGAGATCCCCCATGACAGAGTCTACAACATGCTAAAATGGCAAGCCATGGTGAAATGTCTAAGTGCATGGAGAATTTAAATACTACATACAATATTTAATTAATTAAAAATCATAGATGCATCAAATAAACTTCAAACCATTTCCATATTATTCTCCTCTGTTCACCGAGCAAGAGAGTATTTTTCTTTTATTTTTATGATTTTTCTACACCAAGTTTTGGATTTTTAAAGTTTAGGTGGTTTAAATAATTCAAAAAATCAGGATTTTTCTACTTAAATAGCTCAGCGCCGTGTCAACCTATGGTGGATCGAAGTCCCCATGCGGTGCGCTCCATTTGACGCCACCAGCTGACTGGGATGCCACACGGCCCGCTGTGCCGTTCCATATTCCCATTCAGCCCGATCTGAGCTGTCCAACATAAACACGAGCGATCCAACGTCTTCCCGTCTTCATCCCCGTCTGGTGTGATCCGGTGACCGTCCACATTAAAACCCTAAATTCTCACCTAAACTCAATGAAAACTCTTCGGGTTTGATCCTATGGACTTGTCTAGGCATGGAGAACATATTCATACGGCTAATCGTGGTTTAAATTAACCTTAATTACATGAAGAATTCAGAGAAGCTCGGGAAGAAGAAGAGTTCAATACCTTGGCTCTGAGAAGTGAAGCTTCAATCAGAGATGCTCTACACCTTCGTGGAGATCCCAGGAGCTCAGGGATAAAGCTTCTTGCCCTGGTGAAGTGCCTAGGTATGAAAGTGACCAATCCATATTTGGAGCTTTGGTGAAAGTCCCTGCTAGAGTGGCCTGGTGATGGGGCTTTCAGTGGGGAAATTCTTCTCTTGTTGTGGGGATCGTGTGGGTGAGTTTAATTTGACTTTGGTGAAGCTTTGAAGGATGTCCTGTTTCTGGCCTGAGATTAAACTCCAAAATTGAGCGAGTCAGTGGCTTATGGGTAGGAATGCAGTGAGGATTGAGTTCTCTGTGTTGTGGGAAGGATTTGGAGTGATTTGGGCAGAGTTCTGTTAAGTTCTACTTCAACCAACCTTTTGGCCGTGAAGGGTGGTGGTTTAAATAGCCATGGCTGGGGTGGCTTCCTTGGCTTCAATTCAGGTGCAATACACTGCTTAGGTGGAGTGCTGAAGAACTTCAATGGAAATTCATGGCTGAGCTGGCCATGGGGTGGAGTTTGTGTTTGGCTATGTATGAGGTGGCTCTCAGTTTGGGCTCCTCTGACGACTAAGCCAGCCGACCAGGCCAGGGGAGGTGGCCAGTGGGGGGGCCATGAGTGTAATGGGTTTTAATGGTTAAGGCATTATGGAAAACATACCTTAGATTTAATCATTTAAAGGAGGAGATCCCCTAATTTAGGAGACATTTGGTCCATGGCTCCACTAGGTTGGGCTAGGTGGGTCTAGCCCGGTCCCTAGGGTCAGTTTAGTGGCTGTGGAGGGGTTGGTTTGGTTACATTTGGTTCAATTTGGTGAATTTGTGTGATGGGTTCATTTGAGTCACTTTGGGTTCAAATTGAGCTAACTTAGGTTTGAGCTTGAATTGAGCCCAATTGATTGAGCAATATTGTGTATATAATTTTCGTGAATGGTTTAGAGAAGGATTGGAATGGTTTTGGATTAGTTTGGGGAATCAATTTGGCTTGATTTGGTATTTTGGTCAATTTGGGGCAAGTTGGGTCAACTTGGATTTAGGTTAGGCTAGGGTTGGGTCCAAGGCCAATTGAAGGTTCCAAATGGTTTATGGGGATGTCATAAAGAGTTCCCAACATCAATTGGGTGGAAATTTTGGGAGTAGAGTAATCAATTTGGGGAATTTTAGAGATATGTTCAATTTGAGCTAAAATTGGGTATTTTTAGTTCAAGTGGGTTTGAGTGAGACTTAGATCCAAATTGGGGGTAATTGATGGTTCAATTCAGTTTAGAGTAGTATTATGAAGAGTTTGGGATTCAAAGTAGGGAGAAATTGATTGGTGTTAGGTCAATTTGTGGATTTTGGGTCACTTAGGCAAAATTGGGGATTTTGAATTTATGTTAAAATTAAACTCAAATGTGGATCAATTTAAGCTTAGATTTGGTTTAGATTGGCATTGGATATGTTAAATTAAAGTTTGGAATTGAAATTGGGAAATATTGGGGTCAATTGGGTAGACATTGGGTTTAATTTGGGCACTTTTGGGTTAAATAGGTCAAATTGGGGCTTTTAGTTAAATTAGGCTAAATTGGCCAAATTGGGTCATGTGGTAGTTGAGAGAAATGAGATTGGGAATATTTATGAGGTTTTGGGAATTTATGGAAATTTTTAGAATTTTGGGCTAAGTGTGGCATTTTGGTCATTTTGGGGGGTTTTTTTTTGGAAATTTGGCAATTTTGGGTAATTTTGATTAATTCGAGTAGTAGGGAGTATTTTGGAATAATTTTTGGAGAAAATGGGTAATTTGGGTGATTTTGGAAATTTTGGGGGATTTTAGGGTTTTAGGGGGTATTTTGGGTAGGTTTAGGGGCAAGGGGTCAAAAAATTTAAATTTTGGAAAAATTGGGATTAGTTGAAAGTGAGTAATATGACATTGTTTTGGTTGAGCCATGGAGCAAGGGTCACTCTCATTTGGTCCTCTTTGTGTTGGTAATAGCCAAACCCTAGTCCGAGGCTAAGACCTTGGGAAAACCACTTACATGAGTTTCCAAAGAGTAAGAGGATCAAAGGAGATGTGCTTTGTTTAGGGTTGTGAGTGTGTGTAAGCTCCAGACCTCCCAGGGTAGATCCTAAGGTCTGACCACCTATAGGAGACTTCCCCTGGGCTTCCTTATGCTTGGTCTCTTCCTCGCTAAAACAGGAGGTTAGGCCTTAAGTATATGAAAACTCCCAGTGAAGCAACTAAGTGTCTGAATTTCTAAGGGAAAGGGTTCCATGACTAGTCTTCTAAGAAAGTCATCAGGAGAGTCCTATGGCTAGACCCTAGGCTATTCTAAAGCAGACTAGACCTCAACTAAATGTGAGGTCAACAAGGCCTTCATTTGAGTAGAACTAAAACTAAATACTTAGAATCTAATTTTTGTAGTGGCAGCTCTAGTAACATAAATGTAACTATGGGTGATCAACTTATTAAAAGGTTTGAACGCTTTAGATATCTCGGGTCTATTTTTCAAAGTGATGATGATATTGATAGGGATGTTATTAGCTAAATTCACG
The DNA here is from genome assembly GCA_022702705.1 of Papilionanthe hookeriana x Papilionanthe teres. NCBI lineage: Eukaryota > Viridiplantae > Streptophyta > Magnoliopsida > Asparagales > Orchidaceae > Papilionanthe > Papilionanthe hookeriana x Papilionanthe teres. The sequence continues at coordinate 56,439,172 of CM040425.1, forward strand.
TTGGTTGGTTGAAGTGGAGGAACGTTTTGGGCTTATTATGTGATAGAAAAGTATCGCTTAGACAGAAAGAAAATTTTTATAAGATGGTGTTGAGACCTGTAATGCTCTATGGCACTAAATGTTGGTGTTGACCTCATTTTTGGCGAGGTTTAATTTTCTTCCTAAAATTTTAGGATCTAGCCATAGGACTTCTCCTTTTGACTATCCTAGAGGACTAGAGATGAGACCCACCTTATTTTAGAAGTTCAAACCGACTCTTTACTCGTTTTGAAATTTTGCTCGTATGGTTGTCGACCACTAACATTTAGAAGGTCAAAATTAACACGACGGAGCTCAAAATGAGTCTCCATAGGATCATTAAGCCTTAGGGTTGCCTTGTGCACTTTTCGCACCTTCGCACGCACGAATTTCACAATTCGGACCCTCGACACTTTTAAACACTGAAATTCATGTCACACGAACTTTTATTTGTTTCATAATTAATCAGAATTAAAATTAATTTGCAAAATAATCGATCGCGGATCGAAATTTTGACGAAATTGAATTCAACGCGTTTTTTGACGCGACCGTCGACGAGGTTGTCCAAACGACCCCGGATGAAGAAACGGACTGCGTCGTTGCAACTGGAATGTCGAAATTACCTATGAAGGACATTAATTTTGATATGGTTTTGTGAGGGTGGAATTTTGTCCGAATCGACAAAAAATTGAATAAAACACTATTTTAAAAAAATAATAAAATAAAAAAAATGAAAATACCTAAACTCACGCACACAGCCGCTGGCCCTCTTTTCCCATTCATGAAGACAAGCCCTAGGGAAGCCGAATTCCTCGTCGAGCTCCCCTCTTCCTCCTCGCGAAGCTTTGGTCCCCCTTTCCCGTATGCGTGCCCTGGCGAAAAGTTTCGCCCCCTGCACCACCTACCCCGCCACGCCTCCTGCTCCCTGCCGCGATTCTTGTCGCCACGCCCCGCTCTTGTCGCTTTCGGCTCGCTTCTTTGGTGAACCAAGGTAAGTTCTCCTCCCTTTTGCCTATATAAACCCTACATTGAGGCAGAGATGGTTATTGGCTAAAACCTTGGTGGAAGGGGAGGTGCTGCCAAATTCCTGTTGGATCTTCTCTTCTTGGTTTACTTTGTGTGTGCTTGAGGTCCTTGAAGGAATTGAGTCCTGCATATATATTTGGGCATTGCAAGTTCCAGCTCGGTGGTTTAGTCATGCCTAGCAATGCGTGAGTTTGAGGGTTCTATGTTGCAGATCTCAGATCTGTATGTATATGTGAGTAGCATATCTTCCTTGTTTCACATTCATATTTGGCTGGAATAGGAATGCTCACCATTGGATGCTCACATATATAATCTCTAAATCAGAAAGGTTTGCATACATAGCACTCAATCCTTATTTTTCTTTTATTTTTACAAAACTCAGGATGACATTCTTGGCATATATATAAATAAAAGTTAAAAGAGTTTTATGTTTAGTCAGGGAAGAATTGTTTCATGTACAATGAACTCCTTAAGGCTATTTGTTTAGTTGGCATCAGCTTATGTTCTCAAATGATTCATACTTGGGAGTATTTGATTCTTGGTTATACTTTTTTTTTAGTCAGCTTGCATGATTAGAGTTGCTCCTCCCTTATGCTTGCTTTTAGCTTTATGATTTATGAAGGTATTCTCAGAACATTTGTATTGCTCCTTTATCGAACTTAGGGGAATGTTTCAGATTTTTGAGAGATAATGTATTATCTCTTAAAATGCCTAAAAATTCATTTGACACTTATTTGCTTAAACTGAAGATTTGGAAGTGTCGAGATTGATCAAATATGTTAAAAATCTGCATTCTTTCTTTTATTCCAGTAAAATGCATAGTCACTATTTTACTGAAATACTTGCTGAAATTCTGAAGCATGGAGAAGGCTTCATTTGTTTGTATGCTTTCCATGGTAGAAAAGATGTACGAGGTTATTAAAAAGTTTTAAACATCTTTGTTATTCAAATCTTTCTGTAAATCTTACTCAGATGCTGAAATCTCTTAGCAGTCTTTATCATCTGTGGTTCATAATCTATAAAATGCGGCTTGGGGATCTTGCTCTGGTGATTTCTTGCTTGGCGACGTGAGTAATCTTCCCAATCCGCGTCACTTGGGATTGCTCCCAAATGCATTTCCTAGTGTGCCCGAGATTGGGAGATTAAGGTCACGACAAGAACTAATTGTGTTTAATGTGAAGAATGAAAATGGTTACAGAATTGAGAAGTTGAAACATATGAGAGAGTTGCACAAATTAAAAACACATTTCCTAAAGAGTGTGAAGGATGTTAGAGAGGCTCTCATTGTGAATTTATTTGAAACAAGAAAACTCACAGATTTATTCTTGAATAGAAGCATTTACATATATACCACACGATTCTTATATATTTACATATCTAACACCTAAAACTTTACTTTTTACATCTATAACACCCGAATCTTGCTTAAAAGCGTAGGTGTTACATATATATAAATATATAAAGAATTGAGTGGTATGTTTGTAACTCTTCTTTAACTGTTGAGAATGGCCTGGGCCGAAACTTCTCAAGTATCCCATATAGACACGTAAGGTGTGCCATGGGAGGTTTAATTGCATGAGAATTTAATTGTATGTGAGTGAATCAACTTTTGTTCTAGTAATGGATTCCCTTTCTTGTTCTTCGGTGAGGGAAGTGATGGTGAATCATTTATTTGCCTAGAGCTGCAGCTGTACAAAGTGAAAATTCCTTTTAACTGTTTAGTTATAGCAATCTAATTGAAGTGAAGTTTCATATGTTGCATCAAAACAAAGCTTGAAAGGTAGGAGAGGAGGGGAGGAATACCCTTACTTGGTCATCTCTTTTGATTACAATTTATGAGCCAATATAAGCATGGGCCATGAAATGATAAATGTGTGATTAAATTTTGATATTGTATACCCTCCTTCTAAAACAAAAATTGTTGCATCAATTGTTCTTTTGTTCATGAATGTATTATGTGCTTGAGTGCACTACAGTCTTGCACGCTTCATCTTTACTTGTATGGATTTCTATCAAGAAGTTGCATGCTTCATTTTTTTATGTTTAATCATAATCTCCTGCAAGTTTCTTGGTGTACTTTTGCGAGGTAAATCCGGGCTTGCCTCGATGTTAACTACGCCTCACAAAGCTATGTAAAGAGAATGCTAGCGAGCGTGATAGTTAAGTCGGACCATTCTCCGTAAAGGTATAATTCTACTCATACCGAATTTCATTTATACATTCACATTTATGAGTTTTAGGTTGTGAAATTTTTCATTGTAAATCTATTTGTGACATAGATTTCAGCTTAATGATTAAATTTAAAATGAAGAATGCGAGCCTTAAATGATGGTGAAAGTTCAGTTGGCCATGAATAATTGATATGCACGTTGGGATTAATACCTAGTTGTGGCTACTTCGAATCTCTTTTACTTTAGTTAGCAAGATGTTTGGATTAATTTGTGATGAAGCTTCCCATCTTTTGATATTTCTCTTAATCATAACTATTAGGATGAAGTTGAGATTAGCAAAGATATTTACTATCCTGGGAAGAACTGAAACTGTAGTAGTTTTAATTTAGGAAAAGTTTTGGAACTTGAAAACTTACTGTTGCGAAAATTACAAAATATTCATATCTATTGAGTTGTGAAAGTTTAGAAGTCTTCAGAATTTTATTTTGAGAAGTATAAATTTGATGTGAATTTGATTTATGAAAAGTTTGAAGATTGAAATTATTATTTGAAGAAAAAAAATCTGGAATTGTTTTATGAAAAGATTTGGGTGATATGAATTTAAAAGGAGTAAAGTTTAAGAATGCGATATACAAAACACTTATGAGTTGGGTAGAGTAGGAGGCTTGAAACAATCTTATGCAATTCAAATCCTTTTGTACCTTTATAATTACAATCGCATGTTTCATGTATTCAAATTGAATGGATCAATTCTCATACGAATTTCTCTGTGCGCCTTTTGCGAGGTGAACTCGATCGCGGTCAAGACATTGGAGGATCGTAAAGCTACGTCGAGGCGGACAAAATGGACAACATCATACTTCATTTGGGTGAGATCCTTCCAAATTTTATTTTATGTGAGTAAGGTGACACAAAAAAATTCAAGTTCATTTGAGCTTAATTTGATGAGTTATGAGATGAACAAGTTTAAGTGGGCAATAAGGTAATTAAAAAGGCTTTAACCTTAATTAAAATTTAGGCTAAACTAAAGGGAAGGGTAAAATATTTGATCTTAAATTCCTATTAGATGATTGAACCATAAGAGATTAAAGAGTAGAAACTCATTAATCACTTTGAACATTAAAGAAGAAACTTTTATTAATTAAATAATATAAACCTTGAAAGTTAATTAAAAGGTGAATTATTAAGGTTAAGGGATTTTGAATATAGAAAGATTTTAATTCTATAAATTGAATCCCTAAACAATAATTTGATCAAATATTATTTAAACATCAATTAATGTGACTCTAAAAATGATGATTGGAACTAATAATTTAAAAAAGAGAATGATTTTTGAAGTTTTATAATTAAATTAAAAGATATTTGGATTAATTTGAAATTATTTGAAAATCAAATTGAAACAAACTTAAGATGTTAAAATTAACCTGAAATTGTTTAAGACTTAAATCAAAACAAATTTAAAACATCAAAGATTAACCTGAAGCAATTCATGATTAAATCATCATAAATTAAAAATTAAATCAGCTTAAAACATTAAAATTAATCTAAAATATTAAGATCATTTAAAACATAAAGACTTAACTGAATTAAACAGCTTGAACACTTTTCTAACTCAAAATGATTTAAAACACCTAAAAGATCAACTAAAACATTATAACTAAATAAAAAATCACTTTAAATCTCCAACTCAAAACTTCGATTAAGAATGGTTAAAATCTTTAATGAACCAATTTGCCCCTAAAGGTTTTCATTATCATAACTCTTAAATGAAGCATTAAATGAAATTTCACCTTACTCACAATGATGATCAAACATCCTAATTTACTAAGTAAGAGTAATTCGGGTGATTAATTCATCACCGGAATGAAACTAACTGAACTTAAAGTAATCCCTAAAATGTTTAAGAAGATGTTCAGAATTTAATTCCGAACACTTCTCTAACTTGATGGGACGTTTTAAAAAAACAGTGAGACTTCGTTGTTCTTTGGTGAAGAAAGTCATCCTTAATAAAACACAAGAACCTAGACGTCATAGGAAATGACTAGAAATAGGATTAGGATTTTGGTAGACAACCATAACCTTCCCTTAGTCTTACCTAGGTATTTGCTCTGACATGTGTTTCAAGTGCATGTGAAAATGACAGGAATGCTCACCAGGTACGCTTTTAAGTTTATTGCAATTTACATTTAGCAATTTATTAAATGTCTTACTTTCCTGTACTTATAAATGCATGAAAATGATTGAACCCAGCATGTTTAAACAACTCAAAATTTAATCACCAACAAAACAAAATTGCAATTATAACTAAAATTAAAATGTCTCGTTGGATGATCTGGAATCTCTCGGATGATGTAACCCACGTGTTGCTAACGCGATTTCCCACGGCTAAATGAAAGTGTGGAACTCATTCAGATGAGTTTAGCAAATTCATTTGGACTAAGTGAATCCGATGAAAATAGCGGTGCCGGGATGACAGAACCGTAGGATGTTAATCAGTTCTGCTTAATCAACTTTAAGATTTATCTTAATTAAAATACTAAGTCATCTCAACTTTCAACCTTTCTAAACTAAAACACTTCTCTCATCTCTTAATTGCCACTTTCTAAAACTAAACCTCTACAAAAATAAGGAGCTTGGAGCACCGTGGGCAGCACGATCATCTTCATCAGCAACACTTGTGTCTACGTCAGCAAAACCTTTCTTAGAATTAAATAACAAAACCATAGGATTTCGAGGAAGTTTGCTTAGTGCAACATAAATCCTCAACTTTTTGTTAGGCATTTGCACAATCATATTATGCTAATTAAGCCCTAAAAGGTCTTATGACTCCGAGGTAGTCATTTGGTACGACATAAACCCTCACATCTTCGAGGCTATTTGTGTGATTATGTCATACAAGTATAAGTCCTAATTAACTGAAATTGGCAGGATTGAAACATTAAATATACTCTCAAATTGAAGCCAAATAATAGGATAGTTGGGAAGTCACTGAAGTTCACTTCGGGTCTGTGACATCCCCTACTTCTCTTCATTTGGACTCCTAAAATAAACTGTTCCAAATTTGAGCTATTCCCTATTGAAATTTCTAAAATCTAATTCATTTGAAACCTCAAACTTTGAAATTCTTGAAAGCAAAACCACTGATCATTATCGAGAGTTTTCTTAAGTGATTCCCATCACTTAGGATGTAATTAACTATAGGGTCTTGCCCTTATAGGGAACTTTAAGAACCCGAGTAATATAAACCACTGCTTAATTCCTTTATATTAAGCGGGGAACTTGTCAGCTTATAAAATTGGTTCGCAGACCAAATGGATGTCACAAGTCTTCTAGTTTATTTAATCGAGCCCCATCATCAAGTAGTGTGTCTATTCTTCAGGATAGATACACGGTTTGTGGTGTGGTGCTCGTTTGTATAAACTATTTGGGATGTGAGATCGGTTTGATTTCATATCTTAAAATTTTCAAACTTAAAATTATTTTCGAAAATCAAATGCTACATTTCAAACTATATATATATTTAAATTAAATTCAAAACCTAAAAATTTACCGACAACTTCTGTAGGCGACCCCTTTTCAAAATACAATACATAACCTAAAAATATGTCGACAGTTGGCGTTTAAAATAGAAGCATAAAACTAAGTTAAGTGCTGCTGAGATGAGAATGCTTAGGTGGTTGAGTGGCTTTACACTTAGAGGCAAAATGTGAATTGAATATATCTATGATAGGGTTGGTGTAGCTTCAGTGGCAGACAAAATTAGAAAGAGTCTTCTTAGATGGTTTAGTCACATTAAATGTTGACCATCTGATGATGCGATTAGAGGAGTAGATGTTTTATATTCAACTTATGTTAAGAAAGACAAAGGTAGACCTATGAGACTTGGGCATATTGTTAAAAAATGATCTTAATTTATTATAATTAAATGAAAATATGACACTAAATAGGATGCAATGGAGAAAAATGATTCATGTAGCCGACCCCACTGACCCGACCTGCAATTACACAGTAATTTAGCTTCCAAAAGGAGGCCAAAAACTTGACCCAATTTATATTACTTGTTTTTTCAGCTCATTCAGTCGGTCCCATCTGATCATCACAACCAAATATCTTTTGTTGCTCGAACGATCTGCCGTACTGGCCTAATTCAATCAATCAACATGATTCTTCAAAACTTCTAATCAAACTCACTGATTCGATTGACCCGACCAATTATCTTTTGTCGCTCAACTGATCGACCGCATCGGCCCTATCTGATTGATCAACATATTTTGTTGGTTTGTCTAATCGGCCCCATCAGCTCGATCAGCTCAACCAGTTATCTTTTGTTGATTTGATTGATCGGCTGCACTGACTCGATCCAATCGACTGACATGTTTCATTGGGGTCTTATTAGACCCACCAACTTCATTGGCATACTCGACTATCTATTGTCGACTTGAACAATTGGGCGCACTTACCCGATTCAGTCAACCAACATGTTTTGTCAGCTGGTCTGATTGCCCCCATATATCTGATCAGAATGATCGACCCCACAGATTCGATCTTCACGACTATCTTTGGTTGACTTAAGCGATCGACCCCACTGACCCATTGACACGAGCTATCTTTTATTGACTCATCCAATTAGCCACACTGGCACGATCTGCTCGATCAACATGCTTCGTCGGTGATCGGGGCTGCCACATTGGAATAAATTTTGAAAAGTATTTTCAGTTCAGTCACAAAGTATAATCATTTTAATAAGGAAGCAACAAATTTGTATGCAAGTATACATATCATTCAAGTAATACAGGGCTCTAGCGGAGCCCTGGTTATCGATCCCACAAGAAGGAAGCAAACCTTAAAGCGTAGCACAGAAATCCAATATTCAAATTTACAATGCACTTAAAGTAAATACTAAAGTTGCTAAAGTTTAACGATGCTAGAGATTTTAAGATTACTAAAGTACTTTCTATACTTCAAATTAAAGTTAACTAAAACTACTACAAGTTTTATATTACAAGGTTCAAATTTAGAGAAAGTGTCCTCCCCCTTACAATTATGTTATGATGAGTGAATGATAAAGATTAGTAAATTATTATATTGTGTCAAATAGAAGCATACCTATTCTTTAGCCTCTTCCGAGTGCTATAAAAAACATTGGCTAATCCTAGGTTTAGTACCTAAATCTCTGGTTAGGCTGGAAGGATGATCACTCTCACTCCAGTGCTCCCAGTTCCCTTCGCCTGAGGTTAACTCTCACTTTAGTTTCAAAACACTAGGACCAAATTGGGGATCTTAGTCTGTCACCCTAAAATCTCCAATTCCACACCCAATAGACATATTTCCCTATTTATTTGCACCAAACCCCCATGAACTACGTCACTTATTCATGGATATTGAATATATTTTTCACTTTTGTTGTAGAAAGCATAGTCTTTCTGGATCATATATTTCACAACATATTTTAACAATTTAATTAGCTAGATCGAAAAGTAAATGAAGTACGATGTGAAAAATCATCACAATTTCTTAACCTTTATATGGCACTTCCAATCTAAACCTTCACTTCACCATATATCATTACAAGGAGAAAGACGAAGAATTCTACTTAGAATTCATGAGGAAGAAATGAAAAAATAAAGATTTTATATATAAAAGCAAAGTCATACAAAAATAAGAATTAAATGCAACTTATCTCAATTTATTCCTCAAGAAAATTCATTGAAGTTCCTTTGTATCTCTTTCTCTCTTCACAACAACACACAATTTTCTCTTAGAATAGTAGGGAAGAAGCAGTCTCTCACTTTCACTCTCCTCTTACAACTATTTTGAGAAGAATCCTTCACGAAACAACACTTTACACCCCAAGACTCTAAACTCATTATAAATACTTCCTCTCAACTCACGCACACTTTACTTCACTCACGCCTCTTCTTCTCTAGACCCCTCCCTTGAATTCTCGTGCCAAAATCATGTTAAAATAGTCTAGAGACGATTTCCCCAAGAGATACATTAAGATTCCCTCCAAAAGTCGTCCAAATAAATTGAATCTGGCCTCTACCGACATTGGGCGCCGTCGGCGCTTTATCCCTCTAATTATTCTAGGCTCTCTGGAAAAATGTGCCGTCGGTGGTGCCAGAACTTCAAAATTCTAGTTTTTGCCCTTTTTAGCTCCAAATTCTTTCATTTTTTCTTCTTTTTTGCTCCAATTACCTAAAATCATCATACGTACAACAAAATATGAAAATATCTTCCTTTAAAGTGCAATATCACAAAAAACGAGTACCAAATATATATGAAAAATCAAATATATTTTTAGTGCATCAAAATTCACCAAACTTAACTACTACTTGTCCTCAAGTAATCCTTTTACTACATAAAAATATGGCTCTTAGCAGTGAACTTTACTTAAAGATGTCGGCATATTTTTTAGGTTATATGTTTTATTTTAAAAAGGGAGTCGCCTACAAAAATTGTCGGCGAATTTTAATTTAATTTAAATAAATAATTTGAAAAGTAGTATTTGATTTTGAAAATAATTTTAAATTTGAAAATTTTAAGATATGAAATCGAGCCGATCTCACATCCAGAATAGTTTATATAAACGAGCGCCGCACCACGAGCCGTGTATACTATCCTGAAGAATAGACACACTTTGCTTGATAATGGGGCTCGATTAAATAAACTAGAAAGGTTTGTGACATCCGTTTGGTACGCGAACCAATTTTATAAGCCGACAAATTCCACTGCTTAATATGAAACTATTAAACGGGGTTTATATTACACAGGTTCTTAAAGTTCCACTATAAGGGCGAAGCCACTATAGTTAATTACATCTTAAGTGACAGTGAATCATTTAAGAAAACTCTCGATAATAATCGATAATTACGCTCTCGAGAATTTGAAGTTTAAGTTTTCGAGGGGTTGAATTTTAGAATTTCGATAGGGAATGGATCGAATTTGGAACATTTTTATTTTGGGAATTCGAAAGGAAGAAAAGTAGGAGAGATCACGGATTCGAAGCGAACTTCGGTAATCTCCGACTATCTATTGTTTGGCTTGGATTTAGGAAAGTCCTAATGTTTATCTAATGTTTTAATCTTGCCGATTTTAGTTAATTAGGGCTTATATTTATACGATAGAATCATACAATTGCTAGAAGATATGAGGGTTTATGTCGTATCGGACGACTACCTCGGAATCTAAGACCGGTTAGGGCTTAATTTGCGATGCGAATGCCTAACGAAGAGTTGAGGATTTATGTTGCACTAGGCGAGCTACCTCGAAGTCCTATGGCTTTGTTATTTAATACTAAGAAAGTTTCTTTGAAGTAGGTTCGAGTTTCTGTGACGACGATGGCCGTCTTTGCCCACCATGCTCAGAGCTCCTTGTTGTTGCGAGAGGTTTAGTTTTGGAAATCATAAATCGGGAGATGAGAGAAGTGTTCGGTTTAGAGAAGTCTTAATTTCCGAGTGTTTTTTGTGTTTTAATTAAAACGGATCTTAAAGTTGATTAAACGGAACCGATTAAGATCCCGCGGTTCCGTCATCCGGCACAGTTATTTTCATCGAATTCACTTAGTCCGGATGAATTTGCTAAACTCGACTAAATGAGTTCCGCACTTTCATTTAGACCGTAGGGAAATCCAGTTAGCGACACGTGGGTTACATCATCAGAGGTATTCCCAGATCATTCAATGAGACGTTTTAATTTAGTTGTAGTTGTAGTTTTGTGTTACGTTTGTGATTAAATTTTGAGTTGTCTTATATTTTGAAATGTTGTGGAGGTGAATTTTATCTTGTAGTGTCTTTTATTTTAATTTTGGGTTTCGGTTTTGGTTTTACGTCCTAAAGGTGTCGGTTTTCATACAGCTGTTGTTTATCGTACGAGAAAAATAAAGTGCATTATGCGATAAAATAAATTGCGATAAAATAAAAGCGTACATGGAGGGTCTTCCCGTCATCCGACTGCACTTAAAACACGGTTAGAATATTTAAGCAAGTTCTGAGTAAAAGTTAAGGGAAAGGTTTATGGTTTTCTACCAAGTTCCTAATCACATAGCTAGTCGTTTCTATGACGTCTAGGTTCTTTGTGTTTTTAGTTTGAAGACGATTTTCTTCATCGAAGAACAATTAAGTTCGATTGTTCTTGTAAATATCTATCATATTGAGGAAGTGCTTAAGAAGAATCTTAAACATCTTTTGAATATTTCAGGATTGTTTGAGTCGAAATGAATTTAATTGTGTAAATGAATCGATCGTCCGAGGTTTTCGAAGTTTTGTTAAGCTTGCTCGGTGAACTAGGACATTTGAATGTCACTATAAGTGAAGTAACATTTCATTTTAATGTTACATTTAGGAGTTATGATAACTAAAGCTCCTAAAGGCAAAATGATTCTTAATGATTTGTGATTCGAATTTAAGTTCGAATTAATGATTTAAGTTTGGAATAGTGTTGAAGTTATTTTAGATTTATTTCTTCATGTCTTAAGTGAGGTTATTTAATTTAACTTAATTTAATTTAATTTAATTTATTTTAATTTAATTTATTTTTAATTTAATTTGATTTAATTTAATTCAATTTAATTTATTTGATTTAATTTCTTAATTTAATTTAATTTAATTTAATTTAATTTAATTTAATTTTAATTTAATTTAATTTAATTTAATTTAATTTAATTTAATTTAATTTAATTTAATTTAATTTAATTTAATTTATTTATTTAATTTAATTTAATTTAATTTAATTTTATTTATTTATTTAATTTAATGTATTTAATTCATTTAATTTAATTTAATTTGTTTATTTAATTTAACTTAATTTTAATTTAATTTAATTCAACTTTTAATCTTAATTTAATTTAATTTAATTGAAATTTTTTGAAAGAGTTTAATGATTTAATTTAATTTAATGATTAAGTCTTTTAATATTTTAAATTTGAGTTATCACTTTAATTAAGAGTTGAGTATTAATGAGATGATTAATTTAGGGATTTTTAAATTAAAGAATAAATCTCTTCCTAATAATATCCCTATTTTAATAATTCCAAATTTATTATTCTTCGAAATTCGATTAATTATTTACTTAAAGTTTAATCATTTTAAATTACTTAATGGGTTTCTACCCTTCAATTATTTAAATTTCAATCATCCAAATCAGATTAGGATCAAATATTTTACTTGTTAATTTTTTATTAAACCTAAAGTTTTAATTAAGGGTTAAAATTTTAATTACCATTTTGCCCTTTAAGCTCTAATAATTTCATAACTCACTAAATTGAACTCAAATGAACTTGAAATTTTTATGAGACTTCACTTATGTGTCAATGAAGACATGAGAGGAGAAAATGTGATTTTTCTGTATTTAATTTATTTATATAATTATTTTTTGTAGAAAATAGAAATTTCCAAGGAAAATTCAATAATATGACCAAGGGAAAGTTTCTGTCCTTAAGAAAATTAGGGGACATTCCTAATGACCAGAGGACCACTTGGACCAAATTTTGTAATTTTTTGAATTATATTTTATTTATTAGAATTATTTTAAGTTCTGGAGTATTAATTAATTTAAAAATAAAATAAATGTTGAAAAATAAATTTTATAATTTTTAAAATTCTCTCTGATATCAAGGATTCCAGAGAACCAAACTTTGCAATTTTCTGATTTTTCTTTGATTTATTATAATTATTTTGGTGAAAATGCTAGAAAATATATTTTTTAATTTTAAAATTACCCTAGAGCTTTAAAAATTAATATCTCACTAAATAGACCTAGGAAAAATATGGGACTTGTTCCTAAGTGATTAAAATTCAAAATATGACATTTTGGTGAATTTTATTATTTTTGTGATTTTTATTATTTTTTAATTATTAAAAATATTAAAATAATATTAAAAATCAACTTTTTTAGAAAATTGAAATTTTAATTTTCTTAAACTCCCTGATATCAGAGAGACTCCAAAACCAATTTGGTGAATTTTTGAAAGATATTTTGAAAGTTATGAATTTTTAAAGTTTAAAATGGCTAAGTGGCTTAATCAACCCAATTAGTGGGGCTAACAAGTCCAATTGACCCCAAATTTTTATGATGGGTTCCTCCGATCCTAAAGGTCAGTGGAGAATTGATTTCAAGTCAATTTGATCTATGGTTAACTCTAATTAATTAGGGGTCTATTTTGGGTGTTTAAGCCGATTAGGGTTAATTTAAGTGAATTAACTCAAATCCTATTTTTCTAGGGTTCTCTGGTCATAAGGAACATCACCAAATTTTCCTAGAATTTATTTCACAACATGCTAATTTTTGAAATTAAAATACTTAAAATCAGCAACATGCATTTGAAAAATCAATAACTTTTCATAGAGATGGCCTCGACCTTGGAAAATTCGGGGAATGTTCCTAAGTTCGGAGGCTTAAAGCTCTATGGTCTCATGCCATGGTGAATTGTATACATGCATGGAGAATTAAAACAATGCGGGGAGTAAATAATTAATTAAAAATAAAATACTTGGACAAAATTAATTAATTTCTTTTCCACATTATTCTCCTACATTCCTTGAGCGAGAGGTATTTTTATTTTATTTTTGTGATTTTTCTACACAAAGATATGGATTTTTAAAGTTCTAGGAATTAAATAAATAGAAAATATTCCTATTTATCTACTTATCCACGCGGCGCCGCGTCGGCCTCGGCGACTCCGAAATGCCGCGTGGCGCGCTCCCACTCGACGCCGCCATCCGAGTCGGCGGCCCGGGCCCGCGGTTCTCGTACCGTCTCTCGGTCAGACGCCATCCCGAGCCGTCCGTCCGCGCGTGTATTAAATGGACGGCATCCGTTCATCGTCGCATGGCGGGTGTGATCCGTGACCGTCCACACTCTCAACCACAGAACTCGCTCGATTCTCGATGGATTTTCGTGTTCTTATGCTCTATGGATTCGTCTTGAAGAGACGAACACATCCATACTGGTAAACATGCATTGAAATTAAGGCATTTGAAATGGAGAATCTCCGGAAGCTCGGGATGAAGAATTAGCTCGTACCTTTGCTCGGAGAAGTGAAGCTTCGATCCGAGAGTTGTTGCACCTTCGATTGGATCCAGCGAGCTCCGGATGAAGTCTCTGAGTGCAGTGAATTATGCAGGTTGAACTTCGACCACGGTGATCACAAAGCTTGGAGTACGGAGCAGTCGGGTGGCTCGGAGATGGGGCTTTTCTTGGTGGACACCTTCCGTCGGTGCGAGTGAAGGTGTAGGACCAATCGATTTGGGGATTGGTTCAGCTGTGGGGAAGTGTCTGGTTTTGGGCTTGGATTTCGACTACGAAATTGAGCTCGCGAGAGAAGAAATGGCGGGGGGATCTCCTCTGGGGATCGAGTGCTCTGTGTATGAGGAGGGGTACGGAACAATTTTGGCGGAGTTTTGGCGAGGTTTGTGCAACTCTCCTCTCATGGCCGTGAGGGGTGGTGTTTAAATAGGCATGGGTGGAGGGCCTCCCGGGGGAGTTAGGGCTTGGGATCGAGTTGCTGCGGTGAGGAGAAGAACGGCCATGGTGACCACTAGGCATGGGGCGGCTCGGCGAGGAGAATTCCAAAGTTTGGCTCCTCCCGAGGTTTCGGCCATGGTGTTTTCCGGCGGCACGGTGGCTGGCCGGCCGGGCATTGGTCACCATCTTGTTCGGGTGGGTCGGGGCGGGGGTTTGGTGTATTCGATTGAGGTTTGACATGTGTAAAGTGGTTGAATCAAAGTAGAAAGGGGAAGGGGCTATTTTAGCTTCAATTTGGTCAACCCATTGGTTTGGGTTGGGTGCACCTCCCCATGGCTTCGATTTTGGGCTGAGAGGATCGGTTAGGTCGATTGCCAGTGGAGTGGTGAAGTCTCAATCCATGGATTAGGTGGCAAAGCATGGTTTAGAGTGTGACATGCTTAAGGTAAAAAAGGCTTAAGAAGGATTAGGAAAGGGGTCCTCCTTTTTCCATTAATGGCTTGATCACATGTCAAACTCTCCATGGCTTCATGTGGCTTGTCCATGGCTTGCATGGCTTGTCTTTGGCTTAGGGAAAAGTTTAGTCGATTTCATAAAAATGGGTTTTAAGAATTTTTGGTAATTTGGTGTAAAATTTGGATGGTTTGTCATATGGCTTTGTTTAGAAAGATTTGATTGCTGGTTTAGGACTTAGGAATGATTTTAATTAAGTGAGGATGAGATGAGATTGTAATGTGGGCTTTAGGATGGGCTTGGGCTTTTGAGTTTGGTTTGGAATGGGCTTTTGAATGTCCTTTAGAAGTGGGCTTTTAGATGAAAATTTTGCAAAGGGCCATGCCAAATAAATGTTGGGTTTAGTTTAAGGATGTGTCATGAGTGATTTGAGACAAGTTTGAGGTGGTTTGGGTTTGATTTGGGTTGAATTTGGGTTTCTTTGGTAAATGGGCCGATGTAGGTCGAATTGGGCTAATTTGGGTCAATGTTGGGCTAGGGTTGAAATTGATGTAAAATTAATGTTGGGAAATGTTTATGGGAGTGTTTCAAAGAGGTTTCAACTTTGGTTGGGTTTTGGTTTTGGGATTTGGGTTCATTTGGGCTAGGTTTGGGTTTAGGTCAAAAATGGGCCTTTTAGCTTTGGGTTAAATTTGAGTGGGGTTTGGATCAAAGTTTTGGGCAAATCATGTTAGTGTTTTGTTTATGGGGATGTCAAGGGAGGTTTAGAAAAGATTTGGGGTTAATTGGAGTTGAAATGGGTGAGTTTGGGTTAGGTTTGGGTCATAGGTCCAAATTGGGCTTTAAGGCCAAAAGTGAAATTGGATCCCAATGCCAATCAAATTGGGCTTGTATTTGGTCTAGATTGGTGTTGGAGATGTTGAATTGAAGTTTAGAATTGAATTGGACCAAAATTTGGATCAATTGGGTAGGCTTGGTTTGACATTGGGTTTACTTTGGGTTAAAATGGGTCGAATTGGGGGTTTTGACAAAAGTGGGGTAAACTGACAAAATTGGCCCATGGTGTAGTTGAACAAAATGAAATTGGGAATATTTGGGATTTTCTGGAATTTTCTGGGAATTTTCTGAATTTTTGGATTTTTGGGTCAAAAGGGGTATTTTGGGTATTTGGAGGGTATTGGGAGGGTATTCTTGGAATTTTTGGTATTTTTGGCTAGGAATGGTCAATTTGAGTGATGTGGAAATGTTTAGGAATGGTTTTGAGGAATTTTGGGTAATTTGGAAATTTTTGAGAAATTTGGGTAGTTTCAAGGGCATTTGGTAGGGTTGGTGGGTGTAGGGTCCGGGGGTCAAAAATTGAAAATTTGGAAAATTGAAGATTGGGTGGATGTAAGTGAAATGAAATCATTTTGGCTGAGCCATGAAGCCACATCAAGCTCATATGAGCCATGAAGGGACTCATTTGAGGCACTCGTTATGTTGTTCCTAACCTCTAGCAGCGAGGGCTTAGGGGTTAAGGACCATCCATGTGAATCACCTACATGAGTCGGGAAGTCAAGTTAGGTATAGGTGTGGTTTTAGGAGGTGTGTGAAAGTGTAGTGCATGTGCAAGTCGACCCTTCACCGGACCGGGCCACCGAGGGCGGTCCTCAGGGCCGAAAGAGTCACATAGGAACTCATCCTTTAAACTTCCACATTTGATTTCGACCCTCCAGGTGATTAGGGGTCTATAGTCGAGTTTGTGGAGTTTGCGGGGAGTTAAGAAGTGGTTTGAATTTCTAAAAGGTGGGTCCCGATTCTAGTCCTCTAAGATAGTCGAAAGGAAAAGCTGAAATTTAGATCCTGAAATCTTAAAGAGAAGAAGAGAAGACCTCATCAAAAATGAGGTCAACAAAAGAATACTATAATTTTTTATTTAAATGAATATAATAGCAAGACTTTAGAAAGACTTTCAATAACTTAAGTCAAAACTATAGGTGTAAAAACATTTTGTAATTAAGTCTAGGAGTTCTAGTTTCATATTCATTTAAAAAATAACTATAATTTGTCACATTGAGGGTGCTTTGAATGATCATAAGAAAAAGAGCTCATGTGAACTCTATTAATAAGGATGCTAATACTTAAATATAAATTCATAAATGTAACTAAGCTCTTCCCTTAAGTTGATTCAGTGAAGCTAATTTTTGATTAGGCATCTCCTCAAGCTTCACCTCACATATATTTTCCTTTTCTTTCTTTTTTCTTTTCTTTTTGGGATTTATTCTCAATCCAACCTCTTCTTTTTTTCTTTTTCTTTTTTTTCTTTTTCTTTCCTTATGAGGATTACTATATCTGGATAGCCTTGAATAATTTTGAACTTCACTCTCCTCTCTCTAAAGTTAAAACTTCAAACACCTCTTTACTTTATAGATGAACATTAGCTTTTAAATGATTCATCATACAATCACAATCTTTTTTTCTCACATAAACCTCTAAGACTTTTAACGTTTCAAAAATACAGTTTTATTTACTTTAAATAATCAGTTATATTATAATCCTCTTATAGTAAATATCTTAGCCCCATAAAATTAGCCTTCATTACTAAAAATTTTCATTCAAATCTACTATGATATTTAAATGAAATAAAAAATTAGTTATCTAAAGTTAAGCTCGAAGCTTCTTTAAAGGTACATTTGGCGCGATTACTGACTTCTCAGCTTTGCAGTTGTGCATGTTATCTGCTAGGGAAGTTCTTTGCAGAAACGGTAATGGGGAAAGCTTGGTTGTCCGTTTGGTTGCGATTATACGAGAACGGTATGGGGCAGTTGTTTCAGGAGAAATGACCAAGCTACCCCTGTTTGATAAAACTGTTAAAAAAATTATAGCTCATAATCCTTTCAAGCACATTCAGATATGTGAGTTTTATCATCTCAAATAATTTTACAGTGTGAGGCTCTCCAGCATCCTTCACATTTTCCAGAAAATGTATTTTTAATACGTGCGGCTTACTCGTATGTTCCAACTCCCCGATTCTATAACCATTCTCATCCACTAACACTAAACTCATTTAGTTCTTGGAGACAATTTTAAGCGACGGAGATTAGAAAGATTACTTACATCGCCAGGAAAGAAATCATCAGAGCAAGATCCCAAAACCACATTGTCATAGATTATGAACCGCAAATGATAGAGACTAGAGATCTTGGCATCTTTTAGTAGGATTCTCAATGCTTCTTTGTAGAGATGGAGAGAGATTTCCAAGCGGGGTCAACGAAGCAAAGGCGCGGGACGAGGCCTATGCAGCAGAAGGCGCGAGACGGTGAGTGCAACAACGAACAAGCGAGACGACGATTTCTAAGAAGATGCCGCAGGACGGCGTGGGAAGGATTGCTAGGGCTGCGGGGCCTGGACGACGAGGCTTGGGACAGAACTCTTGGACTTCGTGAGGGAAATCATAGCATATTGGCACGGTGAAAGCTGGGTCGCGGGGTCGATCCCACGGCAGGCTTTTCGCCCGCTTCAGCTTTGAACGGACGCGAGGCTGTAAAACAAACAGTGTCGCGAAAACAACATCACGACAGATGGCCGCGCCGCACCTAAAAAAGCTCAAACAAACTAGCCCCAAGTCATCTTAAAATAATTTTGAAAATGTATTTTAATTGAGAACAAATAAAATTTAATTTTTCCACTCCCAAACTTAAGTTTTTCAGTGAATATCAAATTAATAAAAGAGAGAGAAAAAGAAAAAGCAAGCTAACCTTTTTATGTCGGGCTTTTGATTCTTCTGAAGCATGCAATATTAATTAAAAAACTACAAACATAAAACAGTTAGAAGCATTGTTTACATATATATCAAAGATTTGCAAGGTGAAGAAAAATTAGAACACAACTTAAATACTTAATACAACATCCATTATAATTTTAATACAACTATAACAAACCAACATAAGTTTTAATTTAACTTAACTAAATTAAAGAGTAAAATTACTACACACACCTACCACACCATAACAAATAACAAACACAAAAATCTACACAACAATAACAAACTAAAGATTACTACACTACCAATCATCATATCTTCCTTCTTCTGCTCCTTCCTCCTCAGGCTAGTATGGAATATAACGGGGGCAAGTAAGAAATATCACATTGGCTACTTCCCTCATAAATCTCATATAAACATCATGATCAGCTATATCATATTCCACTCTTCTTCTCTGATAATCATCATTGATGTTATTTCTTGCTTCCAATCCATCAATCATGCTTTGAAGCCTCATAATATCACTTTGTTGTATCATCTGCCACTCCATAACATCAGAAATCCAAAGGTAGAATGTATGTCATGACTAGTAGAGGGAATCTCACTACTCTTACATCCAAATCTCTATCCTACATGAGATTCATAAGTGCGAATGTTGCCTTTACTGATAGGTTTTAAAGGATGAACCAACTCTTCGCTACTGTTGACCTTATTTTTGGCGAGGTCTAGTTTTCTTCTCTTAAGGTTTAGGATCTAGCCTTAGGATTCCTCTTTGACTATCCTAGAAGACTAGAGATGGGACCCACATTGTTTTAGAAACTCGAACCGACTCTTTACTCGTTTTGAAGTTCTACATGTATAGTTTTTGACCTCTAGCATTTAGAATGTTGAAATTAACATGACAGAACTCAAAATGAGTCCCCATAGGACCATTATGTCCTAGGGTTGCCTTGTGCACAATTTTACACATTCGTGCACACAAACATCACAATTTGGACAATCGAAACTTTTAAACACTGAAATTCAAATCGCTCGAGCCTTTTATATGCATAACGATCGAACACGAGCTAATGTTTCAACGAAAATTGAATTTGACGAATTTTCGACCCGATCGTCGACGAGGTTGTCCGAACGACCCCGAATGATGAAACAGATTGTACCGGTGCGTCCAGACCGTCGAATTCACCCAGAAAAGACACCCATTTTGCTAGGTTACTGCACACGAATAAATCGCACGAAATTCAGCGCGTTTTTGATCTGATCGTTGACGAGGTTGTCCTAACGACCCCGGATGACGAAATGGACCAAGTCGATATGTCCGGAACTTCAAAATTACCTAGAAAAGACATTCACTTTGATATGATTTCGTCCGGGGTCGAATTTTATCCTAATAAGCGAAATTTGAATAAAACATTAATTTAAAATAACAAAAGAGGTGAAATAAAAAATACACCTAAATCCCTAATCAAACGCTCGGTTCGCCCATCCGCCTCTCCCCCTCGTTCACGACTCAGGCGAAGCCCTAGGGGGAACTCCCTCTCCTATTTGTCATCGCGAATCGCTCGAGGTCCCCCCTCCTGGTACGCTCTTCTCTGCCTAAAGCTTCTCCTTGTCACCACGCTCCCTGCACCTCTGCACCACCTACTCACCACGCCCCGTTGCGTCCTTGTCGCCACCCCCGCCAGTCCCCTTTGGTGCGCCTCACCTCCAGGCAAGTGGAAGGTAGAGCTTCTCCTCCTCCTCTGCCTATATAAACCCCACTTGGGGGAGGGATGTTGGTTGGCCGAAATCTTGGGAGAGGGGGAGGTGCTGCCATTTTTTTTTCTATGAGATGGTGTTCACTGCTCTTGGAATCCTGTAGCTTGTTCCCTATTCGTTCTTCTAGGTAGACCAAGTGAGGTTTGGGGTTTTTGCATCTTTCTATTTATTCATTCTGTTCTGTCAAAGTCTCATCGCAATATTCTTATTGTTTATTTTCTTGCTTAAGTTGTTACTTTTGATATGGCATTTATATCTTGAAGTTTAATTACTTAGAAAGTCATGATATCAAAAAAGAAGCAGCTATATATATATATAAAATATCATTCCCTTTGTTTTCTTGGTCAGAATTCTTTGAAATTCTGTAACTAACAATGCTTTAAGTGTTACACATGTAATTGCCCCTCTTAGATACAGTGAGCAGTTGTTAATGGCTTGTATGAATGTCCATGTTGGGGCACTTAACCATCTTATTTTATGGAAATGTGGAAAGTCATATATATATTTGTTTTATGGAAAACATGGAAATTAACTTGTTGCTTGCATATTAAGAAGACGAAGTTGCTACGATTCACTAAATGAAATTTTTGGATTTGTTGTTTGGTTTGTTGATTTGTGATATTATTTAATGAAATTTTGGAAGGGTCGTTCCTAATTTTGGATCGGAAGCCTCTGATAGATTTTAATCTATTTCAGGATTATGGATTTAATTTAAGTTTCTTTTCGATCTTATCTTTATATCATCGAAAATTGGATTTAAGCTCATTGGAATGATCTTGAGGCGAATGAGTTTTACCTGACCTCTCTCCCTCTCTTTTATGGAAAATTCAATAATTTAATTTATCTGAAAACCCTTGTTTGATCATTTGAGATAAATTTGGTTTAGATTTAATGAACATTTGATTGTTGCTCTTCTTACTTCTCTACACAATTGAGTTACTGCCTGTATCTTAAGAAGGTGACAACGAGCTGCAGCTTGGAGTTATTTACAATACCTATTTCGTGGATGAAGTGAAGTAAGAAACGAATTCCAATTTTATACGCTACCCTGAAGTTTTAAGGTTAAGAATCTTTACATGTGTATCACTTAATTCCTATATAGTTACATAGATAATATCCGAACTTTCCTTTACATATGCATCACATTAGTCATGTATGTAAGAAGAAATTAAAGAATATGTATATAAAAAAAAAATCTATATGGTGGCATGTATGTAAGAAGAAATTGAAAGTTTAAATCTTAAACATGTAAACGTATAAGAATTGAGTGGTATGCATGTAAATCTGACACTATTTCTTTACAGTTGCGCATAAGAGCTTGAGGAATTTATGGCATTTGTACTTTTGTTGGCTTCTTTCCTTTTGCCAGCCTTTGGAAGACTCTTACTGACAATTATTCCTTTACCTGCTTGCTTTCTTTGGGATCACTGCTAGTTATTTTAATAAATTATGCACTTTGAAGTTTGGTTATATACTGAAGGCTGACCTGTAATTACTACGTCGTTTGCAATATGAATTGGTTTAATCATTGGCTGGAATCAATTTTTAGCTATACGAATTTGGCTCCTTGTGATGTATCAAGTCAATGGTGATCTTTATTAACATGTTAAAATTATTTCCAATAGGTGCATGAGTTGAAATCCTGGAGGAATGTTGATTTATTCCTTAAAATATTGCTATAATTAGCTTTCGGGTTACATGAAATGCATGGGTTCGAAATTGATAATATGAGAATACAAGCGCATTTATTTTTGGAAAGTTCATAAGATTTATAATGGTTACATGTATATACTTAAGGTGTGGACTTAAGGATTGGAGCATGGAGGTTACAAGATCATTTGGGAAATATATTTTCTTTCACTTTCATGATATGAAATATACAAAATTGTTGGAAATTGCAAGTAGATATCATGGATGCTTAAAAACTAGAGAAGGGGCTTCAAAAATTTTTTTGATGGTTGCCTTTAAGTACGGGCAGCATTTGATGGGTTTGCGTGGTGACTTTTGAGCCGAATTTGGTGGGTTTGTTTTGTGGATTTTGAGTCGCATTTGGTGGATCACTTTGATGATTTTTTGAGCCGCAATTGGTGGGTTTATTTTGTGGCTTTTGAGTCGCATTTGATGAGTCGGTTTGGTAGCTTTTGAGTCGCATTTGGTGGGTTTGTTCTATGACTTCCTAACAGCTTTCGTTGGATTTGTTTAGCGGCTTTTGAGCCTCATGTGGTTGGTTTGCTTGGTGGCATTTTGATGTAATGTCAAATTTTTCGTTGGCGTGAATGCGACATTTGGTTTTAGGGAGTTGGATGTGTAGACAGATAAGAATTGCGGGCTATGTTTGTAGTCGCTACGTTGATGTGCTCATCTTGTTATTTGCTTAAAATGCAGTTTGGAAAGGATGCCTTGGTTAGTCCATGGATTAGTGGGCCACGTTTGTTAAGTCTTTTCGTCGATTGCTTTAAACATAGTTTTGAGGATTGATTCACCTTATTTTCTCTGTCATTTTAGGTGGGTCGTCTGCTCCTCTCTCTCTCCCCATTTTTCTTTTTTTTTCATTATTGCTTCTTGGCTAGATTTCTGTACTTATGTACGAGACATTAGTGTGCACGTATAGTGTTTTGATATACGTGGACCATCAAGCAAGGCTGTAAGCTAAATTGTTTAGGGGTTTAGGGCGATGATGACATTGTTTATGTGTGCTTAAACGAGGGATACGTTGTGAGAATCTTTATAATAGTATCTCATACCTCAAAAACCTTTAATAAAGAAGAAAAAATGACCGATGATACCATTCGCCGACTCTTAATAGCATTGTTGCCGCTGACACCCTTAGATTGTCAGTAGTCTTAGCTCGATTAAGGTGACTAACCTGTGGACTATATTACTTTATGAAATATTATAAAAGTTAAAAAAAAATGTTCTCTTGCTTATAAAAAATGGAATCTGCATGAAAGCTTAAACAACAGCTTTTGCGACAAAAATTAAGAAATTTTGATGAAAACCTATCAAGACTCATGGTTAGTCATTTAGATCGAGGTTGAGACTACCCTCTGTAAGTGGTCAGGTTGGTAGCTTTTATTCAAGGCCGGGAAACACACAGTCCAGCTCTGAGCCTACCCGAAACCTGATGCTTACAACATTCTTTCTTTCCTCGGATTTTTCGTACGTTTCATACGGTTTTATTCGAGTCTTTGTAGATCACTTGTGATTTTCTTTAGATTTTATTCGTATTTCTAATGATTTTCTTCGAGTCACCGTGGGTCGTTTTGTGGCTTTCCTTGAGACTTTCAGGGGTAGCAGACAGGTCATGTATGCAGGTTTGTTTTATGTTTATAGCATTTTACTTCATTTACTGTACACTCTACTGTCTTTCTTTACTAAATGACCGATGTTTTGTAATTTGATTTTGAGTTATATAAATATGATTTGTTGTGTGAATCTGATGCTTTCTGAGTAGACTTCTTCTCTTTCTCCCTATAAATATGAAATGATTTAGTTAAAGATTTAATTGGTTTTGAGAACTTTGCTTTTCTTCTTCCATAATTTGTGACGATACTTTACCTGATCTTCATTTACCCTACAAATTGGCCTCTTGTTTTATTAAAATCTATGAAGAATTCTTAAGATTTGATCGTGGGCTAAGAGTTCTTAATTGTATATATCACATCTCTCTTGAAAAGGTAGATTGTAAATCCTTGAAGGGGGAGATACAAATAGATAGGGAGATAATCTTTGAAGGACATAAAAATTGATTATGTTTTTATAGTGACAAACTAAATTCTATCAATTTGGTTTAAAAAGAGGTAAAGGGTCACTGGTAGGCCCGATCATAGGCACCCTTGGGGGAATCTAGAAGCGAGAGCCTAAAATTCGTCCTTACTACTAATAATAGATCCTGATCTAATCTTTAAAAACTAGCCAATGTTCTTTATGCACTGTAATAAGGGTAAATAATATATATGCCCCTATTTGTTACAATACCACATTCTCAAAGTTCTCAAGCTAATTTAGATGTTTACTAATAATGAAATATTTTTTATGGGGAAAGAATCTTTATTTATTCTGTTAAAGCATTTAAATTACCTACTTACTTGCAATTTCTACTTGAGTAACTTACATATTAGTATTTTTAGTAGATTAGTTTTTAAGTAGATTTTTCTTATTAAATTTTTCTTTCTTTTATTTTAATTTACTTAGCTTCCTCGTGGGATCGATATCTGGGTGTTTTAAAAAGAAAACTCTTTATTACTTGAAACGATACGTATACTTGCGTAGTACCCCCTAGTGTACGATTAATATTTATAAAAACTTTAATCTATAATTATTGTACATTAGCTGCTTAATCTGATTTGGGGTCAAGTTTGACCATAATTTTTATAAGCTATTTTACTTGTGTAATTGCGGTCGGGTCAGATGTCCCAATACTCCAGTGGTTTCCCCTTTAGTTAGTATGAATACTATTATGAATAACTCTACCAATGTCAATTATTCTCATGTTTTGGATACAAAAATTCAGAATAACTCTATCTCTTGAAACTTCACTATGATGATAAGTAGATAGTAGTCTTACAGAAATAAAGTAATGTCGGGCTTTAGATGCGACACTTAGAGTGGAAGCAGAAAAATTTATCTTTTGCCTTTGTTTTGTTTTTCACTTTCTTTTTCCATCAGTAAGAAAAGTAATTATCTTATTTAAAGCTGCATCCACTGTACCGAAAGATTTACTCACATAATGGATTATCTCTCAACTGGTAGAAATCATTGATTCGTGCAAGAGTGAATTCTACCATTGTCCTAGAACCAACACATTCTTCTTCAATCCACCGCAAGTTAGCATAAAACTTACGAAGTACATCAGCAACATCATCGGTAGAAAAATAACAAAAAGTTTCTCAATTTCGATCAGCAATCACGTGCTCCACAACTCCGTCTGGATTTTCAAATCCTCGATCCTGTATACACTTTTTTGCTTCGAAGAGTAGAATTGAAGTAATATTGTGCTTTAATATTCACAAATTTCCTTTCATCAAAATTAACCTTTCTTGTTCCCTTAAACATCCTTGGAACCATATCAAAATTTCTATAAAATTTGCATATAAATCCCAATAAATTTCAAAATCACAACGTAAAGACTCGAAAGTCAAATCTAACATGTAAGAGCATTTCACCATGGATTATCTCAAAATTTTCTTCAATAACCCCAAATTTTTGGATTTCTCCAATGTAGGAGATTTCCATGGTGAAAATAAAAAATTTTTAGTTTAAAGTAGAGCTCTTACCAAGAGAAGATGAGACCCAACTTAAAAAAGCCTCAAATCTAATGTTAGCAAGTCCTAGGAGTGCTTTTCGGCCTTGGTTGGAGGTTGGTGGTGGTCAAATGTAGTCAAAGGCTGAAAATCGTGATTTTAAGATGTGCAGGATGAGTTCGAGTTTTGGGCGCCGTATGCGCCAGACTGATTTTCAGGATTCCACAAAATTTTGTGATTTCAATCATTTCAAAGTTACGAAGACATCTAATTAACCTTTTTAAGCATCTATATTCATAATTAAGTGATAAAATAATACAAATATTACACAAACAACACAAAATATCAGTTTTATATATAAAATCCACAATTACAAACTTGCACATATAAGTCATTCTAACACATTAATAATTCAGCGTCACAATCAAACGACGACACTCTAAAGCTGAAAACATAACATAAATCAAATCTCAAGCATAACAAGTTTGAAATCACACAATAAGTAAGCCAAATAAAAATCAAACTGAAGCAAATAAGTCCAAATACTAAATAAAGTAGATAAAATATAGAATCACTACTCCTCATCAATGTTAGTCCTAGCTTCTCTGATATCTCCCATGAATTGGTGGTGCACAAACAAATTTAGAAGGGTCGATACGAGAATTCATCAGTCGAATCCTCTTCAATCCAAGCCTTTTTCTTCATCAAACATATCAATCCTTCTTCCATATGCCCAGTATGATCGAACTGTTCCTTCATCCTCCAATCCATCTGATCAAATAATTCAGATATATTGTTAATTGCATCCATAATATTTCATACCTCTTCTTTCAGTTTCTTGATCTTCCTCAGAATCAACTGCACATTATCAGGAAAATGAGGTTGAATAGGTAGTAAACTCTGAGATGGTTGGTCTACAGTTATGCTCAGTTCATTTTCATCCCCAGTTGCTGGACAGTCATAAATATTAGATGGGTCCATGGGCTTTCAAGGGAGAAACACTTTCTCTCAACTTTCATATGGTACTTGTGACTGACTGCAGAGAAGAAATAGTGGAAGGATGTGCCAAACCGTAACTTGAGTCATGCACAATCAATCCTAAAACAGATTTCACATTTATGGTGCCAATGTTAATAGGTCTTCCAATTTGAATGCAATAGTTCAATATTGTACTTTCCTTCGTCACTTTACTAATTTTAATGGTCGGGAGTAATTTCGAAGATATAAATAAATGTCATTGCTTCGACACATAATTCAATAAGGTAGTAGAGAAATTGACACGCCCGTCGTCTTTTATCTCCCAATCTTTACCTTCATTCGTCAACTATCGATAGATTTCATTCATGTTGTCTCTCGTAGGGACAAAATTGGTGTAATGACAGATTAACACATTATCTATCATATAAAGTTCATTAATCTTGGAAGGAGTTAATGATATCCACCTACCTCACACATAGAAGACTCATTGGTTGATTCCATGAAGATTTGCATAAAATTCTTTCACCGCAGAAATGACTATTGCGACAGTCGTATAACAAAACACTTCCCATTGCCTCTGCATAATAATTTCTTCTACTCGAGTACTAGGAACATTATACCTCGATTGACAAAGCCTCGTTCCTTGATATACCTCCTCTTTATAAGAATATTGTCGCAAAGTCGCTTCGCCTCAAAACTGATGAACTTTTTTTTGTCGAAAACTCTAAATCTTGGAGATTCAAAGAAGTTGGAAGCCATGTAATGCAAATTTTGGAACTCCCCTTTCATTTTTCTGGAGTTAATGGTTTTTAAAATGAGTTTGGGGAGTTGTAAGGGTGAAACTGTCGCTCAAAATCACCAAATTTCGCCATTCGAAACTCCAAAAACCACTACTCGGCCGTCGGCGCTGGATAGAGCGTCGTCGATACCCAAGCTCCAAAATTAAACAATGCTCTTTGGAAAATCTCACTGTCGACGTCAGAGCACAGTTTTGCTCCAACAATATTTTCGTCCAAATAAACTCTGAATCTTCGATACAATTCAATAATTATAATCACTTAGGATATTTATGAGTGAGTAGTACTCAAATATAAGACTATCTAATAATAATATCAACAACAACCAAATTAAAACAAACTAAACACAGATAACTATCGGTTGCCTCCCATAAATTGCTTGGTTTAACGTCATCAGCCCGACAAACATTAATTTTATTCAGGATTACTTAACATTAAAACCTCTTTAAAATTTGGTCATGCCCCCTCAAAATATGGTTTTAATCGATGCCTATTAACTTTAAATATTAGTTTTACGATCTTCAATATCAACAGTTCCAAACTGGTAAACTTTTATAACAGTGAAAGGTCCTATCCATCCAGACTTTAGTTTTCCAGGAAATAATTTCAACCTTGTATTATATAACAAAACATCCTGTCCAGGTTCAAATCTCTTTCTCATAATCTTTCGATCATGTCATATCTTCATTTTCTCCTTGTAAATTCTATCATTATCATAAGATTCATTTCTAATTTTTTCTAATTCATTAAGTTGTAATAATCTTTTCTCACTAGCATCCTTTAAATTGAAATTGAACTATTTAATCGCCCAATATGCTTTATATTCCAATTCAACTGGTAAATGACAAGTTTTTTCTAAAAATCAGTCTATAAGAAGACATGACTATTAGAAGTTCTATAAGTAGTCCTATATGCCCATAATGCAGTATCTAATCTAGCAGATCAATCTAATTTACGAGGATTTATAATTTTCTTCAAAATTCATTTATTTTTATGATTAGACACTTTAGTTAAACTACTTATTTGTGGATGATAAACAATTGAAAATCTATGCATAATATTATATTTTTCAGCTAACTTTTGAATCATATTATTTCTAAAATGAGATCCACCATCAGTAATGATAACTCGACATTTCATATCTTGTAAAAACATTTTTCATTAAAAATTTTGAAACGCTTCAACACACATTTAAGTAAAGCTATGACTTCGATCCATTTTGATACATAATCCATTGCAATTAATATATATATATATATATATATATATATATATATATATATATATATATATATATATCCAAATGAAGGAATAAATGGTCCCATAAAATCTAATCTCCAAACATCAAAGATTTCAACTTTCAATGTAAATTTTTAGGGCATTTCATTTATTCTGAAATATTATCTACTCATCGACATCGATCACGAGTTTTAATATATACATTAACATCCCTAAAAGAGTAGACCATTAGAATCCATATTATAAAATATTATGTGCAGTTTTGTCAGTTTCAAAATGTCTTCCAAATTCAAAATTATGACATCTCTGAATAATTAGTTCAATTTCTTCATAAGGCACACGTCTCCTAATAACTAAATCCTTGTATTGTTTATATAAATATGGGTCATCCCAAAAATAAAATTTGGCATTATAAATAAATTTTTTTTGTTGTTGCTTAGGTAATTCAGGTGGTAAAATATCACTTACAATATAATTCACAATATCATCATACCATGGTAAATTTCATTCCTTAATATTATAAAGTTGTTCATCAGGAAAAGTTTTTGTGATTTCATCTTCAAAATTTGATAATTCATGTTGTTCCAGCTTAGATAAATGATCAGCTATTTGATTGTCAGATCATTTTCTATCCATTATAATGAAGTCAGATTCTTACATTAAAAATACCCAACTAATTAACCTTGGTTTAACATCTTTTTTTGCATTAAGTACTTGATAGCAAAATTGTCTGTATGCACTATACATTTAGTCCCAATTAAGTACGACCTAAATTTTTCAAAAGCATATACAATCGCTAATAACTCTCTTTTAGTCGTGCTATAATTAATTTGAGCTTCACTAAAAGTTTTACTAGCATAGTATATAACTTTGAAAATTTTATCATACATTTGTTCTAAAACAACTCCAATTGCATAATCACTGGCATCCTTCATAAGTTCAAAATGTTTATCCCAGTCAGGTGAAACTGTTATAGGGGTAGTGATTAATTTTTCTTTCAATGATTCAAAGGCATTTAAACATTCTTCATTAAATCAAATTTCTTATCTTTTTCTAAAAGTTACCAGAGAGGCTTAGTAATTTTTGAAATTTTTTTAATATAATGTCTGTAGGAAACCAACATGTCCTAAAAAACTTCTCACCCGTCTCACAGTAGTTGGAGGAGGTAGTTTCACAATGATTTGAATCTTTGCAGGGTCTACTTCCATGCCAAATTAAAAAATTTTATGCCCAAACATAATTTTTTTTACGACCATAAATTGACATTTCTCCCAATTTAGAATTAAATTTATTTTTTCGGATAACTCTAAAATTTTTTCTAATTTATTTAAGCAAGCGTCAAATGAAGTTTTAAATACAGAAAAGTTATCCATAAAATCTTCTATTATATTATGTCGGTCGTTTTCTATGAGATAGAAATATGTGGTTTTGGTTTAATATATATATATATATATATATATACATATATTGATTTTTTTAAAAAATAAAATTTTAAATTTGAAAAATATAAAATCAAACCGATCTCAATATAAATGATAGTTTAAATAATCGAGCGAACATTTCTGAGACATAGTATCTATCCCGAAGAATAGATACACGGCTTGTTAGTGAGACTCGATCAAATGAACTAAATAATTCATGGCATCCGTTTGGTCTATGAACCATTTATGTTAACTGACAATTTTCCTTATCTAATATGGAGGAATTAAGATAGAGTTTATATTAATCTAGGGTCTTTAAGATTTCTGTAAGGGCAAGCCCCTATAGTTAATTACATCTTAGATAACCGAAATCACCTAAGAAACTCTTGATATAGATCAGGAAATGTTATACTCATAACTTCTAAAGGGTAAGGTTCTTCAAGAAAATGTGGTAATAGGAGATTCAATAGATGAGTGGCTCAAATTTCAGAACAATTTTTGTAGGAATCCAAAGGAAAGAGAGACTAGGGGAAAGACATAGATCTAAGAGAGATCTTGGTGTTTTTCTCGAACTATCCTATGATTTGGCTTTAATTTGAGATAGTTATTTGGTGTTTCATCCTGCCAATTTTATTATTTAGGGCTTACATTCACTTGATACCGATCATGTGAATGGCCTGGAAGATAAGAGGGTTTATGTCATACCCGATGATGACCTCGGAATCCTAAGATGAGTTAGGGCTTATATTACACAACATGGTCGTGCAAAGTCCTAAGGAGATAAGGTGAGGGTTTATCTTCACTGTGCAGTATTCTGCTGAAGTCACTATGATTTGTTTTAATTTCTAGCGATTTCTTTATTAAAGACTGATCATCTTGCTCATTATGCATGCTCAAGCTCCTTTGTCTACAGTGATTTAGTTTAAAGAAGTGTCAATTGTAGAAGAACAGAGAAGAATTATGTTTTGGAAGTTTTGAATTAAGGTGTCTTAATGTCTTATTTAGGGGAATATTAAAGTTCATTATAGCGACACTGGTTAGGATCCCATGGTTCCCTCCTTCTGGCACCACTATTTTCTTCGAATTCACTTAGTCGAGATGAATTTACAAAACTTAACTTAATGAGTTCCATACTTTCATTTAGACCGTGAGAAATCCCGTTATCAGTCGTAGGTTGCATCTTCCGAGGTATTCCTGATAATCCGACAGAGACGTTTTAATTTAGTTGTAATTGTGATTTTTATTTTGTTTGTCATTAAATTTTGAGTTGTTTTATATTTTTATTGTTGTGGCGGTGAATTTTATCTTGTTTTATTTTAATTTAGTTTCAGTTTTGGTTTTGTAGCTATCCTAAAAGTTTTAGTTTTCATGCAGAGTGACATTATTATTTTAACATTCAAGTTTGTAAGCAAGCAAAGTAAAGTAAAGGAAATACTGAAAAGAAGGTACTGTAAACTTGTAAAAGTGTACCTAGCGAGTATTCTCGTTCCTCCACCTGAAACTTTAGTATCTTTTGCGATAAACATTTATAATTTGCAGTAAGATAAAGCCTATAGATAGGTTCGTCACAGGCCTACCAAACCCTATATCATAACTTGGTGGGTCCTATTCATTCATTTAAGAGATTTCTTCATTTGATAAGTATGATAGGTCTAGTTGTCCTACAACATGTCCAGAAGATTTGTGAGAAGGGCCTAGGAGATATCTAGACATTTCACAATCCTTTTGAGCTTCCTTGAGTTTATTTTGGACTTATCATAATTATTAAATGATTCATCTGTTTCATACCCTTATGCTTAGTGCACTAATGTTTCAATTATCCCAATAGGTGGGGTAAAACGCACTTGATATTTCACTTAAGAATTATGTAAGTGGGGCCTTTAGAGACAAACTTAATTTATGAAAGAATTTAATCAATTTTGATGAGTTTGTAGTGTTTTAAAAGTGGTTTAAGATTAATTGTGTTTTCTTGTCTAATCTTCATTAGTCAAACTTGATTAGGCCTAGTCTCATAACCAAAACCTTTAAGATTTTAGTGGATACGTTTGTAACTTTTAGAAAGGTTTAGTTGTATAATTATGATTCTTATCAAATTAATGAATTATGATTTAAACATCAAGTAGGGGCACTTAAATTAGTGAATTATCAACCAAAATCAACCCCTAACCTTAAAGATCATTTAATTGAATTTTCTCCAAATTATAATGATTAATTAAATCATAAACTTTATCTTTTAATGTGACAAAAATGAGATGGGTTTCTACCATTTATCCATTTATATTTCGATCATTTAAACATAATAATTAAGATTATCCATTGCTCATTTCTCACTTTAATTAAGCCTAAAAATTGATTAAGGCTAAATTCTTCAAAATTACACTTTTACCCTTAAAGGCCTTATCACCTCATAATTCATTAAATTAAATTCAAACGACTTAAAAATTTTTATTCACCCATGGGTCAATTCAAACATCAGAGGAGAAAATATGATTTTTTCAAATTTAATTTAATTTATATAATTATTTTAATGTAAAAATAGAAGTTTTTAAGGGAAATTCAATATCTTAATTAAAACAAAGTTTTTGTCCTTAAGAAAATTAATGGAGGTTCACATAGACTAGAGGACCACTTGGATCAAATTTCATGAATTTTGAATTTTAATTTAATTATTATAATTATTTCAATTTTTAGAGTATTAATTAAATATAAAATATTATATTAGTAGAAGATTAAGTTTTATATTTTTATTAAATCTCTACGAGGTCGAAGCACTGAGAAACAAGTTTCATATTTTTGTGAGTTATATTTTAATTATTAGAATTATTTTAGTGAAAAATTAGGGAATTTCTATTTTCAGCTTTTAGAAATTGATTTTACCCCTTCAAAATTTAATATCTTCTTTTATAGAGTTAGTTACTCCAATTGTTTCTAAATGATTAGGAGACAATTTGAAATATTTCCAATAATTTTATTAATTTTTTTTATCATTATTTTAATTATTAAAAATTTTATACCAAAACAGACATGATAATTTGAAAAATAGAGATCTCTGTCTAGAAATCTCCTCTGACTTTGGAAAAATCAGATAAGATTCCCTAAGACAGAGGCAACAACATACTAAAATATTAAGTTATGGTGAAATGTCTACATGCATGCAGAATTAAAACATTTGAAAAAGTATTTAATTCATTAAAAATCAAACATACATCAAATGAATTTCAAACAAATTTCAAATTATTCTCCTCTGTTCACTGAGCACTAAGGTATATTTCTTTCATTTTTCTGATTTTTTTATACCAAGTTATGGATTGTTGAAGTTAACTGAATTAAATAAATAAAAAAACCCCTAATTTCCTACTTAAACATGCTGTGCCGTGTCATCCTCGGCAGCTCCTAAGTCTCCACGCGTCGCTCCGCCATTTGACACTGCCTTCTGACTCAGCTACCACGCCGTCGCGCTTTATTTTTAGATCTCCTGTCCAGCGCAATCCCAACCCTCCATTTGATACGCGTGCGATCCAAGGGCGTCTGGTCTTCATCCCCAACTGGTTTGCCCCGTGAGTCGTCCACCTTCTAGGCTTAAGAACTCGAGCTCGACCTAACCAAATCACTTGAGGTTTGTTTCTATAGACTCATCTGACCTAGACGAATCTATCCATACGGTTTATATGGTATGAAATATAGTTTACACATGTATAGGATCAAAACAAGCTCGGGATGAAGAGTAAGTTAAATACCTTGCTCTGAGAAGTGAAGCTTCAATCAGAGAGTTGTGGCAGCTCCGATTGGTCCCAACAAACCTCCAGATGAAGTCTTTTGCTCTGGTGAAATGTTTAGACCTGTATTCAACCAAGGCCGATTTCAAGTGTTGATCAAAGTCTGGTGTGGCTCTCTGTGATGGGGCTTTTATGAGGAAACTTCTTCTTTCACTCTGGTGATGGTGTTGAGCAAGTTGGTTTGGAGTTTTCGGTAGTGGGGAGATGCAATTGCGACTGTCCTAGTTTCAACTGAAATTTCAGTGGGGACATTAGCTTAGGGCAGTGGGGATGAGTGGCTGAGGATGGTGGGCTTGCACTCGCATAGGTCTCAGGGAAGCTCTGAGAGCAATTTGACAGTCTCCTTAGGAAAATTTCAGCACCTCCCCTTTGGCCGTGAAGGGTGGCTTTTATAGCCATGGCCAATAAGTCGAGCTCGGGGCTTATCTTTGGGTGGGATTTGCTGCTTAGGTGGAAGGTAGCAAGACACAAGTGACCAATGAGGGGATGCCACACTCATAAGACCCAATTTGAATTTCGGGGGTATGGGGGCGCTCGGTTTTAGCTGTTCTGGTAGCCTAGGTCGGCCGACTAGGACAGGGATGGTGGCTGGCAGGCTGATGAGAGGTAAGAGAAGGGTTCAGTGCCATTAATTGGGTTGCTTACTTGAGGGTTAAGGGGAGTTATGGGTTAGCTGAAATGAGGAAGATCCATTGGTCCTAAGTGAGGGACCTTTGGTCCATGGCTCAATGAGCTTGGGTTGGGTTTGCCCAGACCAGTCCTAGGGGTCCTAAGGTTGGCTGCGATGGAGTTAATTTGGTCCATTTGGTTCAATTTAGGTGACATTGAGTCATATGGTCAATTTTGGTCACTTCCGTTCAAGGTTGCGCTTGCTTGGGTTCATGTTTGGGCTAACTTGGGTTTGAGCTTAGGTTGAGTCCAATTGATTGAGCAATTTTGTGAAGATGATTGTTACAAAAGATTTGGGAAGGGATTGGAGTGGTTTTGAATTGGTTTGGGGGTTCCATTTGGCCATTTGGTGCAATTTGGGTCATTTAGGCCAACTTGGGTTTGGATTAGGCCAAGGTTGGGTTAGGTCTCAATTGATGGGTCAAAATGATCAAGAAGGATGTTATGAAGAGTTCTCAACATAAATTGGGTGCCAATTTTATGATTTGGGACAAAATTAGGGATTTTGGTTAGACTTAAGCTCAAATTAGAGACAATTGAATATTGCATTTGGCCTAGGGGAGTGTCATGAGAAGTTTAGAATTCAAATTGAGGGGAAATTGATTGACATTGGGTCCAATTTGAGTGAAATGGATCACTTGGTCAAAATTAGAGATTTTGAGTTTGGGTTGAAATTAGGTCCAAATGTGGGTCAAATTGGGTTTGGATTTGGTTTAAATTGAGGCTAGAGATGTTGAATTTTGGTTTGAATTTGAAATTGGGGAGGATTGAAGTTAATTTGGTGGACATTGAGGGTGATTGGGCATTTTTGGATTAAATGAGTCAAATTGAGGTTTTTGGTTAAATTGGGCCAAATTGGTCAAATTGGGTCATGTGGTAGTTGAGAGAAATGAAATTGGGAATATTTAGGAGGTTTTGGAAAATTTTGGAATTTTTAGATTTCTTGGCTAGGAGGGGTATTTTAGTAATTTTGCAAAATTTGGGGCTATTTTGAAAATTTTGGTAAATTTTGGTTAAATTGGTTAATTTGAGTGGTGGGGAATACTTCGAAATAATTTTTGGAGAAAAATAGGTAATTTGGGTAATTTTGGGTAAAATTGTGGTTTAGGGGTATTTTGGGCAGATTTAGTGGCAGGGGGGTCAAAAATTGAAATTTTAAAAAATTAAAATTTTGAAAAAATTAAAATTTTGAAAAAATTAAAATTTTGAAAAAATTGAGGTTGATTAAAGGTGAGCAGTATGAGATTGTTTAGGTTAAGCCATGGGCCAAGGGCAACCCTCATTTGGTACTCTATGTGTTGGTACTAACCAAACCTTTAGCTTGAGGCCAAGAGCTTGGGGAAACCATCCACATGAGTTTCCAAAAGAGTAGAGAATCAATGTAGGATGTGTCTTGTTTAGGGTTGTGGGTGTAAAGTGTGTGTATTATGTAAGCTCTAGACCTCTCAGGGTAAATCCTAATGTCTGACCACCTATAGGAGACTTCTCTTAGGCTTCCTTATTATTGGTCTCTTCCTCCCAAAGGCTGGAGGTTAGGTCTTAAGCATATGAAAACTCCCGGTGAAGCAAAGAAGATTTGGATTTCTAAAGGGGGAGGGTTCAAAGAGTAGTCTTCTAAGAAAGTCATCAGGAGAGTCCTATAGCTAGACCATAGGCTATTCTAAAGCGAGACTAGACCTTGACCAAAAGTGAGGTCAACACATTATCAATCATGTTACTAAAAATTGACATCATACATCTATGAAATGTTTCAGATGTGTTACATAATCTAAAGGGCATTCGTCGAAAAGAAAATGTTCCATAAAAACTAGTAAATGTGGTCTTTTTTTATCCTCTTAAGCTATTGGTATTTGATGATAGCCGATGTATCCATCTAAAAAACAAAAATATTTATGCTCAGCAAGCCTATCCAACATTTAGTGTAGAAAAGGTAAAACAAAGTGATCTTTCCTAGTGGTGGCTTTAAATTTTTTATAATCAATACAAATTCACCAACAAGCGACTTGTCTCGTGGTTATTAATTCATTTCTTTCATTCGTCTCAACTGTCACTCCTTCTTTCTTAGAAGCACAATGGATTAGACTTACCCATGCACTATCTGAAATAAGATATATAATTCCAGCATCAAACCATTTAAAAATTTCTTTCTTTACTACTTCCTTCACCAATGAATTTAATCTCCTTTGTAGATCAGCTTTAGGTTTATGTTGTTCATCCAATAGAATTCTATGCATACAGATCGAATGACTGATTCCTTAATATAGCTAACGCACAACAAAAAACTTTTTTATATCTTTCAATGTATCTAGAAAATTCTGCTCTTGTAAATCATTCAAATATGAGGATACAATAACTGATAATGTATATAATTCTCCTAAGAACACATACTTCAAATGATTAGGAAGTATTTTCATTTCATGAGATTATACTTTTATTATCATTTTCTATAATTTTCAACGTCTCATATCTTTTCTGAACATAATCTAGTTCTTTATTATCTATCTCATCATATTTATCTTCCATTTCATTCCATCCTCAAATTTTAAATCTTCTTGTTCTATTTTTTCTTTAAAGTTTTTCTTAAAATGCTCATCTTTTAAATTGTCACACATGTCCATTCAAAAACATTCATCATCTTTTTCTGTTGCAGGGTATTTCATAGATTTTGATATATTAAATGTTACTTCTTGATTATTAACTCTCATAGTTAAATCTCCTTTTTGAGCATCTATCATAACTCTTCCAATTGCAAGGAATGGTCTCCACAAATTGATAGGAATTTCTTTATCCTCCTCCATATCTAAAATAATAAAGTTCACAGGGAAGAGAAATTTATTAACATTTACTAAAACGTCTTAAAAACTCCTTTATGATAAGTAATAGAACGATCAGCTAACTGAAGAGTTACCGAAGTTGGGGAAATTTCTCATATCCCCAACCTTTTAAAAGTTGATAGAGGCATCAGATTTATACTGGCTTCGAGATCACATAAGTCTGTTCCAAAAATTTTTTCTTCAATAGTGCAAGGTATAGTGAAGCTACCAGGATCTTTAAGTTTTTCATGAAGCTTTTTCTGAATAATTAGCGCTTATACTCTTCATTAAGTGCAGCAGATCTCGTTATCTCGTAAACTTCATTTTCTTATTTAATATATCCGTCATAAACTTCACATAATTAGACATTTGTTATAAGGCTTCAACAAAAGGTATGTTTACTGTTAATCTTTTAAGGATTTCTAGGAATTTTGGGAATTGTTTCTCTCTTTTGTTGCTTCAATCTTTGAGGAAATGGAGGTGGTGGTCTTTCAACTGTAATTTTCATCGGTTTATGCAGATATTTTAAATCAGGATATATATTATCATTACCTTTTTCAGTTTCCACCACCTTTTTTTCAACTTTAACATCTTTTTGCACTTTTGATTCCAATTCTTTTTCACTTCTTAACTCTATAGCCTTAATTTTTTCTTTATTTTGATCTTTTGAGTTAATTTCAACATCGCTAGGGAAAGTTTTTGAAGGTCTATTACTAAGTGCAGTAGCAATATATTCTAATTGATTTTCAATATATTTAATAGCAGCTCCCTAACTTTGTAATTGGTTAGCTTGACTTTGTAATTGGTTCCCTTAACTTTGTAATTGATTACCCATCTTTAATATCAATTCTTCCATAGACAACTTATTTTCCTTAAATTGTGGTTTACTATTGAAATCCGGAGGATAAGGTCTATAACTAGTGTTTCCCTGGTTGCTTGAATTTCCCGAAGGGTTCACAAAATTGGGTGGTTTTTCCAGTTTAAGTTTGGGTGGTAGCAGTGTTATTATTCCAGTTTAAGTTTGAGTGGTTTTTCCAGCTTGGATTATAATAATTAGAATAAGAATTGTTGGGTATGTGACAAAAGAAAAATATGTTGAGATTTTCATACCTATTTTTACTTGGATTTTAATGATATTGCACTTTAAAGAAAAATATTTTTGATGTTTTGTTGTAGGTATGTTGATTTATGAACATTTGAGCAAAAATATGCAAAAAAGAGGGAATTTGGAGCAAAAATGACCAAAATATGAAGATTTGACCTTGGGCGCCGATGGCGAGATTGATGGCGACGACGACGGATTTTCCCTAAAGTTCAGAAATTAAAGAGAAAAGAAGGCCGCCGACGTCGAGATCAACCCCGCAGACGTCGAGGTTTTCTCAATAGTGACAAAACCTAGTATTCTAAAAGGCCGCCGACGGCGAGAATGTCGGTTCTCTCACAAGGTGCATTGAATGTGGACGATTTTTGAAGTGATGCTTTGGCAACTCTTGAAAACTCTTCTACAACTTTAAAAGAGACAATTTGAGGCCGAAAATGGGGGTGTCCAGGGGTGTCCAAAGGGTGTCTGGGGGGTGTCCAGGGGTGTCCAAAGGGTGTCCAGGGGTATCCGTGGGTGTCCGCTGTGTCTATTAGTGTTTGTGGTGTCCTAAGAGTTATAGTGAGTAAGTTAAATTAGTGTTAATTGTGAGGAATTCTTCGAGAGATTGTAAGAGTGGAAGGAAAGTGAGAGATTTCTTCCTCCTTGTCGCTTCAAAGAAAAATTGTGTGATGTAAAGAAAAGAAGAGATTCAGAGGAACTTCAAGGAGTTTGCTTGGGGAGGAATTCGAGATAAGTTGTATTTACTTATTGTAGTTTGTATAATTTTGCTTTTATATATAAAATCCAAGTTTTGCCGTATCTTCTCAATGAGATCTGAGTAGTTTCTCTGTCTTTCTCCTTGTTTTGAGATTTTGTGAAATGATGATTTGAATTAGTTGTGCCAAGAGAATGTTAAACAAGTTGTGATGAAGATTACATCCAAGATTACTTTTAATTTGGCCAATCATTTGTTAAAATATGTTGATTTTTACAACTAAAATGAAGATTACATCCAAGATTCAGGGAGGTCAAAGTCCTTGAAAGTAGGGT
The DNA here is from genome assembly GCA_022702705.1 of Papilionanthe hookeriana x Papilionanthe teres. Taxonomy (NCBI): domain Eukaryota; kingdom Viridiplantae; phylum Streptophyta; class Magnoliopsida; order Asparagales; family Orchidaceae; genus Papilionanthe; species Papilionanthe hookeriana x Papilionanthe teres. The sequence goes on from CM040425.1 coordinate 56,478,870, forward strand.
GCAAATAAATAAGGAAATATTATTGATCGGGTGTAGAATTGAAGATTTTAGAGTGACAGACTAAAATCCTCAATTCAGTCCTATCGTTTGGGTGTTGAACTTTAGCCCTCAGGCGAGGGGAACGTAGGAGCTCCGAAGTGAGAGCCGGTATCCTCCACGTAAGCCATGATTCGATAACTAGACGTAAGATTAGTCGATGTTCTTATATGTACGGATCAGAATGATAAAAAATATCTATACTCTATTTGTGCACAACACAATTTGAACTAATTCGATTTATCCATTCACTTAAATTTCTTGACAAGGAGAAGGATGCTTGCTTATATATTGAACCTCACATTACAAACTTTATTAGTAAAATTAGTTAATTATTAGTAGAATTAGTTTATTAAAATTAAAATTACATCTTATTTACGATTGAATATTAGTGACAAATAAGCAATTTGAATTACAAGGTTGTGATTCTGTATTGGTTTTTAAAATACTTGTCCGTAACTTCTAATATATTCCCTGTGGGATCGATAACCAGGACTCCACTAGAGCCCTGTATTACTTGAGCGATACGTATACTTGCGTTGATAAGAGTAACTTTGCGATTATTGAATATTTTATACACTTCTTTATCAGATTTAAATCACGGTTAAGTTTTTGGTGTCATTGCTAGAGATTCAACCCTTTTAGCAGCAATATTAAATTCTTGCAATATTAAACTTACGCAAAGTATTTTATTTATAGCATTCAAAGTCTTGTGAGATGGTTGAAAATCTACTATTTGTCCCAATAAATTTTCCAGTAGCGCGTGAGGCGTTTGAGAATAGTTCATTCCGAATTGATCTATTTTCTTTGAAATCACAGCAATTTGAGAAGCCAACATAGATATTGCATCAGAATCAATGAATACTAGCTACTCTTTTTGAATTTTACCATTCTGAGGGCCATTGAAAATTATTAGTAGTCATCTCTTCATTTAAAGAATATGTCTTATCAAAAGGTTTTGCCACTAACGATCCACCAACAACAACGTCAATAATCGATCTAAGAGATCCCACTAATCCATTATAAAATGTTTGAATTATTAACAAATATGATAAAGCATGACGTGGACACTTCCTAAGGAGATCTTTAAATCTTTCCTGAACTCGTATATTGATTCCCTTAAGCTGACAATGAGATGTAATATCATTTCTAAGCTTAGTAGTTTTTGATAGAGGGAAATATTTTGACAAGAATTTTTGTGATAGTTCTCCCCAAGTTTTGATAGATCCATGTGCTAACGAGTTTAACCATGCCTTAGTTTTATCCCTTAATGAAAAAGGAAAACGTCTAAGCCTGACAGCATCGTTCGACACACTGTCATATTTAAATGTAGCACACAATTCTAGAAAACTAGCAAGGTATAAGTTAGGATCTTCATTCAGTGTTTCACCAAATTGATTATTTTGTACCATTTGGATAATAACAGGTTTAAACTTCAATGAATTAACAAGATCAGGATTTTGAATAGTTAAGTGAATTTCATCTGCTATAGGGTTAGTATAATCTCTTAAAGGTCTAGTTGATGTTCATTTTCATTTTTCTGATATCTAAATTATTCGCCATTTTGTTCAAATTTTTAGATTCTTTTTGTTGTTTTCAAATTTTTCTAACGGTACGTTCTAACTCTGAATCGTAAAGTACTAAACCTTCAGATCCAAAACTAAACATACACAATTACAATAAGCACATTTAAAAGCAAGCACACACAAATACTAATTAAGAAATAAAGGTTTTTACGTTACTACTCAATTTACTATTGCCTCCCCGGAAACGGTGCAAAAAACTTGATTGGCGCTGCTACCTTGGAATAAATTTTTGAAAAGTATTTTTAGTTTAATCATAAAGTATAATCAGTTTAATAAGAAAGCAACCAATATATACGCAAATATACGTATCGTTCAAGTAATACATGGCTCTAGCGGAGTTTTGGTTATCGATCCCACAGGCAGAAAACAAATCTTAAAGCATAGCACATAAATCCAATGCACTTAAAGTAAATACTAAAGTTGCTAAAATTTAATGATGCTAGAGATTTTAAGATCACTAAAGTACTTTATATACTTCAAATTAAAGTTAACTACTACGACAACAAGTTTTGTATTATAAGGTTAAAATTTAGAGAAAGTGTCCCCCCTTTACAATGATGTTATGGTGAGTGAATGATAAAAATTAGTAAGATTATTATATTATTCCAAATAGGAGCATACATATTCTTTACCCTCTTTCGAGTCTTTATTAAGAAAATTGGCTAATCCTTGGTTTAGTCCCAAAATTCGTGTTTAGGCTGCGAGGATACTGGCTCTCACTCTATAGGACCCACTTCCTTTCGCCTGAAGGCTAACTCTCGCTTTAGTTCCAAATACTAGGACCAAATTGGGGATTTTAGTCTGTCACCCTAAAATCTCCAATTTTACGCCCAATAAACATATTTCCCCCCATGAACAACATCACTCATTCATGGACATTGAATGTAATATTCACTATTGTTGTAAAAAGCATAGTCCTTCCGGATCGTATATTTCACTATATATTTTAACAATTCAATTGGCCAGATCGAAAAGTAAATGAAGTACAAAGTAAAAAATCATCACAATTTCTTAACATTAAATGACACATCCAATCTAAACCATCACTTCACCATATATCATTGCAAGGAGAAAGACGAAGAAATCTACTCAGAATTCATGAGGAAGATACGACAAACAAAGATTTTATATATAAAAATAAAGTCATACAAATAATAAGAAGTGAATACAACTCATCTCAATTTCTTCCCTAAGCAAATCCCTTGAAGTTTCTTTGAATCTCTTTCTCTCTTCACAACAACACACAATTCTCTCTTAGAATAGTATAGAAGAAGCAATCTCTTGCTTTTCCTGTCCTCGTACAACTCTTTTGAAAAGAATCCCTCACAAAAACAACACATTATACCAAACCTTAGACTCTAAACTCTTTACAAACATTTCCTCTCAACTCACACACACTTTACTTCACTCACACATCTTCTCTAGAATCCTCTCTTGAATTCTATCACCAAAATAATGTTAAAATAGTCTAGGGACGATTTCCTCAAGAGATGCTTCAATAATCCCTCTAAAAGTCGTCCAAATACATTGAATCTGACCTTCACCGACATTGGGCGCCGTCGGCGCCATATCATGCTAATTATTCTGAGCTCTCTGGAAACATTCGCCATCGGTGCCCATTCTGGCGCCGACGGTGCCAGAACATGAAAATTCTGGTTTTTGCCCTTTTTTGTTTCAAATTCGTTCTTTTTTCTTCTTTTTGCTTTAATTGCCTAAAATCATCATACTTATAGCAAAACATGAAAAATAGCTTTCTTTAAAGTGTAATATCACAAAAAATGAGTACTAAATATATATGAAAAATCAAACATATTTTTGGTGCATCAATTAGCTCATCCAATCGACCCCACCAGCCCATATGGCTCGATCGACCTACTTTGACTGTTGCATTGTTGCATGCTTGTTCGCTTACCAAAATTAGCACATTTACACCCTATTGTGAACTTGTGAGCATATGTCCACATATGCTCATAATGAGTATTCGTGCCTCCCACAGACACATTACTCCATATCTTTGCTCCGTGACATCTTCATGTTATGGTGCCCCAGTTCACTAGCATTTGCACTCAACTAGTGCACTCTTACATGTTTGCCTTGCATTACATCTCGCATGTTCATGACTTATATGGTTGAGTCTGCTTGAGTTAGCGTTCATACACATACTCATTCCAGACACCGATGTGTTCTCTTCGGGGATGGTTTACACACCAAGCATACCCGATGTGTAATTCTCTCTAACAAAAATTATATCACTTCCTCTTACGCACTGCATCAGACTACCGTAGGCACTCTCTAAGTAACTGCCTTTTTTGGCTCAATCACTCCCGAGTCACTGCCTCCTTAGCACATCACTCTCGAGTCACTGCTCCTTGACACACTCGCTCCCGAGTCACTGCCTCCTCGTCACACTCATCATCGCTTGAGTTGTATGTTTTGCATGCACTTCACCTGCACTGTTGATGTAGTTTTCATTAGTATATACCACTGCATAATTATGACAAATGTTTGTTATCCTGTGACAACACCCTACATTGTCACATCACATTAGATCATGTTGCTTTTTGATGTGCACTTCGATTGTCTTGACAAAAAATCTAGCTCGTTAGCTGAGTGACCTTCCGTTGGTCACAATGTGACAACTAGTATTACCCGCGAGGATGTCTCAGAGGGTAATACTAACTATTACATTCTGGACCAACATGCATATGTTGTGCTAAGCTTCCAAGTGGTTTAATAGGTGTCACTTAGGCTATTCCTTTTCTTAGTTCCTATTTTAAAGTATAAAAATTCATATTTTTATTACATATGTACCATGATTTCTAAACCTACTTTTAAATAACTCACATACCTAGCTTAGACCATACATGAGGTTAATTTTTCAAAAGTTTTTTCAATACCTACATCTTGTGGCACCTCTTAAAATCCTTGGATCGTTAGGATGTGACCAGAGTCTGTGACACCGTCAAAACCTATGCCAACCTTCTAACTTAACCCTGCACTTAGATTTTGTGATAGGACACTATGCTAGCTTGTGTGCTAGTCTAGGACTAGGATGTTATGTAGGCGTCTTTTAATGTCCTGGCCATAGTTCTGTGTTGATTTGGTTTCCTTAGCCAGAATCACTTTTGTGCTGCTTTGTGTGTTTGCTGGGTGTGAAACATGCATACTAGTATACTAGGTGTAGTCTTTTTACATGGAGCCATGCCTAATAGAGAATGGTCGTAATGATTTATTTAATCGCAGTTTTTGTATGTGTTGTTAGCTCTCCTCCCACAGGGCATGACTCATGACGTTGCATGTAGATAAGTTTATACTGACATGTTTTTATGCAGGTCGAGCCTTTTTTTAAGAGAGTTTATACTAAAATAAGGTATGGACTCGAGTTTTGAGGCGCTAGTGAGCAAAACAACGTGATGGGGACTAGGAGTTTGCTCATGTCTCGTACCTAATTTAAATTTCATTGATATATAAAATTAGGACCATGTGTGTCCTTATGTTATGCCTAGCTGCCCTTTTCTATTTTGTGATAAGTTACCAACCTAGTGGCACACGGCCTTTCTTATTCTTTTGAGTTGGCTTGCTTTACTTTTTTATTTCTTGCATGTGATTGTCAGTTTCACCATTTTTATTTGTGGATTGTTTGGGAATCATGCGCATAATTTAGGCTCTTTAGGATCTAAAATTTTAAATTTTCTACAAAAATCATAATACAAGATTAAGACTAATAAAAAATTTAGCATTAAAATATCTCAAGATTTTGAAAATCTGTTTTTACCTTTATGTATGACCTTCATCCAAGTCATAATAATTGGGCTCCCACGCTTAAGAATCGACTAATACATCATATTGCATGTCTCGAGGAGAAGTCCATATGCTTCTCCAACCTGACTAGCACAATATATTTTTCTACTTAGGTGATTGACTAGTGCACTTAGGGTGTCAGAGGCTTCCCCGACCTAGCCGGGGGATAAGTCCTTTACAAGAGTATCGCAGCCTCGTGGCCATATTTCTCTTCTCTTTTCCCCTCCAGTGGCATCCTAGCCCCTTTGGATGGTATAAGTCCCATCTTTGTATGTTCTAATACAGAGGGTCATAGGACTTAGAGTTTCCTTCTTTTTAACTTAGGGCTACCGAGGCCCCCTTAGACGACATAATTCATGGATTGCTGACAAGGAGGTCTTCGGTTATGTAGACCGATTACCTTCACGACCAGATAGACTTAGAGTCCCAATAGCTCAGGATGACAGATCTACGGTATCCTGATCCGACTATCTTTACTCGATTAAGACTACTCTTCCCTTCCTTTTATTACCTCCTTTGAGCCTTGCTGTTCCTTTGATGTTCATTAATCTCGTATAGGCCCCATTTGGGACATGGTGATTCACCTTCTATTCTTATGGCCCGGTTAAGCCTTGGAAGCATATTGTGGATCTTATAAGTTGTGTCGAGTATTTAATAGGTCCCTATCACCGAAAAGCCGACATCCAAATGGGATCGTACGAGACTCACTCAATTCCCGTATGGATCAATAAGAGCTTCGAGGGCATGGGGACACTCATGTGAGATAACAGATCTTTGTGACACCTTTATTGGTCATGATATAAATATAAACATGATTCTTTTAATCAAGAGTATTCTTGGGCAACCCGCGTGATGTAATTAACCAAAGATATACTTCTCTTTGAGATTTGTTATTGACTCCAGAACAAGCACACACACTTAAATCTCTCGCCGTAGGTTGCTTTCATAGGGTCTTCTTCGCTAATATGTTCCAAAGCTTTCTCGATCTAATCCCGTTTTGGAGGTATGCTTGACCAGAGAAAAAAGTATTGAGAAATTCATGCCAATATTATATTAACTTTTGATGAAATTGCACTTTAAAAAAAGATATTTTCTATGTTTTATTGCAGGTATGAAGATTTATAGGTAATAGAGCAAAAAGATGGAAAAATGAGCGAATCTGGAACGAAAAGGACTAAAAGAGATAAAAATTGAACTAGCCGCCGACGGCGATGAATATGCCGCTGACGGCGTGTTTTTCCTGAGAGCATTTGAATATATTATAAAGGAGCCCACCGACGGCGAGATCGAGCTCGCCGACAGCGAGCCTGAGCAATTGGCCTACGTTCTAGAAGCCCGCCGACGGCGCCAACAAGCCCGCCGACGGCGAGAAGGTCGGTTCAAGCAAGATACATTGAATCTGGTGCTTTTTGAAGAGGTGCTTAAGCAACCATTGGAAATCATTCTTCCTCTTTAAATAGAGACGATTTTAGGCCAAATGTGTCCTTTTTGTGTATTTTTTGTGTCCTTGGTGTGTCATTTTTAAGTGTTTTATTAGTGTATTTAGTGTGTGAGTGTGTTCTAGAGAGTATATTAGTGAGTTTAATTGAGTGTGTTGTACGAAGGAAGAGTCGGAGGAGCTTGAGGAGTACTGCACTGAGGAGAAAATTCGAGATAAGTTTTGTCTGTTGTTTTATAACTTCAATTTTATATGAAATCCAAGTTTTGTGTTATTCTTCATATGCATTTTGAGTAGTTTTCTCTGTCTTTCTCCTTGTTTTTGAGATTTTGTGAAATGTAAAATTAAATTAGTTGTGCCTAAAATATTAAATAAAAATTAAGATAATCTTTAACTTAAATCTTAATTTACTTTCAATTTGGACAACTGAACTGTTAAAATATGTTGATTTCACAACTAAAGTAAAGATTACATCCAAGATTCCAGGAAAACAAAGCCTGAAAAGAGAGTGCGAAATAAATAGGTAAATACTATTTATCGGGCGTAGAATTGGATATTTTAGAGTAACGGACTAAAATCTTCGATTCGAGCCTATCGTTTGGTGTTGAAGTGTAGATGTTAGCCTCGGGCGAGGGAACGTGGGAGCTCGCAGTGAGAGTCGGTATCCTTCCAGCTTACCGCGTGATTCGATGAACTAAGCATAGGATTAGTCAATATTCTACATGCCTGGACCAAAGGATAAAGAATAGGAATGCTCCTATTTTGCACAATATAATTTGAACTAATTTGGTTATCCTTTCACTTAATTCTGTTAAATAAGGGGAGAGATACTTTTCTAAATTGCAATCTTCCATTCAAAAATTAGTAATAGAGCTTAGTATAAGTGTTCTTTATTTCCGTATACTAGATAGTAATTGCATTTGCTAAAAATTAGTTCATAATCTCTAACTTCTCTGTGGGATCGATATACTGAGACTCAATTAGATACTCGTATTACTTGAACGATACGTATACTTGCGTTGATAAAAAGGGTAACTTTGCTATTAGTGAATATTATTTTTATACTGGTTAAACATTTATATAGTTATACACTTTTCGCCCCGAACCTGTCAATGCTCTTGGGCTATCACGTGAATTTTACCTTATAAAAGTTCTCTGTGTTCTTTCTCCCATTTATCTTTATTGTTGTATGTCTTTACTTTCTGAATTCTCTCATCTCCAGGTCATTCATTTGATCCAGAAGAGAATTTTACTCGGAAAAGGGAATCATACAACGATAGAAAAACTAGTGACTCTAAATAAAACTAAAAAAAGAAAAAGAAATACAATAGAGTGATCTAAGGGATATCCATTGACTCTTCTTAGCATCCTAAGCCTCACACCCTTGCTGATGTTTTTTTTTAGAGCCCCATCTTTTCAAGGATTATTATCACTTTATTTTCCAAATTATGCTACATCATCAAATCATCAATGAACTAACATGAGGCCCTCATGTTGTTAGCACTCCAAGGTGTGCAACACAAGCCGCCTTACCATATGGAAGCACTTCGAGAATTTCCTCCTATTCATCTTCTTTAACATAATCATTCATTGACATCAAATGCCTCATGACACTAAGGGGCACAAGGAGTGTCTAAATAGCGGCAATTTTTCAGATAGACAACCAACTGACCTGTACTTCTCATATGCACTAAAGTAAAACAAACCACGGTGGTGATCAGCAGAACAACAGACAATAAACCTAAGAGGATTAAAGACTCCATCGTAGATGAGATGTTTACCTTTTAACATTTCCTTAAGAAAAAATAGGTGAGATATATCGAGTGATATCAATCTGCACCCTTTTCAAAGCTTGAAAACTCTTATCCTCTACAAAAGTCAGTGATGAGAGGCTAGGAATCTCCCTTCCTAATTTTTTATTCCAACCACTTCTACCATGGGCAAAACAAAATTGCATCTTCAAATAAGTAGGCATCTTGTTTGTAAGACCCAATGTTTTGAACAGTGCGGAAAAAACCATTTCATTGCCTTAATCCTTCAAAAAGATGGCATGTTTGAATAAATTTGTTGACCATAACAAAGTATCTACATAAGTACATTATGGTCGTCATTGTGCTCGCAATTGAGTTGGGGCCGATTTAAGCAAAAATATGCTTGAAAAAGCTAGTTCAATATATTTACTACTCCGTGACAAAGTAAATCACCAGCTTAACTGAAATTATTTGAAGTATGTGCATATCTCATGCTCATGAATGGTATCAAGTATTTCCTTCTTCGCTAATACAAGTGTTACAACATTATTGAAGACATATTTTGAATGTGCCTCTGTCAATAACTCACCATCAACATGTGAACCCTTCTGTATTCTTGTTGAAAAGAGGATTCAACCTCCCTTCTCCATGATAGAAGCCATAATTAAGAAGAAACTACTAGTAAGAAAATTATGGGGTAAAAAAAGGTAAAGAGAAATAAAGGACAAAGTGACTCCAATTCCTTCTATTGCAAGATAAAAATATGTAATTGCACGACTTCAATACACTCGATAACAAGTACAAGGGGAAAAAACTCAAATAAAATCATAAATTATTGTGTATAATAAGTGCTAAAGACAATCTCAGATGACCCAAAAGTAGTTAATACTTCACTCTAGCAAAATATTTGTTCCAAGAACTAAAGCTCTATAAAATATCAATCGAGTACAAATATGGAGACATGACTGAATTGCTAAATATAGTACCATACATAAAAAATAAATAAGTCATTGTTATTGACGTGCTTCATACTGATAGTCCTCACTGAAGAAGGCGTCGAGGTACTAGTCTGCCACCGTCACAAAGTTGTAAAGATTGCCTAGTTTAAGGCGCTCTGGGCCAAAAGCCAATTTAGCCTTCATGGTCTCCATGCTCTGGTGGATACCTTTGAATTTTTTCTCTGATTCAGTAATCCCCTAGATCAATTTATTACAAGGACTACCTCTCTTACTTTCAAATTAGTAATGCTCTCATATGTTAACCAAAGCATCTTCCAATATGGTCAGTTATTCCCTTAATTTGTCATGCTCTACGAGATGAGAAGCAACATTAATCACATGTCCTGAAATTAATGAAGCTCTCTCAATCAAAGCAGGAACCCTCTAGTAGCTGGAACTATCTTCCCTTCGGGGACTCAAATATTAGTATGTTAAAAAACTTTAGATAGGGCCATAATATCGATATCACTTGTCTCCGAGTCTTCCACATTTTGCTCATCCAACATCTCTGAAAGTAGCTATAGATCATAGTCAGCAAGATAAAAGGCTTCAAATTGAAAAAATAATGCTACATTGCTGATACACAAAAAATATGGTAGGTTTTTCTATACAATTTGTACTCATTTTTGGTGATATTGCACTTTAAAAGAAGATATTCTTCATGTTTTGCTACAGCTATAATGATTTTAGGTGATTGGAGAAAAAGAAAGAGAAAAGGAACGAACTTGGAGCAAAAAGAGGCAAAATGGAGAAAAGCTTTCTGGCGCCGCCGGTGCCCAATTCTAGAGAAGTATTGAATTAAAAGGTAGCTCAGCGCCACTAACGCCTTATCCAGCGACGCCGGTGCTCAATGTCGGTGGAACTCAAATTCAATGTATTTGGACGTTTTTTGAAAGGGTGCTTGAGGAAACTCTTGGGGAATTCGTTTTGTAAACTATTTTAGATAGTTATGGACAGTATTTTTGGGTAGTGTGTGTGAGTGTGGTGTGGAAAAGAAGAAAAGAGGAGTGAAGAGAGTGTGTTAGGGTTTGTGGAAAGTGTGTTTTGAGATGGATTCTTCTAAGGAGTGTAGGAGAAGGAGGAAAGTCGAGTAGTCTTGCTTTTCTTACTATTCTAAAGAGAGAATTACGTGTCGGAGAGAAGAGAAAAAAGGATTCAAAGTAACTTCAAGGGATTCACTTGGGGAAGAAAGTGAGATAAGTTGTATTTACGTTGTGGTTTGTATGACTTTCCTTTTATATATAAAATCCATGTTGTGTTGTGTCTTCCTCATGAATTATGAGTAGATTTCTGTCTTTCTTCTTGCAATGTGATGTGGTGAAGTGTTACTGTAGACTTGATGTTGCAGAAAAATATTAAGAAATTGTGATGATTTTTGACTTGGGAGCATAAACTCCGCGCGGCGGACACTTAGTGCAATTTTAATTATTTTTGTAACAAGTATATAATATATTATTTAATCGCAGAGTTACTCTTTAACACAAGTATATGTATCGCTCAAGTAATACAAGGCTCTAATGAAGTCCTGGATATCGATCCCACATGGAATATTTTAGAAGCTACAGACTAGGATTATAGAAATCAATTCAGAATCACAACTAAATTGAAATTGCCTATCTGTCACTAATACACAATCGACGATAATATGAAGTTTTAATTAAACTAGCTCTACTAACGAGATAACTAATTCTACTTAAAGTGAAGTTCGAATATATAGCGAGAATCTTTCTTCTTTGTTAAGATATTTAAGTGAATTGATAATTAGAATTAATTTAAAATGGTGTTGTGCGAAATAAGAGCATACCTATTATTTACTCGCTTTGGTCCAAGCATAAAGAACGTTGACTAATCCTATGCTTGGTTACTGAATCTGCGACTAGGTTGGGAGGATATCGGCTCTCACTTCGGAGCTCCCACGTTCCACTCGCCTGAGGGTTAACATCTACACTTCAGCACCCAAACTATAGGACCAAATTGAGGATTTTAGCCTGTCACTCTAAAATCTCCAATTCTATGCTCGATGAATATTATTTTCCTATTTATTTGCACCCTAGTTCCAAGGACTTTGACCTCCCTGAATCTCAGATGTAATCTTTACTATAGTTGTTAAACTCAAGATATTTTAACTATTCAATTGGCCAAATTGAAAGTAAATTAAGATCTAAGTAAAAGATTATCGCAACTTCTTTAAACTTTTATGACACACTAATTCAATTTACCATTTCACAAAATATCAAAACAATGAGAAAGACGGAAAAGCTATTCGGATTTTATGGAGAGGATACGATAAAACTTAGATTTCATATATAAAAGTAAAGTTCTACAAACTAAAATAAATAAACACAACTTATCTTAAATTCTTCCCCAAGCAAACTCCTTGAAATTTCTCTAAATCTCTTTCTTTCTTTACAGTATGTGGAATTCTCCTTCGAAATGGCAATGATGAAAAGAGATCTCTCACTTCCTTCCACTCTTACAATCATTCGAAGAATTCCTCACCAATATCTCTATCTGAACTCACTATTTAACACACACAAAATAATAACAATGGACACTAGTGGACTCTCTATTTGACACTAAGTGATTTTTAGAAGACCCTAAAAGATCTTTTTAAGGACTCTTAGTGACTTTTAGAGGACCCAAATATGACACTTTTTTGGCCTAGAATTGTTCTTTTTAAAGTAGTTGAAGAGTCTCCAAGGGTTTTCCAAGCATCCCTTCGAAAATCGTTCACATCCTCGACCTCCGCCGTCGGCGGCCTCCCTTGAAATATATTCTGAACTCTCGGGAAAATCACGCCGTCTGCACCATCGACCTCGCCGTCGACGCCCTAGGTCAAATTTTCATAATTTGGTTTTTTTTGCTTCAAATTCGCTCTTTTTTGTATATTTTCGCTCCATTGTCGTTAAATCTTCATACCTGCAAAAAACACCAAAAAATATCATCAAAAATCAGTATAAAATAGACATGAAAATCTTAACATTTTTTCCTTGGGTCAGTTTTTCACTTTGAACTTCATTTACTTTTCGATATGACCAATTGAATTGCTAAAATTTGTTGTGAAACATCCAATCTGAAAGGACTAAGTGTTCTACAACAATAGTGAAGAAGTCATTCAATGTCAATGATTGAAGTGCGTAGTTCATGGACATTAAGTGCAAATAAATAGGGAAATATGATTTGATGGGCGTCGAATTGGAGGTTTTAGAGTGAAGCTGAAATCCCCAATTTGGTCCTAAAGTTTGGTAACTAAAGCTATGGTTAGTCTTTAAGCGAAGGGAAGTGAGAGCTCTGAAGTGAGAGCCAGTATCCTCCCAGCCTAACCTTGGATTCAGTGACTAAGCTTAGGATTTGCCAATGTTCTTTTCATACTTAGAAGATGAGGTACTCTGACGAGGGTTAAGAATATTAATGCTCCTATTTGTCATAATACAAAATTACTATCAATCTATATCAATCACTCTTCATATACACATTGCAAGAAGAAAGATACTTTTCCATATTTGAACCTTTCAATACAAAACTTAGTGTGTGTTAATTAGTCTTGCTTAGAAGTTTAGAAAGTAATTGTACTTAATTTAGTTTAATTATATTTGCATTACCAACTTAGATAATACTTGAATTTGTATTGTTAATTTAGAATTGGATTTCAAATCTTAGTTATACATTGATAAGTTACTAACCTTCCTCGTGGGATCGATAATGAGGACTCCACTAGAGCCCTGTATTACTTAAGCGATATGTATAGTTACGTGTACGGGGTGACTACCTAATTATTAAAATTGATCTATTGTGAAACTAAACTGAAACTATCTTTTGAATATTATTTTTAAAGACTATATATCTGGCAACACTGAACAGCTCGGTCAATTACCACTTGTGATGCAAGACTTAATGGGATCTCTTTCATTTGATAAGGAGTTCCCTAGTACAAACTCCATGATAGATTGTTAGTCGGTAGTCTGATCTGCAGTACACGCCAAACATCTAAGGTTGTCATGAAATTGGTGGTTTAGAAGCTTAGAAGGATGAAATGTAACACACTGACTAACAAAATCAGGCTCAATAAAGGCTACTAAGCTAGATTCTCCTTTTTCCTTGGGCACGTTGGGTGGTTGACCTTCTGCCAAGTCATTCAAGTCCAAGGGAATCTTTTTCCTTGAACAAGACTCGATATGAGGCGGCATAACCTTAATTATCATTCCAATTTCCCATTCAAGGGAATCTTTTTCAAAGAGCCTACAGTCTTGATGGAGAAATTAGAAGAAGAAGAAGCTTCCGTCGAACATTTTGTTGCTCAAAAAGCTTAATTCTCTTTCAAGATTCTTCTAATGATTGAATAGAATTTCACCAATGAATTAACCATTTTGTCCCTCTTCAGTCGCAAATGAAAAATTAATGGAGCACAGTAGGCTAAAATGAGGAAGCAAAAATCCTTTCCCGTAGGAGAACAAAGGCCTCGAAGAGAAAGAGGATCTTTCCATCGGAGTAACTCAAGAGAATATTCTCCGTAAGAAAATTAAAAAGTACACCGAGGAGAAGGTCAGTTTTGATATTTCATTGATCAGTATGAATATTCTAACTCTTCATAGGAAAAGCTAGCATGCTCCCGAGTAAAAAAAAAGATTTATCCTTGAATCTTGTTGGGTTCTTGTCTCGAATATCCCCACACTAGCTCATGAAGCCCAATGAAAACAAAGGATTATTGTGACTACAAAGAATCAAAGTATTCTAATTCTCGCGTTCTTCTCACAAAACCTAATCGAAGATCCAAGAGATTTGGTGAAATAAATGTATATACAAATATGAATATATACCTAAATAAGGCTTTCTTATTTGGAGTATGCACGGAGGCCAATGGATCATTTGAATGAACTGAGCCCACCATCCAAAGTGGTTTAATTGAGCCCAGTAGACGAAGCCCGAAGCATAGATTTATCTCTCCCATGGGAATGACCTAGCCCATTTATGGAGAGAACCATCGCAGATAATCATCGTTATCTGTAAGACATAAGTCCATCCTTCCTTAAAAGAGTCGCCTAACACACATGACACAGTCCTTTCACCAAGAAACCACAAATGGACGAAGTGCTTGTACGAAATGTATTTTTTATTTTCTTCTCCTTTATGTAGAAAAGAAAAGTTAAGAGAGAAGAAGGGAGCAAGCTGGGAAAGACCCTAGATCTTTCCGAGATGGACTATCTCGCTCACTTTCCCTCGATCACTATAGAGGAAACATTGTAATCCAAGAAGCTTCCTCCAGGTCATTTTTCCAGCTTGCTGAAGAATCAAGCTCGATAGGAATAATAAGAGACACTCTCTGAAGCGGGACATCCATACATTTTTTCCACTTTCCTTCTAAAAATGAGGGTTTTACCGAGTTGTATGTACTAATGAATAGGGTTGTAATCGAGCCAAGCCGATCCTATTATATCATTGTTTGAACTTGGCTTTATATAATTAGATGTTGTTCATGTTTGGCATGAGCTTGTGTCGAGCTTTAATATATTGTTCAAGCTTGATTTGTTTAATAATTTTTTAATGTTTGAACTTGATTTATACTTGATTTGTCTATGACAAGTGAATGAGTTTTTAAACGAGCTAATAAAAAAGGTAAAAATTCAAATGAGAATCTACTAATTAATCGATTATGAACTGTAAAATTTTTGAACTTTACTAATTAAATACATAATTCTTATTGATAGGACTACAATAATTCAAATTTTGTAAGTGGAAGAACTAAATTGATTCTAAAAATTATAGATATGATCATTTACTTAATCATAAAGAAAATAATAACAATAAGGCAATCCACATTAATCTCGTCGGTAATTACAGTGTGATTATCATAAAAAATGAGCTAATTACATTCAATGTTATGAAAACTTTGTAAGAAAAATCTTTCATGGACATCTTTTTAACTGTAAATATCTCATTCTAAATTACCATTCACTTATTAGTAAAATAAATGAATAATAATAATTAATTATGTTCATGTTCAGTTCATTTAGGCTTTGAGCTTTTTAAAAACTGTTCAAAGTTATTTATTAAGTAATTTGAACGAACGCAACCGAGTTTTAATCGAGTCAAATTTAAGTTAGTTATCAAGTGCATTGATTCAATTACAGCACTACTTATGCTGAATCCTAAATCCTAAAAAGGTTCAACAACAATTACAAGTCCCTACCATCCACTCAATTATACAAAGCTATCCACATTTTTATCGAAGATGGCTGTCAAGGGTATTAAAGATGCTATTGCTGATTTAATCGCAAACAAACAAAAATCCCAAACAGGTGGCTACATTGTGCATTACGAAAGCTGGCTGCTCTGCTGACAAATACAGGTAAGCGATCGTCATGCTTCAGTCCGTGACCTACTGGTCAGCGGGTACTCCTGGTTCCGCCCATCCCTACCACTTTGTGGTCCACCCGTCCACCTACACTTCTGATTCCGCCCGTCTTTAAAGACTTGTGGTGCTACTGGTATCTTGCGAGCTGTCCGAAATAAATCTAGTTGGAGTACGAACGTTTATATTTCTACTAGTTTCTTACTTCCTCAGTAAGCAGTAAAGAACTTTTGCAGTTCCACTTTAACATGTTACTTGTTACCTGGTTCTTTTTTGACGTCACACGTCAAATAAGGAAAGAAAAAAGAACAAAATATCAGCTTTAATTTACATGATGAGCAGAAGAAGAATCTATTTTTACAGCAGATAAAAATAGACAAACAAGGACGTAAAAGCGAGAGAATAAAAAGAATTAGATGAATTCACGGGAACCAGCAACGTAAGAGTGGAATGATATACCAGAAAAGAAAAATATCACTTTGCAGCTTCATTCATTAGACCAAAACACGGAGAAGAGAAACATTACGTAGCCCACTTAACAGTGAAAGAGTGAAGATTGAGATGGTAGAAATACTTGTTTTTTGAGATCACAGGGCTTCCCAGGCTTGCTCATGATGAAGAGATCTCAGGCAGTTCAGCGGCTTACTGCCCCAATCCGGCAACTGAAGCGCAGAACATAGGAAGAAATTTACATGTGTCAATCGTTTTTTATATAGATCCTTTGAGTGAATCACTATTCGATCTCAGAATAATCAGTTTAGTTATGGTTTTGCAAAGCATAGTCGCAGAATTTAGTGTTCTTCTATAAATAAGAATAGCTGGGCTTTATGCAATAAAAACAAGAAAAAAGCGCATTTTGAAATGTAAATTTTTTTTTAAATGGAGATCAGTACGTCTTTCATTTATTAAAGTGATGGAAAACTTTAAATTTTGAAGTTATTCGTTTTTAAAGCATTAAAAATATAAGGAATATTTACATACATACCACACAACTCTTATGCATTAAAGTTTTTATCAGCTAATTTTAAATTTTCATATTTATGACACTTAAACCATGCATGCAAATGTGTATTTCAGTTTTATAAAATTTAAATAATGTTATTTATTGATGTGATATGATAAACTTAAATGTTACAAATAAAAAAATTAAAGGTTAAAGGTTTGATATGCAAAAAAATTAGAGTTATGGTAAGTGTATGCAAGTCCCCTGAAATATAAATTTCGATATTAAATTTATATTCCACCAGTACCGGTACTTTCTGCTTGGTTGATGGAAGGACCACGGGACGGAACAATTTGGATGTTCAAGCTTTTGGAAGAAGAACCGAGACCGACATGCAACTTCCGGTCCTTTATTATATTCTTAACCCTAACAGTTGGAAGTTGCCGAGCAAGATAAGTTGTACATAACCCTCCGGACCAACCCGAAACGGGAACATGAAGGTGAAGAGTTCCGTCGACCACGAGATTCCCGACTGACCGTAGAAGATGACATGTTATAATGACAGATGGAATTGGGCAGGATTTGGGCAGGAGTGACTCCATTATAATTGAAGAAGACTTGCAGCTTTTGGCAGAGAGGCAACCTCAAACCAAAGCACGATTTGTTATGTAGAAGATGAAGTCGTCGCCATATTGAGTGGTCGTTGGCCGTGCTAGCCAACGACCCAAAACTAGATGGAGGAATCATAGATGCAAGCATATTAAATCTGGACCACTTCCCTTTGATCATCATCAACCATTCGTCGCGAACATCAATACAAAAATTGATTAAATTTACATCGTATCAGAAGCAAAACAAAGGCAAATCCGTCGATAATATGGGATTATCGTCGGATTTCCATCCATTTTACGTCTGTTTTTTTGCGTGAATAAATCGGAGGTTGATAATACAATATCTGTCGCATTTGCATTGCAAAAATTTGACTTAGTTTTTTGCATCGTATTTGTGTCTTATTTGCATTGGTTAATATTGAGATTATAGACTAAATTTGCATAAAAAAATGAATGTAAAGTTTTTGTGTCGGATTTCCAACGGATTTGCGACAAATAATATCAAAGACCGGCGAAAAATAATTATCGTATATGTGTTGGAATATGCGATGCAAATCGAACGCAAATCTGTACTACGAAAAAAAATAAAATAGAATAATGATTATATTCGTACAACCTGCATGCAACAAACAATGTATTGAGCATCATAATAAGCAATCTCGAAATCTGAATGCCACTGAAGATATTCACTATCATGATCATGTCTCCGCTCTAATCTTTCAATCCTTTGATCTATTCTCCCAAGTCTTTCATCAAACTTTTCAAAATTTTTTCGCTGCAGGGTCATCTCATTTATCAAATCATAAAGAGTAGGAGAGCTAGATGCAGGAGGGTCATAACTAGTAGAGGGGATATCTCTATTGGTAGAATGTGCTTTACTCCTACTCCCAGATCTCCATTCTTCATGGGATTCGTAAGTCTTTAAATTGACTTTACTATATACCCATTCTTCATCGTCTCTAGCTTTCACTCCAGATAATTGGCAAAGTGCAAAAATTAGGCCAGGATGTCTAAATATCCACTTAATTCACTCATTGTCGTGGCCATAATATTCTTGTAAATAATACTCCCCACATTTATACTTCTATTGTTACGAATACGAAATTCGAAACGAACTTTATCTCTCGATACTTCACTATGGTGATAGGTAGGTAGCGAGTAGAACAAATGAGATAATGTCATGCCTTAGCTGTGACATTCATCATAGAAAGAGGAAAGGTAATCCGTTCACGATGCTTAATTTTCCAATTCCCTTTCCCATTAGTGGGAAAGTCAATAACATCATCTAACGGACCTTCCATAGTTCCAAATGTTTCATACTCGCTAGAATAATAATCATGAAGCTCGTAAAAAGAATTAATGCAGGTAGCATTAAAATCAACAGAAAATCCTCTTACTTTGACAGGCTCGTCCTCAACTTGAGTTAGATTTGCATAGAACTCTTTTACAACTTCTACAACAGCCTTGTTAGTAGAGTAACAGAAGTTCTCCCACTTTCGTTCTCTAATAACTCGTTCCACCTCTCCTCTAGGATTATCGAAAAATCGATCTTGAATACATTTCTTTCCTTAGAAGATTGAAGTCTATCTTGATTGGGCTTTAACATTTATAAACCGAGTCTCGTCAAATTCTAGTCGCCTTTTTTGACATGGAGCCATTTTTCGATCTATCAAAATTACAAAAATCCAAAAGTTTCCAAAGGTGACTTAAAGCAATCTAAATCAAGTTCTATGAATTTCTTTCAGTCTTTTCTCCACATTTTCAATTTTTCCGAAATTCCTCAATGTGGAAGAAATTCATGGTGAAAATAAAAAATTTTTACATAGGAGGAAGCTCTTATCGAGGGAAGTTGAAATCCGGTGTTAAAATGGGTTGAAATCGCTCCAAATCCAAGATCTCTCAAGTCCTAGGTCGAAATTTTCGGTAAATAAGGGATGAAGACGATGAATAGTGGCGGTTGACTGGTTAAAATCGCGGTTAAAAGGTAATTTTTGGGATCTCGCTATTGGTAGGGTCGTTCGCGCTGTCGGTGAGCTTAATTGAATTTAATTTCAATAGTCTCGGGAAAAACACGCCGTCGACAGCCTCAAGCGCACCGTCGGCAAGATTCTTAAATATTGATTATTTTTCAAATTTTTACAATTTCGATCAAATTTAAGCCTCGTCGTCATCCGTTCAATCATTTTAAACATAAATTTTAAGTGATTAAGTGATGTATTAACACAAATAAACATACACACAATAAAACTTCACAATTATATATTAAATCCAAGTGTTACAGTACACATTACATAACAAACAAGCCAGGTATTTTCTCAACCTAATTTCCTCAATTCAGCGTCACAATCCATGCCACAACACACTAAACGCTGAAAACAAACATTTCAAACATAATCTCAACTATATTGAGATTAAAAAGCAAACAAATGGAAAACAAACAAACAAACATAGTTCAAATCAAGTTCAACATAAAGAAATATATAAAGTAAAGCAATTCTACTACTCTTCTGAATCAGTGCTAGTTTCTCTTCTGATATCACCCATCGCTTGAACATGGACAAATAAGTTCTAGAAAGGTCGGAATGGGAATTCTTCAGTTGAATTTTCTTCAATCCATCCCATTCTTCTCATTAAGTGTATTAAACTTGCTTCGAAATGTCTAGTATGATCAAAATGCTCTTTCATTCTCCAATCAAGGTGATCAATGAAATCAGAGATATTGTTAACTTAATTCATTAAATTTTGTACCTGGTTCTCCAAATTCTTGATTCTGTGTAAGATCATCGGTGTCTTGTTCGCTACAAGAGGTTAAATTTGAACAGAGTTTTTCGATGCTTGATCCATATTCACGCCCATATCATTCTCTTCATCATTGGCTGGGAACATTCTGGTTGGGTCTAAAGGTTTCCAAGGTAGTAGTACCTTTTCCCAAATCTCGTATGATACTTGAAACAGACTGCATATTAAGAAAATTGTTGAAGGATGTCCAAGCCCTTGAGATGATCCTTGAACGATTAGGCCAAAAACAGACTTCACAATAATTGATCCAATATCAATTGGCCATCCCATTTGAATGTAGTAGTTCAATATAACACTCTCTTTGGTGACTTTACCGATCTTCATTGTCGGTAATAATTTTGCAGATATGAAAAAGTGCCAATGTCTCAAAACGGGATCTAAAAGTGTAACAGAAAAACTGACATACCCGTTTTCTCTAACTTCCCAATCTTCAGTTTCGTTCGTCAAATATTAATATATTTCATTCATCTTATCTCTCGTCGGCACAAACAAGAATATTCTCAAGCATGTACAATTCATTAATTCTTCCAGAATTAAAAGTTATCCACCTACCTCGCACATAGACGCTTCCTTGGTTGATTTCTTGTAAATTGGCGTAAAACTCCTTCATTGCAGGAATGACTATTGTGGCAGTAGTGTAGCAAAATACTTCTCATCTTCACTGCACGATCATTTCTTCAATTGCTGTCGAAGAATTGTTTAATCCTCGATTCACAAAACCTCTTTCTTTAATTAGGCTCCTCTTTGATATCACCTTGTTGTAAAGTCATTGTACCTCGACACTGACAAACTTTCGCCGGTTGAACACTCGAAATCTTGGGTGATCTATGGAATTGGAAGCCATTAGAGAATAATTCAAGGGAGATTCCATTCGTTTTTTAGAAATGTAGAGTTTTGGAACCGTCCATAGAAGTTTATAAGGGATAAATTCGCCTAAAACCGCCAAAAACTGTCGTTTCAAACTCGAAAAACTGCCCACTCACCGATCTCGCTGTCGGCGGCCTCGATGGCGACGTCGGTGAGCTTTGTGCAATTAAATGTTAGGGCCCTCGGGAAAATCCCGCCGCCTGCAGCGTCGAGCACGCTGTGGTTAAATACGTTCCAAATTTTCTCCATAGATCCAAATTCTATGATGATCAAAGGGTAATTACAAACAGTAGAATTTAATACTATTACAAACTAATGATAAACTCAAACAAACACACAACAAATAAAGATAACTATGGGTTGCCTCCCATAAAGCGCTTGGTTTAACGTCGTCAGCTCGACCTATTTAGGTGTTATTCAGGTTGACTGAGCATTAAAGCCTCTTTAAAGTTTGGTCTTTTCCCTCAAAATATGGTTTTAATCTATGTCCATTTACTTTAAATCTATTCTCAGTCTTTAGATCTTCAATTTCAACAGCTCCATAAGTATAAACCTGAGTTACAGTAAAGGGTCATAACCAACGAGACTTCAATTTCCCAGAAAATAACTTCAAACTTGTATTGTAAAGCAAAACTTCTTGTCTTGGTTCAAAGTTCTTTTGGTTAATCTTCTGATAATGTCTTAACTTCAGCTTTTCATTATAATTTATGTCATTATTATAAGATTCATTTCTTAATTTTTCTAATTCATTCAATTGTAACAATCTCTTTTCACCAGCATTTTTCAATTTATAATTGAATTCTTTAATCGCCCAATATGCTTTATGCTCCAATTCTACTGGTAAGTGACAAGTCTTTCCAAAAATAAGTCTGTAAGGAGTCATACCAATAGGAGTTTTATAAGCAGTCTTGTATGCCCATAATGCAGTATCGAGTCTTGCAGACCAATCTACTCTACTAGGATTTACAGACGTTTATAAAATTTGTTTAATCTCATGATTAGAAACTTCAGCTGGACCATTGGTCTAAGGATGATAAGCAGTAGAGAATCTATGAACAATATTAAACTTTTCTGCCAATCTTTGAATATATTTATTCCTAAAATGGGATCCTCCGTCAATGATAATCACTCTCGGCATTCTGTATCTCATGAAAATATTTTTCATTAAGAGTCTTGAAACACTTTTAACATCACAATGAGGTAAAACTTGTGCTTCAATCCACTTTGATACATAATCAACCACAATCAAAATATATAGGTTCCCAAATGAAGGAATAAATGGTCCCATGAAATCTAATCCCCAAACATCAAAAATCTCAACTTCTAACATGAAATTCAAATGCATTTCATTTCTTCTAGATATATTACCTACTCGTTGGCATCTATCACAAGTTTTGATATATCTATAAACATCTCTAAAAAGAGTAGGCCAATAAAATCCAGCTTGTAAAATTTTATATACAGTTTTGTCAATCCCTAAATGTCCTCCAAATTTAGAATCATGACATTTTTGAATAATTAGTTCAGTTTCTTCATAAGGCATACATCTCCTAATAATAAGATCGTTACATTGCTTATATAAATATGGTTCATCCCAAAAATATGCTTTTGCATTATGAATGAATTTTTTCTATTGCTGCAGTGTTAGCATAGGTGGCAAAATATTGCTTACTATATAGTTAACTATATCAGCATACCAAAGTATTTTCCACTCATTTATATTATAAAGTTGTTCATCAGGGAAACTGTCTGTTATTTGATTGTCGGTGTCAGATGATTCATGATATTCTAATCTCGACAAATGATCAACAATTTGATTGTCAGTTCCTTTTCTATCAATTACCACAAAATTGAATGCTTGTATCAAAAGTATCCATCTAATTAATCTTGGTTTAGTATCCTTCTTTTGCATCAGATATTTAATAGCAGAGTGATCAGTATGCACAATACATTTAGTCCCAATTAAATAAGATCATAATTTGTCAAAAGCATACACAATAACTAGTAACTTTTTTTCAGTAACCGTATAGTTAATTTGAACATCGTTAAGAGTTCTACTGGCATAGTATATAACCTTAAAAATCTTATCATATCTTTGACCAAGAACGGCTCCAATAGCATAATCACTAACATCGCACATTAATTCAAGTGGTTTCTCCCAGTCAGGTGAAAATATTACAAATGCTGTGATTAGTTTTTCCTTTAATAATTCAAAGGCATCTAAGCAGTCTTCAATAAATTCAAATTTCTTATCTTTTTCTAAAAGTTGGCATAGAGGTTTGGTAATTTTTGAAAAGTCTTTAATATAACGCTTGTAGAAACCTGCATGTCCAAGAAAACTTCTTACCCCTCTCACTGTAGTAGAAGGTGGTAGTTTTGCTATTACTTAGATTTTTGCAGGGTCTACTTCCATGCCATTTTCTGAAATTTTATGCCCTAATACAATTCGTCCTGCAACCATAAATTGACATTTCTCCCAATTTAGAACTAAATTAGTTCTTTCGTATAACTCCAAAACTTTTTCAAGATGATTTAAGCATGCGTCAAATAATGTTCCAAATACAGAGAAATCATCCATAAATACTTCTATTCCATTATCAATTAACTTACTAAATATAAACATCATACCTCTCTGGAATGTTGCAGGTGCATTACATAATTCGAAAGGCATTCTTCTAAAAGCAAGTGTTTCATAAGGACTAGTAAATGTTGTTTTCTCTTAATCCTCAGGAGCAATAGGAATTTGATCGTAACCAGTATATCCATCCAGAAAGCAGTAGTACTTGTCTCCAACAAGTCTATCCAACATTTAGTCTAGAAAAGGAAGAGGAAAGTGATCTTTTCGGGTGGCGGCATTCTATTTTCTATAATCAATACAAATACGCCATCCAGTAACTTGTCTGATAGGTATTAATTCATTATTCTCATTTGCTTCAACATTTACTCCTCCTTTCTTAGGAACACAATGAATTGGACTTATCCAAGTACTATCCGAATTATGATATATAATTCCAGCATATAACCATTTTAAAATTTCTTTTTTAATTACTTCTTTCATAATAGGGTTCAGTCTCCTTTGTGGATCAATTTTTCGTTTATGTTCATCTTTTAATAACATTATGTGCATACAAATTGAAGGACTAATTCCCTTTATATCAGCCAGAGTCCATCCAAAAGTTTTTTTGTACTTTTTTAATGTATCCATTAATTTTTGTTCTTGAACTTCATTTAAGTCTGAGGATACAATTACTGGTAGTGTTAAAAATTCTCCTAAAAATACATATTTCAAATGATTTGGAAGATTCTTTAATTCAAGTTCAGGTGGTTTTACAATTGATGAAATTAATATTTCGTTCTCTGATGCTGTTAAATCAAGCCTTTCAAATTGTTCCTGAATATAATCAGCTTCTTCACTATCAATTTCATCATATTTATTGTTTTCCATATCTTCATTTTCTTTAAATTTTTCTTTGAAATATTCTTTTCTCAAATAATCACATATATCCATTCTAAAACATTCATCATCTTTTTCTATTGAAGGATATTTCATTGACTTTGAGATGTTAAAGGTTACTTCTTGATCATTTACTCTCATAGTCAACTCTCCTTTTTGAACATCAATCATGACTCTTCCTGTAGCTAGGAATGGTCTTCCTAAAATGATTGGACTTTCTTTATCTTCTTCCATATCTAAAATAATAAAATCTACATGAAAGATAAATTTATCAACCTTAACCAGAACATCTTCTACAACTCCTTTAGGATGTGTAATAGATCGATCAGCTAACTGTAGAGTTATAAAAGTTGGTGCAATCTCTACTATTCCAAACCTTTTAAAAGTTGATAGAGGCATCAAATTTATGCTAGCTCTCAAATTACTTAATGCTCGACCATAAAATTTTTCACCAATAGCACACGGGATAGTAAAACTACCAGGATCTTTAAGTTTTTCAGGAAGCTTTTTTTGAATTATAACACTACACTCTTCACTGAGTGCAACAATCTCATGATCTAGTAACTTCCTCTTTTTGTTGAGTATATCCTTCATAAATTTAACATAATCAGGCATTTGTTCCAAAGCTTCAACAAAAGGAATATTTATTGACATTTTTTTTAAAATGTCTAAGAATTTAGTAAATCTTTTTCCTTTATCTTGTTGCTTTAGTCTTTGAGGAAATGGTGGTGGTGGTCTTTCAATAGTAATTTTCATAGGTTTCAAAGGAAAATCAGGATATAAACTTTCATTTTCTCCTTCAGTTTCTACTTTTTCCTTTTCAACTACAGTTTCTTTTTGGACTCTTGTTTCCAACTCTTTTCCACTTCTTAATTGAATAGCCTTAATCTGTTCTTTTCCTTGTTCTTTAGGATTTACTTCAACATTTTTAGGTAAAGTTCCAAGAGGTCTATTGCTCAGTGCAGTAGCAATATGCCCCAATTGGTTTTCTATGTTTTTAATAGCAGCTCCTTGACTTTGTAATTGATTTCCCATATTCAAGACTAATTCTTCCATAGATAATTTCTTTTCCTTGAATTGTGAATTATTATAAAAACCTGATGGATTAGAAGGTCTATAATTGGAATTACCCTGATTATTTACATTTCCTAATGGGTTTACAGGATTGTTCCCCAACTAGGGCTTAACAGGATTAAAATTACCTTGGTTATTCCAATTAAAGTTTGAATGATTCTTCCAACCTGGATTATAATAGTTTGAATAAGGGTTATTTTGTCTATTATTTATCAAATTTATAGTTTCATATGAAGATTGAGCATCTACAATTTGTCATAATGAATTTTCCTCTAATACTGGAGGTGTTTGAGGATGATTCAGTCCATATTGATCTATTTTCTTTGAAAGAGCAGCAATTTGAGAAACTATCATAGTTAAAGCATCTGAATCATGAATACTGGTACTCTCTTAGGATTTACCCATTCAGCAGGCCATTGAAATCTATTGGTAGCTATTTCTTCGATTAAAGCATAAGCTTCTTCAAAAGGTTTAGACATTAATGATCCACCAGCAGTAGCGTCAATAATGGATCTAAGAAATCCTACTAATCCATTATAAAAATTTTGAATAATTAACCAATCCAGTAAAGCATGATGTGGATATTTCCTAAGAAGTTCTTTAAATCTTTTCCAAGATTCATATATCAATTCTCTCTCATACTGACTGAAAGATGTAATACCATTTCTAAGCTTAGCAGTCATAGATGGTGGAAAATATTTAATAAGAATTTTTGTGAAAGTTCCCCCCAAGTTCTAATAGATCTAGGTGCTAACAAATTTAACCAAGCCTTAGCCTTGTCCCTTAGTGAAAAAGGAAAAAGTCTAAGTCTGACACATCATCAGACACTCTGTCATATTTAAAAGTAGCACAAAGTTCTAAGAAACTTGCAAGATGTAAATTAGGATCTTCGTTAGGAGTTCTGCCAAATTGATAGCTTTATAGCATTTGGATAATTGCAGGTTTAAGCTCAAATAAATTAGCAGCTACATTTGGATTTTGGATGGTTAAATGGATTTCATCAAATGTAGGGTTAGCATAATCTCTTAGTGGTCTAGATTGATGTTCATTTTCTCTTCTTTGGTTGTTTACGTTGTTTTCCATTGTGTTAAGATTATCAGGATCTCTAGGTTCTTTTCTTAGTTTTCTATTTCTTATAACAGTGCGTTCTAATTCCGAATCGTAGGGTATAAGATTTTCAGATCGAAATCTACGCATACAATCGAAATGAGTACACAGAAAAACAGTTGACTAAATAATAACAAGTCGCAAATTCTTTTAAAAAGTTTTCTAATTGCCCTAAATCACCCGTTACTCTAGTTATGTTATATATCTATCTATCTTTTCTATCCTATCTAACTAACGCTCTAACTATCTCTGACAACAGCGCCAAAAACTTGAACTGCCCCGCGCACTTTGTGTTAATTTAAATTTGCTTGTATTTGATAAAGATGTGTATAAAGCAATTTAATAATCGTAGAGCTAATCTTTCAACGCAAGTATACGTATCACTCAAGTAATATAGGGCTCTAATAGAGTCCTGGATATCGATCCCACAGGGATAGTTCATATGCAACTGTCGGCATATTTTTAGGTTGAGTGTTTTGTTTTGAAAAGAGGTCGCCTACAGAAATTGTCGGCGAATTCTTAATTTAATTTAAATAAATAATTTGAAAAGTAGTATTTGATTTTGAAAATAATTTTTAAATTTGAAGATTTTAAGATATGAAATCAAACCGATCTCACATCCCGAATAGTTTACATAAACGAGCACCGCACCACAAACCGTGTATCTATCCCGAAGAATAGACACACTCGCTCGATAATGGGGCTCGATTAGATAAACTAGAAAGGTTTCGTGACATCCGTTTGGTCCGCGAACCAATTTTATAAGCCGACAAGTTCCCTCGCTTAATATAAATGAATTAAGTAGGGTTTATATTACTCAGGTTCTTAAAATTCCCTATAAGGGCAAGCCCCTATAGTTAATTACATCTTAAGTGACGGGAATCACCTAAGAAAACTCTCGATAATAATCAGTAGTTATGCTCTCAAGAATTTCAAAGTTTAAGTTTTCAAAGGATTGAATTTTGGAATTTCAATAGGGAATGGATCAAATTTGGAACATTTTATTTTGGGAATCCAAAGGAAGAAAGGTAGGAGAAATCACGTGATTCAAAGCGAACTCCGGTAATTTCCCGACTATCCTATTGTTTGGCTTGGATTTAGGAAAGCCCTAATGTTTATTTAGTATTTTGATCTTGCCAATTTTAATTAGTTAGGACTTATATTCGTATGATAAAATCATATAAATAGCCTCGAAGATGTGAGGGTTTATGTCGTATCGGACGACTGCCTCGGAGTCCTAAGACCGGTTAGGGCTTAATTTACATGATATGATCACAAATGCCTAATGAAGAGTTGAGGATTTATGTTGCACTAGGCAAACTTCCTCGAAGTCCTATGGCTTGGTTATTTAATTCTAAGAAAGTTTCGTTGAAGTAGACTCGTGTTTTGTCGATGACGATGGCCGTGTCGCCCACCATGCTTCGAGCTCCTTGTTGTAGAGGTTTAGTTTTAGAAGTCATAAATCAGGAGATGAGAGAAGTGTTCGGTTTAGAGAAAATCTTAAAATCCAGGTGTTTTTTAATATTTTAATTAAACAAATCTTAAAGTCGATTATAACAACACCGGTTAAGATCCCACGATTCCATCCTTCCGGCATCGTTATTTTTATCGGATTCACTTAGTCCAGATGAATTTGCTAAACTCAACTGAATGAGTTCCACACTTTCATTTAGATCGTGAGAAATCCCATTAGCAACACGTAGGTTACATCATCCGAGGTATTCCCGATCATCCAACAAGACGTTTTAATTTAGTTGTAGTTGTAGTTTTGTTGTTCTGTTTGTGATTAAATTTTGAGTTGTTTTATATTTTGAAATGTCGTGGCGGTGAATTTTATCTTCGTAATGACTTTTAATTTAGTTTTGGTTTCAGCTTTAGGGACTATCCTAAAGGTGTGGGTTTTCATGCAACGATTGTTTATCATGCAAGAAAAGTAAGTGCGATGCGATTAAATAAATTGCAATAAGGTAAATTTCAATAAAATAAAAGCGTACACTGGAGGGTCTTCCCGTCATCCCAAGCCGCACTTAAAACACAATTAGAATATTTAAGCATTTAAAGCAAGTTCCTAGTAAAGCTAAGGGAAGGGTTATCGTTTTCTACCAAGGTCCTACTCCTATAGCTAGTCATCTCCTATGACGTCTGTGTGCTCGGTATTTTGGTTCGAGGACGATTTCCTTCATCAAATAACAATTAAGTTCAATTGTTCTTATAAACATCCTATCATATCGAGGAAGTGCTTAAGACGAATCTTAAACATCTTTTCAATATTTCTAGGATTATTTTAAGTCCAAGAGAATTTAATTATACAAATGAATTAATCGTCCGGAGTTCAAGTTTTGTTATCTTGCTCGATGAACTAGGACATTTGAATATCCTATAAGTGAAGTAACACTTCACTTAACGCTCCGTTTAGGAGTTATGACAACAAAAGCTTTTGAGGGCAAATTGATGTTCAAATGATTTATGATTTAATTTAATTTCAGTTAATGGATTTAAGTTTGGAATAGTGTTCAAGTTGTTTTAGATTTATTTTTGAATTCTTTATGTCTTAGGTGATGTTATTTTTAATTCAATTTAATTTAACTTTAATTTAATTTAATTTGGTTTAGTTTCAATTTTAATTTAATTTACTTAATTTAATCTAATTTTAATTTTAACTTCGATTTTATTTTTTAATTTAATTTAATTTAATTTAATTTAATTTAATTTAATATGATTTAATTTAATTTAATTTAATTTAATTTGATTTAATTTAATTTAATTTAATTTAATTTAATTTAATTTAATTTGATTTAATTTAATATGTTTTAATTTAATTTAATTTAATTTAATTTAATTTAAATTAATTTAATTTAAATTTTAATTTAATTTTATTTTTAATTTTAATTTAATATTTTATTTTTTATGTTTTAAAGATGATTTAATTTTAATTGTTAAAGTATTAATTTAATTGAAATTTTAAAAGGATTTAATTTAAATAATTTAACTTTAATTTAATTTAATGATTAAGTCTTTTAGCATTTTAAATCTTAAATTTGGATTATCATTTTAATTAGGAATTAAATATTATTGAGATGATTAATTTAGGGATTCTTAAATTAAAGAACAAATCTTTTCCTAATAATATCCCTATTTTAATAATTTCAATTTTATTATTCTTCCAAATTTAATTAATTATTTGATTAAGGTTTATTTTAATTATTTTTAAATTGTTTAGTAGGTTTCTACCCTTTAATTATTTAAATTTCAATCATCCAAATCAGATTAAGATCAAATATTTTACTTTTTCATTTTATTAAGCCTAAAGTTTTAATTAATGGTTAAAATTTTAATTACCATTTTGCCCTTCAAGCTTACTAATTCCATAACTCACTAAATTGAGCTCAAATGAATTTGAAATTTTTATGTGACTTCACTCATATGTCAATAAAGGCATTAGAGGAGAAAATGTGATTTTTCTGTATTTAATTTATTTATGTAATTATTTTTGGTGGAAAATAGGGATTTCCAAGGAAAATTTAATAATATGACCAAGGGAAAGTTTCTGTCCTTAAGAAAATTATGGGACATTCCTAATGACTAGAGGACCACTTGGACCAATTTTGGTGATTTTTTGAATTATATTCTTTTTATTATAATTATTTTGAGTTTTGGAGTATTAATTAATTTAAAAATAAAATAAAGGTTGAAAAATGAATTTTATATTTTTTAAAAATCTCTCTGATATCAAGAAAATCAGAGAACCAATTTTTACAATTTTCTGATTTTTCTTTGATTTATTAGAATTATTTTAGTGGAAATGCTAAAAAATACATTTTTTTAATTTTAAAATTACCTTAGGGCTTTAAAATTTAATATCTCATCATATAAACTTAAGAAAAATATGGGGTTTGTTCCTAAGTGATTAAAATTCAAAATGTGACATTTTGGTGAATTTTATTATTGTTGTGATTTTTATTATTTTTTAATTATTAAAAATATTAAAATAATGGCAAAAAATCAATTTTAGAAAATTGAAATTTTAATTTCTTAAATGCCCCTGATATCAGAGAGGCTCCAAAACCAATTTGGTGAATTTTTGAAAAGCATTTTCAAAGTTATGAATTTTTTAAGTTTAATTTTGGCTAAATGGCTTAATCAACCCATTTGATAGGGCTAACCAAGTCCAATTGACTTCAAACTTTTATGGTGGGTTCCTCTGATCCTAAAGGTCAGTGGAGGATTAATTTCAAGTCAATTTGATGTATTATTAGCTCTAATTAATTAAAAATCCATTTTGGGTGTTTAAGCCAATTAGGGTTATTCCAAGTGAGTTAACTCAAAACCTATTTTTCCTAAGGTCCTCTGGTCATAATAAACATCACCAAATTTTCCTAGAATTTATTTCACAATATGCTAATTATTGGAATTAAAATACTCAAACTAGCAACCTAGAGCTGAAAAATCAATAACTCTTCATAGGGATGGCCTCTGACTTTGGAAAATTCAGGGAATGTTCCCAAATTCAGAGGCTTCAAAATCCCTATGGTCTCATGCCATGGTGAATTGTATGCATGCATGGAGAATTGAAAATGTGCAGAGAGTAAATAAATTATTAAAAATCAAATACTCAATGAAATTAAATGATTTCTTTTCCACATTATTCTCCTCTGTTCACTGAGCAAGAGGGTATTTTTATTTTACTTTTATGATTTTTCTACACAAAGTTATGCATTTTTGAAGTTTAGGGTCAAAAATAAATAAAATATTTCATTTTCCCGCTCAATCGCCACGTGTCGCTCCCTGATTGGCTGGCGCGGTTCTGTTCATGGATGCAGCTACCGTCCAACTTCATCAGCGCCGTCCGTTGGATACACGCCTGATCGGACGGCTGCTGCTTCTCTCCCCTAGTTCTATTCATCCAAAACCGTCCAACTTCAAACCTTGATATCTCCCTCGATTCTCAACAAAATTGAATGAATTTTTTTTTAAAATGATCGTCTAATCGAGTAGCACACATCTATACGGTGATGATATACTTAAAACATGTGAATAATTACAGAAAATTAAAACATGCTCGGTTGGAGGAGAAAAAATTTGATACCTTTGTCCAAGAGGTGAGGCCTCAATTGGAAATGATTGGATTGAGCTTAGGAGTGTTTGGAGAAGCTTTGGGAACAATTTGGCAGAGTTTACCCAAGGTAATCTTTGCATCTCCTCCACTTGGTCATGGAGGTGGGGTTTAAATAAGGAAGGTTATGGTGGAGCTTGGGTGGCCATGAGGGTTGGCTTGGTTCATTCATCAAGGTTTTTTGGCTGAGGAAAACTCACATGATTGAGCTTGATCTTGGTGCAATCAATTGGGTTATGCCATGTGTAAAGTCAAGGATTTAAATGGCATGGGTGTAAGGAGCATTTTTTGTCCAATTTGGGTCAATTCATGGTTTTGGCTTGGTTCACTCACCAAGGCTTGATTTGGGCTGATGTGAGATCATTTGGGTCAGCCTCACATATGTGGTGAAGTCCCCATCCAAGGTGAGGTGGCCAATTTTGGTTAAAGTGTATCATGAATGAGGTTAAAAAAGGTTTAGTGAAGGCTTAAGAAAGGCTCCCTCTCCTTGCCATAAGTGGCATGGTGAGGTGGAAAGGGCTCCCCATGGCTTGCATATGGCTTATGCATGGCTCCATGACTTCATTTGGCTTGCTCATGGCTTGGGGAAAAGGTTGGCTCACTTGCATGGAAAATGGTTATTCGGAATTTTGAAAACTTTGGATTCCATTGATGGGATTTGTCATGATGCTACAAATGGGTTGATTTCATGATGGTTTAAGACTTTGGTCAAATAGGATTATCAAAAGAATGATGAAGAAAAGGTTTCATGTGGGCTTGGAAATGGACTTTGGGCTTTTAAAATTTGGTAAAGGTGGGCTTTTAGGAAGGTTTAAGGGAGTGGGCTTTTAGGTTAGATAATGGGCTTTTGAATAGAAAAATTTGCAATGGGCCATGCCAAATAAATGTTGAGTTTTGTCTAAGGATGTGTCATGATTGATTTGAAACAAGTTTGGAGTGATTTGGGTTTGAATTGGGTTGGATTTGGGCTTCTTTGGTAAAGGGGTTAATGTAGGTCAAATTGGGCTAACTTGGGCCAATGTTGGGCTAGGGTTGAAATTGTTGTAAAATTAATGTTGGTAAATGTTTATGGGAGTGTTTCAAAGAGGTTTTGACTTTGGTTGGGTTTTGATTTTGGGGTTTGGGCTTATTTGGGTTAGGTTTGGGTTTAGGTCAAGATTGGGTCTTTTAGCTTTGGGTTGAATTTGAGTGGGGTTTGGGTCTAAATTTTGGGCAAATTATGTTAGTGTTTTATTTTTGGGGATGTTAAGGAAGGTTTAGAAAAGGTTTGGGGTTAATTGGAGTTGAATTGGGTGAGTTTGAGCTAAGTTTGGGTCATGGGTTCAAATCGGGCTTTAAGGTCAAAAGTGAAATTGGATTCAAATGTCAATCAAATTGGGCTTGGATTTGGTCTAGATTAGTGTTGGGGATGTTGAATTGAAGTTTAGAATTGAATTGGACCAGAATTTTGGTCAATTGGGTAGGTTTGGTTTGACATTGGGTTCACTTTGGGTTAAAAATGGGTCAAATTGGGGATTTTGATAAAAGTGGAGTAAATTGACAAAATTGGCCCATGGTGTAGTTAGACAAAATGAAATTGGGAATATTTGAGATTTTTTGGAATTTTCTGGGAATTTTCTGAATTTTTGGATTTTTTGGCTAAGAGGGGCATTTTGGGTATTTGGAGGGTATTGGGGGTATTTTTGGAATTTTTGGTATTTTTGGCTATGGATGATCAATTTGATTGGTGAGGAAATGTTTAGGAATGGTTTTGGGGAGTTTTGGGTGATTTGGAAATTTTTAGGATTTGGGTAATTTCAAGGGTTTTGGGTAGGCTGGGCGGGTGTAGGGTCCCTGGGGTCAAAAATTAAAAATTTGGAAAATTGAAGATTGGGTAATTGTAAGTGGAATGAAATCATTTTGGTTGAGCCATGAAGCCACATCAAGCCCACATGAGCCATGAAGGGACTCATTTGAGGCATCCACTATGTTGTTCCTAACCCTCTTAGCCAAGGGCTTAGGGGTTAAGGACCATCCATGTGAATCACCTTCATGAGTCGGGAGGTCAAATTGGGTATGGGTGTGTTTTTAAGAGGTGTGTGAAAGTGTAGTGTATAGGTGTAGTGTGTGTGTAAGTCGGCCCTTCACTGCACCAGTGCCACCTGTGGGCAATCCTAAGGCCAAAGAGTCCCATGGGAACTCATTCTTTAAACTTCCACATTTAATTTCAACCCTCTAGGTGATTAGGGGTCTACAATCAAGTTTGTGGAGTTTGCAGGGAGTTAGGAAGTGGTTTGAATTTCTAAGTGGTGGGTCCCAATTCTAATCCTCTAGGATAGTCAAAGGAAAAGCCTAAGGCTAGATCCTAAGTACTAAAGAGAAGAAGAGAAGACCTCACCAAAAATGAGGTCAACAGCAACAGACTAGGATTATAGAAACTAATTTAGAATTACAACTTTGTAAATCCAATTATCTATCTGTCACTAATATGCAATCGTAAATAAAATAAAGTTTTAATAAACTAGTTCTACCAACATTTAACTAATTCTACTAATAAAGTGAAGTTCAAATATATAAGCAAGAATCCTTCTCCTTGTTAAGAAATTTAAGTGAATGGATAATTAAAATTAGTTTAAAAATGATGTTGTGCCAAATAAGAGCATACCTATTCTTTATCCTTTGGTCCAGGCATAAAGAACATTGACTACTCCCATGCTTAGTTACTGAATCTGCGGCTAGGCTGGGAGGATACTGGCTCTCACTTCAGAGCTCCCACGTTCCCCTCACCTGAGGGCTAACTGACACGGGGGTGTTGGTGCGTGAATTTATAAGTGTTAACAAGTGTAAAAATAAATAGTCAATAATAACAAAGTTACCCCTTATCAACGCAAGTATACGTATCTTTCAAGTAATATAGAGCTCTAATGGAGTCCTAGATATCGATCCCACAGAGAAGTTAGAGATTATGAACTAATTATAGCAGTTGAAATTACTATCTAGTAAACTTAAATAAAGAACAATTATACTAAATTCTACTACTAATCTTGAATGGGAAGTTGCAATATAGAAAAGTATCTCTCCCCTTGTTAAGAGAATTAAGTGAATGGATAATCAAATTAGTTAGAATTATATTGTGCCAAATAGGTGCATTCCTATTCTTTACCCTTTGGTCCAGGCATAAAGAATATTCACTAATCCTATGCTTGGTTACTGAATCTGCGGCTAGGCTGGGAGGATACCGGCTCTCACTTCGGAGCTCCCACGTTCCCCTCGCCCGAGGGCTAACTTCTACACTTCAGCACCCAAACGATAGGACCGAATGGAGGATTTTAGTCTGTCACTCTAAAATCTCCAATTCTACGCCCGATAAATAATATTTCCCTATTTATTTGCACCCTCCTTTCAAGGACTTTGAACTCCCCAAATCTCGGATGTAATCTTTACTTTAGTTGTGAAATCAACATATTTTAACAGATTAATTGACTTGTTCTCCAAATGATTTTAGGTGATTGGAGAAAAAAGAAAGAGAAAAGGAACGAACTTGGAGCAAAAAGAGGCAAAATGGAGAAAAAGCTTTCTGGCGCCGCCGGTGCCCAATTCTAGAGAAGTATTGAATTAAAAGGCAGCTCAGCGCCACTAACGCCTTATCCAGCGCCGCCGGTGCTCAATGTCGGTGGAACTCAAATTCAATGTATTTGGACGCTTTTTGAAAGGGTGCTTGAGGAAACTCTTGGGGAATTCGTTTTGTAAACTATTTTAGATAGTTATGGACAGTATTTTTGGGTAGTGTGTGTGAGTGTGGTGTGGAAAAGAAGAAAAGAGGAGTGAAGAGAGTGTGTTAGGGTTTGTGGAAAGTGTGTTTTGAGAGGGATTCTTCTTTAAGGAGTGTAGAAGAAGGAGGAAAGTCAGAGTTTGCTTCTTCCTTACTATTCTAAAGAGAGAATTACGTGTCGGAGAGAAGAGAGAAAAGGATTCAAAGTAACTTCAAGGGATTCACTTGGGGAAGAAAGTGAGATAAGTTGTATTTACTTTGTGGTTTGTATGACTTTCCTTTTATATATAAAATACATGTTGTGTTGTGTCTTCCTCATGAATTATGAGTAGATTTCTTTGTCTTTCTTCTTGCAATGTGATGTGGTGAAGTGTTAATGTAGACTTGATGTTCCAGAAAAATATTAAGAAATTGTGATGATTTTTGACTTGGGAGCATAAACTCCGCGCGGCGGACACTTAGCGCAATTTTAATTATTTTTGTAACAAGTATATAATATATTATTTAATCGCAGAGTTACTCTTTAACACAAGTATATGTATCGCTCAAGTATACAAGGCTCTAATGAAGTCCTGGATATCGATCCCACATGGAATATTTTAGAAGCTACAGACTAGGATTATAAAAATCAATTCAGAATCACAACTAAATTGAAATTGCCTATCTGTCACTAATACACAATCGACAATAATATGAAGTTTTAATTAAACTAGCTCTACTAACAGATAACTAATTCTACTAAAGTGAAGTTCAAATATATAAGCAAGAATCTTTCTTCTTTGTTAAGATATTTAAGTGAATAGATAATTAGAATTAATTTAAAATGGTGTTGTGCCAAATAAGAGCATACCTATTATTTACCCTTTGGTCCAAGCATAAAGAACATTGACTAATCCTATGCTTGGTTACTGAATCTGCGGCTAGGCTGGGAGGATACCGGCTCTCACTTCGGAGCTCCCACGTTCCACTCGCCTGAGGGTTAACATCTACACTTCAGCACCCAAACTATAGGACCGAATTGAGGATTTTAGCCTGTCACTCTAAAATCTCCAATTCTACGCCCGATGAATATTATTTTCCTATTTATTTGCACCATAGTTCCAAGGACTTTGACCTCCCTGAATCTCAGATGTAATCTTTACTATAGTTGTTAAACTCAACATATTTTAACTATTCAATTGGCCAAATTTAAAGTAAATTAAGATCTAAGTAAAAGATTATCGCAACTTCTTTAAACTTTTATGACACACTAATTCAATTTACCATTTCACAAAAATATCAAAACAATGAGAAAGACAGAAAAACTATTCAGATTTTATGGAGAGGATACAATAAAACTTAGATTTCATATATAAAAGTAAAGTTCTACAAACTAAAATAAATAAACACAACTTATCTTAAATTCTTCCCCAAGCAAACTCCTTGAAATTTCTCTAAATCTCTTTCTTTCTTTACAGTATGTGGAATTCTCCTTCGAAATGGCAATGACAAAAAGAGATCTCTCACTTCCCTTCCACTCTTACAATCATTCGAAGAATTCCTCACCAATATCTCTATCTGAACTCACTATTTAACACACACAAAATAATAACAATGGACACTAGTGGACTCTCTATTTGACACTAAGTGACTTTTAGAAGACCCTAAAAGATCTTTTTAAGGACTCTTAGTGGCTTTTAGAGGACCCAAATATGACACTTTTTTGGCCTAGAATTGTTCTTTTTAAAGTAGTTGAAGAGTCTCCAAGGGTTTTCCAAGCATCCCTTCGAAAATCGTTCACATTAGACTTATTTTGTGAAAGAACCGTCAATCCCGCGATCGGCCGCCTCGAGCTCCGCCGTCGGCGACCTTCTAGAAACACTGCCTTGAACCGGCCCCACTGTTGGGGGCCTCGACCTCCGCCGTCGGCGGCCTCCCTTGAAATATATTCTGAACTTTCGGGAAAATCACGCCGTCTGCACCATCGACCTCGCCGTTGGCACCCTAAGTCAAATTTTCATAATTTGGTTTTTTTTGCTTCAAATTCGCTCTTTTTTGTATATTTTCGCTCCATTGTCCTTAAATCTTCATACCTGCAAAAAACACCAAAAAATATCATCAAAAATCAGTATAAAATAGGCATGAAAATCTTAACATTTTTTCCTTGGGTCAGTTTTTCACTTTGAACTTCATTTACTTTTCGATATGACTAATTGAATTGCTAAAATTTGTTGTGAAACATCCAATCTGAAAGGACTAAGTGTTTTACAACAATAGTGGAGAATTCATTCAATGTCAATGAATGAAGTGCGTAGTTCATGGGCATTAAGTGCAAATAAATAGGGAAATATGATTTGATGGGCGTCGAATTGGAGGTTTTAGAGTGAAGCTGAAATCCCCAATTTGGTCCTAAAGTTTGGTAACTAAAGCTATGGTTAGTCTTTAGGCGAAGGGAAGTAGGAGCTCTGAAGTGAGAGCCAGTATCCTCCCAACCTAACCTTGGATTCAGTGACTAAGCTTAGGATTTGCCAATGTTCTTTTCATACTTAGAAGATGAGGTACTCTGACGAGGGTCAAGAATATTAATGCTCCTATTTGTCATAATACAAAATTACTATCAATCTATATCAATCACTCTTCATATACACATTGCAAGAAGAAAGATACTTTTCCATATTTGAACCTTTCAATACAAAACTTAGTGTGTGTTAATTAGTCTTGCTTAGAAGTTTAGAAAGTAATTGTACTTAATTTAGTTTAATTATATTTGCATTACCAACTTAGATAATACTTGAATTTGTATTGTTAATTTAGAATTGGATTTCAAATCTTAGTTATACATTGATAAGTTACAACCTTCCTCGTGGGATCGATAACAAGGACTCCACTAGAGCCCTGTATTACTTAAGCGATATGTATAGTTACGTGTACGGGGTGACTACCTAATTATTAAAATTGATCTATTGTGAAACTAAACTGAAACTATCTTTTGAATATTATTTTTAAAGACTATATATCCGGCAACACCGAACGACTTCGGTCAATTACCACTTGTGATGCAAGACTTAATGGGATCTCTTTCATTTGATAAGGAGTTCCCTAGTACAAACTCCATGATAGATTGTTAGTCGGTAGTCTGATCTGCAGTACACGCCAAACATCTAAGGTTGTCATGAAATTGGTGGTTTAGAAGCTTAGAAGGATGAAATGTAACACACTGACTAACAAAATCAGGCTCAATAAAGGCTACTAAGCTAGATTCTCCTTTTTCCTTGGGCACGTTGGGTGGTTGACCTTCTGCCAAGTCATTCAAGTCCAAGGGAATCTTTTTCCTTGAACAAGACTCGATATGAGGCGGCATAACCTTAATTATCATTCCAATTTCCCATTCAAGGGAATCTTTTTCAAAGAGCCTACAGTCTTGATGGAGAAATTAGAAGAAGAAGAAGCTTCCGTCAGAACATTTTGTTGCTCAAAAAGCTTAATTCTCTTTCAAGATTCTTCTAATGATTGAATAGAATTTCACCAATGAATTAACCATTTTGTCCCTCTTCAGTCGCAAATGAAAAATTAATGGAGCACAGTAGGCTAAAATGAGGAAGCAAAAATCCTTTCCCGTAGGAGAACAAAGGCCTCGAAGAGAAAGAGGATCTTTCCATCGTGAGTAACTCAAGAGAATATTCTCCGTAAGAAAATTAAAAAGTACACCGAGGAGAAGGTCAGTTTTGATATTTCATTGATCAGTATGAATATTCTAACTCTTCATAGGAAAAGCTAGCATGCTCCCGAGTAAAAAAAAAGATTTATCCTTGAATCTTGTTGGGTTCTTGTCTCGAATATCCCCACACTAGCTCATGAAGCCCAATGAAAACAAAGGATTATTGTGACTACAAAGAATCAAAGTATTCTAATTCTCGCGTTCTTCTCACAAAACCTAATCGAAGATCCAAGAGATTTGGTGAAATAAATGTATATACAAATATGAATATATACCTAAATAAGGCTTTCTTATTTGGAGTATGCACGGAGGCCAATGGATCATTTGAATGAACTGAGCCCACCATCCAAAGTGGTTTAATTGAGCCCAGTAGACGAAGCCCGAAGCATAGATTTATCTCTCCCATGGGAATGACCTAGCCCATTTATGGAGAGAACCATCGCAGATAATCATCGTTATCTGTAAGACATAAGTCCATCCTTCCTTAAAAGAGTCGCCTAACACACATGACACAGTCCTTTCACCAAGAAACCACAAATGGACGAAGTGCTGTACGAAATGTATTTTTTATTTTCTTCTCCTTTATGTATAAAAGAAAAGTTAAGAGAGAAGAAGGGGGCAAACTGGGAAAGACCCTAGATCTTTCCGAGATGGACTATCTCGCTCACTTTCCCTCAGTCACTATAGAGGAAACATTGTAATCCAAGAAGCTTCCTCCAGGTCATTTTTCCAGCTTACTGAAGAATCAAGCTCGATAGGAATAATAAGAGACACTCTCTGAAGCGGGACATCCATACATTTTTTCCACTTTCCTTCTAAAAATGAGGGTTTTACCGAGTTGTATGTACTAATGAATAGGGTTGTAATCGAGCCAAGCCGATCCTATTATATCATTGTTTGAACTTGGCTTTATATAATTAGATGTTGTTCATGTTTGGCATGAGCTTGTGTCGAGCTTTAATATATTGTTCAAGCTTGATTTGTTTAATAATTTTTTAATGTTTGAACTTGATTTATACTTGATTTGTCTACGACATAGTGAATGAGTTTTTAAACGAGCTAATAAAAAGGTAAAAATTCAAATGAGAATCTACTAATTAATCGATTATGAACTGTAAAATTTTTGAACTTTACTAATTAAATACATAATTCTTATTGATAGGACTACAATAATTCAAATTTTGTAAGTGGAAGAACTAAATTGATTCTAAAAATTATAGATATGATCATTTACTTAATCATAAAGAAAATAATAACAATAAGGCAATCCACATTAATCTCGTCGGTAATTACAGTGTGATTATCATAAAAAATGAACTAATTACATTCAATGTTATGAAAACTTTGTAAGAAAAATCTTTCATGGACATCTTTTTAACTGTAAATATCTCATTCTAAATTACCATTCACTTATTAGTAAAATAAATGAATAATAATAATTAATTATGCTCATGTTCGATTCATTTGTAGCTTTGAGCTTTTTAAAAACTGTTCAAAGTTATTTATTAAGTAATTTGAACGAACGCAACCGAGTTTTAATCGAGTCAAATTTAAGTTAGTTATCAAGTGCATTGATTCAATTACAGCACTACTTATGCTGAATCCTAAATCCTAAAAAGGTTCAACAACAATTACAAGTCCCTACCATCCACTCAATTATACAAAGCTATCCACATTTTTATCGAAGATGGCTGTCAAGGGTATTAAAGATGCTATTGCTGATTTAATCGCAAACAAACAAAAATCCCAAACAGGTGGCTACATTGTGCATTACGAAAGCTGGCTGCTCTGCTGACAAATACAGGTAAGCGATCGTCATGCTTCAGTCCGTGACCTACTGGTCAGCGGGTACTCCTGGTTCCGCCCATCCCTACCACTTTGTGGTCCACCCGTCCACCTACACTTCTGATTCCGCCCGTCTTTAAAGACTTGTGGTGCTACTGGTATCTTGCGAGCTGTCCGAAATAAATCTAGTTGGAGTACGAACGTTTATATTTCTACTAGTTTCTTACTTCCTCAGTAAGCAGTAAAGAACTTTTGCAGTTCCACTTTAACATGTTACTTGTTACCTGGTTCTTTTTTGACGTCACACGTCAAATAAGGAAAGAAAAACGAACAAAATATCAGCTTTAATTTACATGATGAGCAGAAGAAGAATCTATTTTTACAGCAGATAAAAATAGACAAACAAGGACGTAAAAGCGAGAGAATAAAAAGAATTAGATGAATTCACGGGAACCAGCAACGTAAGAGTGGAATGATATACCAGAAAAGAAAAATATCACTTTGCAGCTTCATTCATTAGACCAAAACACGGAGAAGAGAAACATTAGGTAGCCAACTTAACAGTGAAAGAGTGAAGATTGAGATGGTAGAAATACTTGTTTTTTGAGATCATAGGGCTTCCCAGGCTTGCTCATGATAAAGAGATCGCAGGCAGTTCAGCGGCTTACTGCCCCAATCCGGCAACTGAAGCGCAGAACATAGGAAGAAATTTACATGTGTCAATCGTTTCTTATATAGATCCTTTGAGTGAATCACTATTCGATCTCAGAATAATCAGTTTAGTTATGGTTTTGCAAAGCATAGTCGCAGAATTTAGTGTTCTTCTATAAATAAGAATAGCTGGGCTTTATGCAATCAAAACAAGAAAAAAGCGCATTTTGAAATGTAAATTTTTTTTTAAATGGAGATCAGTACGTCTTTCATTTATTAAAGTGATGGAAAACTTTAAATTTTGAAGTTATTCGTTTTTAAAGCATTAAAAATATAAGGAATATTTACATACATACCACACAACTCTTATGCATTAAAGTTTTTATCAGCTAATTTTAAATTTTCATATTTATGACACTTAAACCATGCATGCAAATGTGTATTTCAGTTTTATAAAATTTAAATAATGTTATTTATTGATGTGATATGATAAACTTAAATGTTACAAATAAAAAAATTAAAGGTTAAAGGTTTGATATGCAAAAAAATTAGAGTTATGGTAAGTGTATGCAAGTCCCCTGAAATATAAATTTCGATATTAAATTTATATTCCACCAGTACCGGTACTTTCTGCTTGGTTGATGGAAGGACCACGGGACGGAACAATTTGGATGTTCAAGCTTTTGGAAGAAGAACCGAGACCGACATGCAACTTCCGGTCCTTTATTATATTCTTAACCCTAACAGTTGGAAGTTGCCGAGCAAGATAAGTTGTACATAACCCTCCGGACCAACCCGAAACGGGAACATGAAGGTGAAGAGTTCCGTCGACCACGAGATTCCCGACTGACCGTAGAAGATGACATGTTATAATGACAAAGATGGAATTGGGCAGGATTTGGGCAGGAGTGACTCCATTATAATTGAAGAAGACTTGCAGCTTTTGGCAGAGAGGCAACCTCAAACCAAAGCACGATTTGTTATGTAGAAGATGAAGTCGTCGCCATATTGAGTGGTCGTTGGCCGTGCTAGCCAACGACCCAAAACTAGATGGAGGAATCATAGATGCAAGCATATTAAATCTGGACCACTTCCCTTTGATCATCATCAACCATTCGTCGCGAACATCAATACAAAAATTGATTAAATTTACATCGTATCAGAAGCAAAACAAAGGCAAATCCGTCGATAATATGGGATTATCGTCGGATTTCCATCCATTTTACGTCTCGTTTTTTTGCGTGAATAAATCGGAGGTTGATAATACAATATCTGTCGCATTTGCATTGCAAAAATTTGACTTAGTTTTTTGCATCGTATTTGTGTCTTATTTGCATTGGTTAATATTGAGATTATAGACTAAATTTGCATAAAAAAATGAATGTAAAGTTTTTGTGTCGGATTTCCAACGGATTTGCGACAAATAATATCAAAGACCGGCGAAAAATAATTATCGTATATGTGTTGGAATATGCGATGCAAATCAGACGCAAATCTGTACCACAGAAAAAAATAAAATAGAATAATGATTATATTCGTACAACCTGCATGCAACAAACAATGTATTGAGCATCATAATAAGCAATCTCGAAATCTGAATGCCACTGAAGATATTCACTATCATGATCATGTCTCCGCTCTAATCTTTCAATCCTTTGATCTATTCTCCCAAGTCTTTCATCAAACTTTTCAAAATTTTTTCGCTGCAGGGTCATCTCATTCATCAAATCATAAAGAGTAGGAGAGCTAGATGCAGGAGGGTCATAACTAGTAGAGGAGATATCTCTATTGGTAGAATGTGCTTTACTCCTACTCCCAGATCTCCATTCTTCATGGGATTCGTAAGTCTTTAAATTGACTTTACTATATACCCATTCTTCATCGTCTCTAGCTTTCACTCCGTATAATCTGGCAAAGTGCAAAAATTAGGCCAGGATGTCTAAATATCCACTTAATTCACTCATTGTCGTGGCCATAATATTCTTGTAAATAATACTCCCCACATTTATACTTCTATTGTTCTGAATACAGAAATTCAGAACAGCTTTATCTCTTGATACTTCACTATGGTGATAGGTAGGTAGCAGAGTAGAACAAATGAGATAATGTCATGCCTTAGCTGTGACATTCATCATAGAAAGAGGAAAGGTAATCCGTTCACGATGCTTAATTTTCTAATTCCCTTTCCCATTAGTGGGAAAGTCAATAACATCATCTAACGGACCTTCCATAGTTCCAAATGTTTCATACTCGCTAGAATAATAATCATGAAGCTCGTAAAAAGAATTAATACGAGTAGCATTAAAATCAACAGAAAAACCTCTTACTTCGATGAGCTCGTCCTCAACTCGAGTTAGATTTGCATAGAACTCT
This sequence comes from Papilionanthe hookeriana x Papilionanthe teres, assembly GCA_022702705.1. Classification (NCBI taxonomy): domain Eukaryota; kingdom Viridiplantae; phylum Streptophyta; class Magnoliopsida; order Asparagales; family Orchidaceae; genus Papilionanthe; species Papilionanthe hookeriana x Papilionanthe teres. The sequence continues at coordinate 56,523,054 of CM040425.1, forward strand.
TTTACAACTTCTACAACAGCCTTGTTAGTAGAGTAACAGAAGTTCTCCCACTTTCGTTCTCTAATAACTCGTTCCACCTCTCCTCTAGGATTATCGAAAAATCGATCTCGAATACATTTCTTTCCTTAGAAGATCGAAGTCTATCTTGATCGGGCTTTAACATTTATAAACCGAGTCTCGTCAAATTCTAGTCGCCTTTTTTGACATGGAGCCATTTTTCGATCTATCAAAATTACAAAAATCCAAAAGTTTCCAAAGGTGACTTAAAGCAATCTAAATCAAGTTCTATGAATTTCTTTCAAGTCTTTTCTCCACATTTTCAATTTTTCCGAAATTCCTCAATGTGGAAGAAATTCATGGTGAAAATAAAAAATTTTTACATAGGAGGGAAGCTCTTATCGAGGGAAGTTGAAATCCGGTGTTAAAATGGGTTGAAATCGCTCCAAATCCAAGATCTCTCAAGTCCTAGGTCGAAATTTTCGGTAAATAAGGGATGAAGACGATGAATAGTGGCGGTTGACTGGTTAAAATCGCGGTTAAAAGGTAATTTTTGGGATCTCGCTATTGGTAGGGTCGTTCGCGCTGTCGGTGAGCTTAATTGAATTTAATTTCAATAGTCTCGGAAAAACACGCCGTCGGCAAACTTCAAGCGCACCGTCGGCAAGATTCTTAAATATTGATTATTTTTCAAATTTTTACAATTTCGATCAAATTTAAGCCTCGTCGTCATCCGTTCAATCATTTTAAACATAAATTTTAAGTGATTAAGTGATGTATTAACACAAATAAACATACACACAATAAAACTTCACAATTATATATTAAATCCAAGTGTTACAGAGACACATTACATAACAAACAAGCCGGTATTTTCTCAACCTAATTTCCTCAATTCAGCGTCACAATCCATGCCACAACACACTAAACGCTGAAAACAAACATTTCAAACATAATCTCAACTATATTGAGATTAAAAAGCAAACAATCGAAAACAAACAAACAAACATAGTTCAAATCAAGTTCAACATAAAGAAATATATAAAGTAAAGCAATTCTACTACTCTTCTGAATCAGTGCTAGTTTCTCTTCTGATATCACCCATCGCTTGAACATGGACAAATAAGTTCTAGAAAGGTCGGAATGGGAATTCTTCAGTTGAATTTTCTTCAATCCATCCCATTCTTCTCATTAAGTGTATCAAACTTGCTTCGAAATGTCTAGTATGATCAAAATGCTCTTTCATTCTCCAATCAAGGTGATCAAAGAAATCAGAGATATTGTTAACTTAATTCATTAAATTTTGTACTTGGTTCTCCAAATTCTTGATTCTGTGTAAGATCATCAGTGTCTTGTTCGCTACAAGAGGTTAAATTTGAACAGAGTTTTGCGATGCTTGATCCATATTCACGCCTATATCATTCTCTTCATCATTGGCTGGGAACATTCTGGTTGGCTCTAAAGGTTTCCAAGGTAGTAGTACCTTTTTCCAAATCTCGTATGATACTTGAAACAGACTGCATATTAAGAAAATTGTTGAAGGATGTCCAAGCCCTTGAGACGATCCTTGAACGATTAGGCCAAAAACAAACTTCACAATAATTGATCCAATATTAATTGGCCATCCCATTTGAATGTAGTGGTTCAATATTACACTCTCTTTGGTGACTTTACCGATCTTCATTGTCGATAATAATTTTGCAGATATGAAAAAGTGCCAATGTCTCAAAACGGGATTTAAAAGTGTAACAGAAAAACTGACATACCCGTTTTCTCTAACTTTCCAATCTTCAGTTTTGTCCGTCAAATATTGATATATTTCATTCATCTTATCTCTCGTCGGCATGAACAAGAACATTCTCAAGCATGTACAATTCATTAATTCTTCCAGAATTAAAAGTTATCCACCTACCTCGTACATATACGCTTCTTTAGTTGATTTATTGCAAATTGGCGTAAAACTCCTTCACCGCAGGAATGACTATTGCGGCAGTAGTGTAGCAAAATACTTCTCATCTTCACTGCACGATCATTTCTTCAATTGCTGTCGAAGAATTGTTTAATCCTCGATTCACAAAACCTCTTTCTTTAATTAGCCTCCTCTTTGACATCACCTTGTTGAAAAGTCATCGTACCTCGACACTGACAAACTTTCGCCGGTTGAACACTCGAAATCTAGGGTGATCTATGGAATTGGAAGCCATTAGAGAAGAATTCAAGGGAGTTTCCATTTGTTTTTTAGAAATGTAGAGTTATGGAACCGTCCATAGAAGTTTATAGAGGATAAATTCGCCTAAAACCTCCAAAAACCGTCGTTTCAAACTCGAAAAACTGCCCACTCGCCGATCTCGCTGTCGGCGGCCTCGATGGCGCCGTTGGCGAGCTTTGTGCAATTAAATGTCAGGGCCCTCGGGAAAATCCCGCCGTCTGCAGCGTCGAGCGCGCCGTCAGATCCCTAGGCAAAATTTTACACAAAAACGTCGTGGTCAAATACGTTCCAAATTTTCTCCATGGATCCAAATTCTATAATGATCAAAGGGTAATTACAAATAGTAAAAATTAATATTATTTCAAAGTATTGATAAATTCAAACAAACACACAACAAATAAAGATAACTATGTGTTGCCTCCCATAAAGCGCTTGGTTTAACGTCGTCAGCTCGACCTATTTAGGTGTTATTCAGGTTGACTAAGCATTCTAACCTCTTTAAAGTTTGGTCTTTTTCCCTCAAAATATGGTTTTAATCTATGTCCATTTACTTTAAATCTATTCTCAGTCTTTAGATATTCAATTTCAACAACTCCATAAGTATAAACTTGAGTTACAGTAAGGGGTCATAACCAACGAGACTTCAATTTCCCAGGAAATAACTTCAACCTTGTATTGTAAAGAAAAACTTCTTGTCCTAGTTCAAAGTTCTTCTGGTTAATCTTCCGATCATGTCTTAACTTCAGCATTTCATTATAATTTGTCGTTATTATAAGATTCATTTCTTAATTCTTCTAATTCATTCATTTGTAACAATCTCTTTTCACTAGCATTTTTCAAATTATAATTGAATTCTTTAATCGCCCAATATGATTTATGCTCCAATTCTACTGGTAAGTGACAAGTCTTTCTAAAAATGAGTCTGTAAGGAGTCATACCAATAGGAGTTTTATAAGCAGTCCTGTATGCCCATAATGCAGTATCCAGTCTTGCAGACCAATCTACTCTACTAGGATTTACGGACTTTTCTAAAATTTGTTTAATCTCACGATTAGAAACTTCGACTAAACCATTGTTCGAGGATGATAAGCGATAGAGAATCTATGAACAATATTAAACTTGTCTCGCCAATCTTCGAATATATTTATTCCTAAAATGGGATCCTCTGTCAGTGATAATCACTCTCGGTATTCTGTATCTCGTGAAAATATTTTTCATTAAGAGTCTTGAAACACTTTTAACATCACAACGACGTAAAACTTGTGCTTCAATCCACTTTGATACATAATCAACCACAATCAAAATATATAAGTTCCCAAATGAAGGAATAAATGGTCCCATGAAATCTAATACCTAAACATCAAAAATCTCAACTTCTAATATGAAATTCATAGGCATTTCATTTCTTCTAGATATATTACCTACTCATTGGCATCTATCACAAGTTTTGATATATCTATAAACATCTCTAAAAAGAGTAGGCCAATAAAATCCAGCTTGTAAAATTTTGTATGCAGTTTTGTCAATCCCAAAATGTCCTCCAAATTCAGAATCATGACATTTTTGAATAATTAGTGCAGTTTCTTCATAAGGCACACATCTCCTAATAATAAGATCGTTCCATTTCTTATATAAATATGGTTCATCCCAAAAATATGCTTTTGCATCATGAATGAATTTTTTCTATTGCTGCAGTGTTAGCATAGGTGCTAAAATATTGCTTACTATATAGTTAACTATATCAGCATACCAAGGTATTTTCCACTTACTTATATTATAAAGTTGTTCATCAGGGAAACTGTCTGTTATTTCATTGTCGGTGTCAGATGATTCATGATATTCTAATCTCGACAAATGATCAGCAATTTGATTGTCAGTTCTTTTTCTATCAATTACCACAAAATTAAATTCTTACATCAAAAGTATTCATCTAATTAATCTTGATTTAGTATCCTTCTTTTGCATCAGATGTTTAATAGCAGAGTGATCAGTATGCACAATACATTTAGTCCAAATTAAATAAGATCTGAATTTGTCAAAAGCATACACAATAGCCAATAACTCTTTTTCAGTAACCATATTGTTAATTTGAACATCGTTAAGAGTTCTACTAGCATAGTATATAACCTTAAAAATCTTATCATATCTTTAACCAAGAACATCTCCAATAACATAATCACTAGCATCACACATTAATTCAAATGGTTTCTCCCAATCAGGTGAAACTATTACAGGTGCTGTGATTAGTTTTTCCTTTAATAATTCAAAGGCATCTAAGCAGTCTTCAGTAAATTCAAATTTCTTGTCTTTTTCTAAAAGTTGGCATTGAGGTTTGGTAATTTTTGAAAAATCTTTAATATAACTCCTGTATAAATCTGCATGTCCAAGAAAACTTCTTACCCCTCTCAGTGTAGTAGAATGTGGTAGTTTAGCTATTACTTAAATTTTTGCAGGGTCTCCTTCCATGTCATTTTCTGAAATTTTATGCCCTAATACAATTCGTCCTGCAACTATAAATTGACATTTCTCCCAATTTAGAACTAAATTAGTTCTTTTGCATACTACAAAACTTTTTCAAGATGATTTAAGCATGCGTCAAATAATGTTCCAAATACAGAGAAATCATCCATAAATACTTCTATTCCATTATAAATTAACTTACTAAATATAGACATCATACATCTCTGGAATGTTGCAGGTGCATTACATAATCCGAAAGACATTCCTCTAAAAGCAAAAGTTTCATAAGGACTAGTAAATGTTGTTTTCTCTTGATCCTCAAGAGCAATAAGAATTTAATGGTAACTGGTATATCCATCCTGAAAGAAGTAGTACTTGTGTCCAACATTTGGTCTAGAAAAGGAAGAGGAAAGTGATCTTTTCGGGTGGCGGAATTCTATTTTCTATAATCAATACAAATACGCCATCCAGTAACTTATCTGATAGGTATTAATTCATTATTCTCATTTGATTCAACATTTACTCCTCCTTTCTTAGGAATACAATGAATTGAACTTACCCAAGTACTATCCGAAATATGATATATAATTCCAGCATCTAACCATTTTAAAATTTCTTTTTTAACTACGTCTTTCATAATAGGGTTCAGTCTCCTTTGTGGATCAATTTTTGGTTTAGGTTCATCTTTTAATAAAATTCTATGCATATAAATTGAAGGACTAATTCCCTTTATATCAGCCATAGTCCATCCAAAAGTTTTTTTGTACTTTTTTAATGTATCCATTAATTTTTGTTCTTGAATTTCATTTAAATCTGAGGATACAATTACTGGTAGTGTTAAAAATTCTCCTAAAAATACATATTTCAAATGATTTGGAAGAGTCTTTAATTCAAGTTCAGGGGGTTTTACAATTGATGGAATTAATATTTTGTTCTCTGGTGTTGTTAAACTGAGCATTTCAAATTATTCATGAATATAATCAACTTCTTCACTATCAATTTCATCATAATTATTGCTTTTCATATCTTCATTTTCTTCAAATTTTTCTTTGAAATATTCTTTTCTCAAATAATCACATATATCCATTCTAAAACATTCATCATCTTTTTCTATTGAAGGATATTTCATTGACTTTGAGATGTTAAAGGTTACTTCTTGATCATTTACTCTCATAGACAACTCTCCTTTTTGAACATTAATCATGGCTCTTCCTGTAGCTAGGAATGGTCTTCCTAAAATGATTGGAATTTCTTTATCTTCTTCCATATCTAAAATAATAAAATCTACAGGAAAGATAAATTTATCAACCTTAACCAGAACATCTTCTACAACTCCTTTAGGATGTGTAATAGATCGATCAGCTAACTGTAGAGTTATAAAAGTTGGTGCAATCTCTACTATTCCAAACCTTTTAAAAGTTGATAGAGGCATCAAGTTTATGCTAGCTCCCAAATCACTTAATGCTCGACCATAAAATTTTTCAGCAATAGCACACGGGATAGTAAAACAACCAGGATCTTTAAGTTTTTCAGGAAGCTTTTTCTGAATTATAGCACTACACTCTTCACTGAGTGTAACAGTCTCATGATCTAGTAACTTCCTCTTTTTGTTGAGTATATCTTTCATAAATTTAACATAATCAGGCATATTGTTCCAAAGCTTCAACAAAAGAAATATTGATTGACAATTTTTTTAAAATGTCTAAGAATTTAGTAAATCTTTTTCCTTTATCTTGTTTCTTTATTCTTTGAGGAAATGGTGGTGGTGGTCTTTCAACAGTAATTTTCATAGGTTTCAGAGGAAAATCAGGATATAAACTTTCATTGTCTCCTTCAGTTTCTACTTTTTCCTTTTCAACTACAGTTTCTTTTTGGACACTTGTTTCCAACTCTTTTCCACTTCTTAATTGAATAACCTTAATCTGTTATTTTCCTTGATCTTTAGGATTTACTTCAACATTGTTAAGTAAAGTTCCAACAGGTCTATTGCTCAGTGCAGTAGTAATATGCCTCAATTGGTTTTCTATGTTTTTAATAGCAGCTCCTTGACTTTGTAATTGATTTCCCATATTCAACACTAATTCTTCCATAGATAACTTCTTTTCCTTGAATTGTGAATTATTATAAAAACCTGATAGATTAGAAGGTCTATAATTGGAATTACCCTGATTGTTTACATTTCCTAATGGGTTTACAGGATTGTTCCCCAACTGGGGATTAACAAGATTAAAATTACCTTGGTTATTCCAATTAAAGTTTGGATGATTCTTCCAACCTGGATTATAATTGTTTGAATAAGGGTTATTTTGTCTATTATTTATCAAATTTATAGTTTCATATGAAGATTGAGCATCTACAATTTGTCATAATGAATTTTCCTCTAATACTGGAGGTGTTTGAGGATGATTCAGTCCATATTGATCTATTTTCTTTGAAAGAGCAGCAATTTGAGAAACTATCATAGTTAAAGCATTTGAATCATGAATACTGGTACTCTCTTAGGATTTACCCTTTCAGCAGGCCATTGAAAATTATTGGTAGCCATTTCTTCGATTAAAGCATAAGCTTCTTCAAAAGGTTTAGACATTTATGATCCACCAGCCGCAGCGTCAATAATGGATCTAAGAGATCTTACTAATCCATTATAAAAAGTTTGAATAATTAACCAATCTGGTAAAGCATGATGTGGACATTTATTAAGAAGTTCTTTAAATATTTCCCAAGATTCATATATCAATTCTCTCTCATACTAACTGAAAGATGTAATATCATTTCTAAGCTTAGCAGTCTTAGATGGTGGAAAATATTTTAATAAGAATTTTTGTGAAAGTTTCCCTCAAGTTCTTTTAGATCCAATTGCTAACGAATTTAACCAAGCCTTAGCCTTGTCCCTTAGTGAAAAAGGAACAAGTCTAAGTTTGACAGCATCATCAGGCACTCTGTCATATTTAAAAGTAGCACAAAGTTCTAAGAAACTTGCAAGATGTAAATTAGGATCTTCGTTAGGAGTTCTGCCAAATTGATAGCTTTATACCATTTGGATAATTGCAGGTTTAAGCTCAAATGAATTAGCAGCTACATTTGGATTTTGGATGGTTAAATGAATTTCATCAAATGTAGGGTTAGCATAATCTCTTAGTGGTTTAGATTGATGTTCATTTTCTCTTCTTTGGTTGTTTACATTGTTTTCCATTGTGTTAAGATTATCAAGATCTCTAGGTTCTTTTCTCAGTTTTCTAATTCTTATAACAATGCGTTCTAATTCTGAATCGTAGGTAATAAGATTTTCAAATCGAAATCTACGCATACAATCGAAATCTACGCATACAATCAAAATCAGTACACAGAAAAACAGTTGACTAAATAATAACAAGTTGCAAATTCTTTTAAAAAGTTTTCTAATTGCCCTAAATCATCCATTACTCTAGTTATGTTATATATCTATCTATCTTTTCTATTCTATCTAACTAACGCTCTAACTATCCCTGACAACGGCGCCAAAAACTTGAACCGCCCCGCGCACTTTGCGTTAATTTAAATTTGCTTGTATTTGATAAATATGTGTATAAAGATATTTAATAATCGTAGAGCTAATCTTTCAACGCAAGTATACGTATCGCTCAAGTAATATAGGGCTCTAATGGAGTCCTGGATATCGATTCCACAGGGATAGTTCAGATGCAACAGACTAGGATTATAGAAACTAATTTAGAATTACAACTTTATAAATCGAATTGTCTATCTGTCACTAATATGCAATCATAAATAAAATAAAGTTTTAATTAACTAGTTCTACCAACAGTTAACTAATTCTACTAATAAAGTGAAGTTCAAATATATAAGCAAGAATCCTTCTCCTTGTTAAGAAATTTAAGTGAATGGATAATTAAAATTAGTTTAAAAACGGTGTTGTGCCAAATAGGAGCATACCTATTCTTTACCCTTTGGTCCATGCATAAAGAACATTGACTACTCCCATGCTTAGTTTCTGAATCTGTGGCTAGGTTGGGAGGATACTGGCTCTTACTTCAGAGCTCCCACGTTCCCCTCACCTGAGGGCTAACTGACACAGGGGTGTTGGTGCGTAAATTTATAAGTATTAACAAGTGTAAAAATAAATAGTCAATTATAGCAAAGTTACCCCTTATCAACGCAAGTATACGTATCGTTCAAGTAATATAGGGCTCTAATGGAGTCCTAGATATCAATCCCACAGAGAAGTTAGAGATTATGAACTAATTAAAGCAGTTGAAATTACTATCTAGTAAATGTAAATAAAGAACAATTATACTAAATTCTACTACTAATCTTGAATGGGAAGTTGCAATATAGAAAAGTATCTCTCCCCTTATTAAGAGAATTAAGTAAATGAATAATCAAATTAGTTAGAATTATATTGTGCCAAATAGGAGCATTCCTATTCTTTACCCTTTCGGTCCAGCATAAAGAATATCGACTAATCCTATGCTTCGGTTACCGAATCCGTGGCTGAGGCCTGGGAGGATACCGGCTCTCACTTCGGAGCTCCAACGTTCCCCTTGTCTGAGGGCTAACATCTACACTTCAGAACCCAAACGATAGGTCAGAATTGAGAATTTTAGTCTGTCACTCTAAAATCTCCAATTCTACGCTCGATAAGAAATATTTCCCTATTTATTTGCACCCTCCCTTCAAGGACTTTGACCTCCCCAAATCTCGGATGTAATCTTTACTTTAGTTGTGAAATCAACATATTTTAACAGATCAATTGGCCAAATTGAAAGAAAATTAAGATTTAAGTAAAAAGATTATCATAATTTTTATTAAATATTTTAGGCACAACTAATTCAATTTTCCATTTCACAAAATCTCAAAACAAGGAGAAAGACAGAGAAGACTACTGAGAATGCATAGAAAGAATAACATAAAACTTGGATTTCATATAAAATTAAAGTTAAAAAATAATAAACACAACTTATCTCGGTTTTTCTCCCTGACGTACTCCTCAAGTTCTTCCGACTCTTCCTTCGTACAACACACTCAACTAAACTCACTATTATACTCTCTAGAACACACTTACACACACTAATGACACTTTGGAGACACTAAATACACTAAAAAGACACTAAAAAAGGACACACATTCGGCCTAAATTTGTCTCTATTTAAATAGGGAGAAATATTTCCAAAGGTTGCTTAAGCACCTCTTCAAAAAGCATCCAGATTCGATGAATCTTGCTTGAACCGACCTTCTCGCCGTCGGTGGGCTCGTTGGCGCCGTCGGCGGGCTTCTAGAACATACGCCAACTGCTCAGGCTCGCTGTTGGAGGGCTCGATCTCACCATCGACGGGCTTCTTTATAATATATTTGCATGCTCTCAGGAAAAACACGCCTTCGACAGCCTATTCCTCGCCATCGGCGGCTAAGTTCAACTTTTGTCTCCTTTGGTCCTTTTTGTTTCAGATTCGCTCCTTTTCTCATCTTTTTGCTCTATTATCTATAAATCTTCATACCTGCAATAAAACATAGAAAATACCTTTCTTTAAAGTGTAATATCATCAAAAATTAATATAAAATCGGTATGAATTTCTCAATACATTTTTCTTTGGTCAAAATTCCCCAAACTTAACTATTACTTGTCCTCAAGTAATCTTGATACTACATAAAAGTAATGATTATTTGTAGTAAAGCTTTAATTTAGAAATACTATGAATTTGATTTAAATAAATATTATAGTAAAGCTTATTAGAAAGATTTTCAGATAATTAAATTAACTCTATAGATGTAAGGCTATCTAGTCATCAAGTTTAAGACTTCTAGTCTTCTATTTATTTCAAGAATGACTATATGTTACAATATTAAATTACTTAGGATATTCAGATGATAGGAAATTCATGAAAACACTAATTAGTAAAATATCAATCTATATATATAAGTTCAAAAATGTAACTGAGTTTACCCTTTAGGTTGATACAAATGAAGCCAATTTTTGATAAGACATCTCCTCAAGCTTCTCATCACTTACTTTTTCTTTTTATTTGGATTGCATTTCAATCCTATATATTTTCTTTTCTTTTCAGGGATTGTTTTTCAATCATTCTTTTTCTTTTTCAAGTGAGGATTACTATATCTGGATAGTCTGTTAATAATTTTGAACTTCACTGTCCTTTTCCTAAATTTGAAACTTGAAACATTTCCTTACCTTATATGTATTTCATGAGTTTCAATCTTTTCTTTCTTAACTAAATACTTAAGAATTTAATATTTTAAAATATAGTTTTTCTTACTTTAAATAGTTAACTATATTTTTATCCTTTTATTCCAAATATCTTTATCCATAAAATTAGTTTAATTACTAAAAATATTTCTTTTAACCTTCTATAATAGTTAAATAAATTAATTCTAGTTTTACTGAATTAAATTCACTATAGAAAATCATTTTTATAATAAATTTTTTTTGAAAAGATTTAATTGAGAACATTTAATAGTTAAATTTTTTTTTCTCTCCCCAAACTTAGATTTTTCTATCTAATCATATAGGTGGAAAGAAAAAATACTGTAAATTTAAATCATACCTTCGTGCTTTAGGTATTTCTTTTTGAAGTTCTGCAAGTTCCTTTCATCACTTTAACCTGTACTTTTAAGACTTTCTACACACATATAACATTTAGAGAATTTGCTGGGTAAAGAAATTTTGAAATAAGTACAAAATACTAACACAATTTCCTACTACATTTAATTATTTTACCTACTAAAGTACTAAGCACAATTAACACAACATCCACATATATTTTACTAATTTAATTTCAGAGTTACAATCACAGTCTGAAATATAAAAACTCAACATCTACACTGATATAAATAACTTATACAACATAGTTTAAATGACTTACACAACATAATAATCAAAATATATAAACTAAACAACAATACTAAATTGAAGAAAACAAACAAACACATAACACTAGTAACTAATCACAAAATCTAATCTTCAACATTAAAATCCCAAACTATATCCTTATCTCCTTGTTTAGCAGGTGGAGTAGGCTGGTAGTGAGTATAACAAGGGCACTCAGGAAATATAACATCAAGGTCGCCTCTCCTAAAGTGATTCTCAGCATCATAGTAAGCTATCTCAAACTCAGAATGCCTCTGGAGATATTCACTGTCATAATCATGCCTCCGCTCTAATCCTTCAATCCTCTGATCTATATGCTCCAATATTTCATCAATCTTCTCAAAACTTTTCCGCTGCAGAGTCAGTTCATTCATCAAGTCATAAAGTGTAGGAGAACTATAGGTAGGAGGGTCATAACTAGTAAGGGAATATCCCTACTAGTCGAAGGTGCAGAGCTCCTAGTCCCAGATCTTCATCCTTCATGGGATTCATAAGTCTTTATATTAGCCTTTGTAATGGGTTTCATAGGTTCAACCCATTCCTCATCATCTTTAGCCTCTACTCCAGAAAACTGGTAGAGTGCATAAATCAGACCAGGATGTCCTAGTCCTCCTCCTGTTTCACTTTTTGCAATGGCTAATATGTTTATATAAATAATATTTCCCACATTTATACTTTTGTTGTTCTGAATACGAAAATTCAGAACTGCTCTATCCATTGAAACTTCATTATGATGATAACTAGGTAGAAAAGTAGAGCAAATAAAATAGTGTCAAGCCTTAGAGGTTGCATTCAACATAGAAAGAGGGAAGTTTACCCGTTCATGCTGCTTCATTTTCCAAGTCCCTTTCCCATCAGTGAGAAAGTTAATCACATCCTCCATTGGTCCTACCATTGTTCCAAACATATCATAATCGCTGGTATGAGGATCTTGCACTTCATAGAAAGAACTTATCCGAGCAGCATTAAAATCAACTAAAAATCCTCTAACCTTTATAGGTCCATCTTCTATCTGAGTCAGGTCGGCGTAAAATTCCTTTACAACTTCTACTTCAGCTCTGTTTGTCGAATAACAAACATTTTTCCATCTTCGCTCCTTAATTGTCTGTTCCACTTCTCCTCCCGGATTCTTGAAAACTTTATCCTGGATTCATTTTTTCACTTTGATGATAGAGTTGTACCTTGACTGAGCCTTAGCGTTCACAAATCATGTCTCGTCAAAGTCAAGTCGCCTCTTTTGTTGTGGAGCCATTTCACGATCTATCAAATTTACAAAAATCTCAACTAAATTCTAAAATAGCACTAGAATGGCTTCCAAAGGTGACTTAAAGTAATCTAAAACGAATTCCATGAATTTCTTCCAACTATTTTCTCCACATTTCAATTTTTCCAAAATTCCTTAATGTGGAAGAAATACATTGTGAAAATAAAAAATTTTTGCATGGGAGTGAAGCTCTTACCAAGGGAAGATGAAATCCGGTGTCAAAATGTGTTGATAATGCTCCAAAAACAAGATCTCTCAAGCCCTAGGTCGGTTTTTTCGAAGTTTAGAGGAAGGGGACGATGAATAGTGACAGTTGACCGGTCAAATAAAGGTATTTTCGGGTCCTCGCCGTCAGCGGGAAAAACCTCACCGTCTGCGGGCTAATTAATTTTAATAGGCTTAAGTCTCTAAAAATATCGCCTTCGGCGGCGTCAAGGGCACTGTCGGTGGGCTTTTTCAAAATTTGAAATTTTTTTAATTTTTGTAACTTTTAATTCCATTTAAGCCTTGTTAACATCCGATCAATCGATTTAAACATATTTTGCTGTGATTAGATATTATTTTAACTCAAATAAATTCACACAACACAAAACATCACACTTTTTTTATAAAATCCAAGTGTTTGCAATATTAGTACACAACATGCTATAACAAGGTATTTTCTCAACCTTAATATATAAAATTCAACGTTGCAATCCAAACCACAACACTCAAAACGTTGAAAACAAACAACTATGCATAATCTCATCTATACTGAGATAAAATATTGAAATCTAAAATAACAAAAGTGCAGATTACACAAAATTAAATTCAAACTAATTCAATACATAAGCATATACGAACGTCTTTTACTCATCAGGATCAGTGCTAAACTCATCTCTGATATCACCCATTGAACGTAAATGAACAAAAAGATTGTAGAAGGATATGTAAGGAAACTCTTCAGTAGAATCTTCTTCTATCCATCCTTTCTTTCTCATAAGCCGTATGAAACTAGCCTCAAGATGTCCATAATGATCGAAATGTTCTTTCATCCTCCAGTCAATATGATCAAATAAATCAGAGATGTTATTAATTGAAGTCATCACGTTTTGTACCTTTTTTTTCAGTCCTTTGAGTTTCCGTAAGATCATATCAGTTTTATCAGCCAAGGGCCTAATTGAAAAAGAACTCTGAGATGTTTGATCCACAATAATGGCTCCATCGTTATCATCATCCAGTGTAGGAAACATATCAGTTGGATCTAAAGGTTTCCAAGGAATAAGTACCTTCTCCTGTGCTTCATATGAAACTTGGTATCGACCGCGAGTGCAAAAATTGTAGAAGGATGTCCAAGCCCATAAATTAATCCTCGAACAATCGAGCCTAAAGCAGACTTCACAATAATCGAACCAACATCAATAGGTAGTCCCGCTTGAATACAATAGTTCAGAATTGCACACTCCTTAGAAACTTTATTGACTCTCATAGTGGGTAACAGTTTTGAAGAAATAAAGAAGTGCCAGTGTTTAGATATGGGGTTTAGAAGTGATGCAGAAAAATTAACATACCTGTTTTCTCTTGTTTCCCAATCTTCCTTTTCATCAGTCAAGTAACGATAGATTTCATTCATATTATTCCTTGTAGGGACAAAGTTGGAGTGGTGGCAAACGGGTGTATTCTGTATCGAATATAACTCATTAATTCTAGAAGGAGTAAAAGTTACCCATCTGCCTCGCACATAGACGACTCCGTTGTTGATTCCGTGTAGATTGGAATAGAATTCTTTTACCACAGGGATGACTACTGCAGAGGTGGTATAGCACAACACTTCCCAATGTCGTCGCACAATCATCTCTTCGATAGGAGGCATCAAATTCTCCAATCCTCAATTAACGAATCCTCATTCCTTGATCAATCTCTTTTTCATCATTACCTTATTGAAGATTTGTTGGGCCTCGCAACTGATAAATTTTCTTCTATTGAACACTCGAGATCTAGGGATTTCAGGGTGATTGGATGCCATAATGATGAGTTTTGGTGGAGTTTCAATTCGTTTTTAGGAGATAGATAGTTTAGAATTCTAGTTCTAAGAGTTCTTAAAGAGTTAAAACCACTTAGAATCGCTGGAAACCGTCAAAATAACTCCATAAACCGTCCACTCGCCGAACTCGCCGTCGGCGGCGTCGATCTCACCGTCGGTGGGATTCTTTAATAACACAAACTAAACTTGGTGGGAAAATCTCATCGTTGGCGGGCTCGATCTCGCCGTCGGCAGCCAAGGCAAAAATTGCCCAGTTTCGCTTTGGTCCGAATGTGTTCCAAATTTTTCTATGGATCCAATTACCGTGATGACCATAAGGTTAAATTTGAGAAGTAGAATTTTTTCATACCACAAACTATCAATAAATCAAACAAATATAGAATCATTGCATATAAATAAAGATAATTATGGGTTGCCTCCCATAAAGTGCTTGGTTTAATGTCTTCAGCTCGACCTATTCAGGGTGTTAATCAGGTTGAATAAGCATTAAAACCTCTTTAAAATGTGGTCTTTACCCTCAAAATATGGTTTTAATCTGTGTCCATTTACTTTGAATCTGTTTCGAGTCTTTAGATCTTCAATTTCAACAGCTCCGTATGTAAATACTTGAGTTATAGTGAAAGGTCCTAACCATCGAGATTTCAATTTCCCAGGAAATAATTTTAGCCTTGTATTATACAACAATACTTCTTGTCCTGGTTCAAAATTCTTTTGGTTAATCTTCCGATCATGCCATATCTTCATTTTCTCTTTATAGATTCTATCGTTATTATAAGATTCATTCCTTAATTCCTCTAATTCATTCATATGAAACAATCTCTTCTCACCAGCATCTTTCAAATTATAATTAAAATCTTTAATCGCCCAATATGCTTTATGCTCTAATTCAACTGGTAAGTGGCAAGTCTTTTCATAAATAAGTCTGTAAGGAGTGATTCCAATCGGAGTTTTATAAGCAGTCCTATATGCCCATAATGCAATGTCTAGTCTTGTGGACCAATCTAATCTACTAGGTTTTACAGTCTTTTCTAAAATTTGTTTAATTTCCCGATTAGAAACTTCAGCTAATCCACTGGTCTGTGGATGATGAGCAGTAGATATTTTATGAATAATATTAAATTTTTATGCCAATCTTTGAATATATTTATTCCTAAAATGGGATCCTCCGTTAGTGATAATCACTCTCGGCATTCCATATCTTGTGAAAATATTTTTCATTAAAAATCTTGAAACACTCTTAGCATCACAACGAGGTAAGGCCTGTGCTTCAATCCACTTAGAAACATAATCAACAACAACTAATATATATGAGTCCAAATGAAGAAATAAATGGTCTCATGAAATCTAATCCCTAAACATAAAAAATTTTAACTTCTAATATGAAATTTAGAGGCATTTCATTTCTTCTAGATATATTACCTACTCGTTGGCATTTATCACAAGTTTTGATATATCTATAAACATCTCTAAAAAGAGTAGGCCAATAAAATCTAGCTTTAAAATTTTATGTGCAGTTTTGTTAGTCCCGAAATGTCCTCCAAAATCATAATCGTGACATTTTTGAATAATCTGTTCAGTTTCTTCATAAGGCACACATCTTCTAATAATAAGATCCTTACATTGCTTATATAAATATGGTTCATCCCAAAAATATGTTTTAAGATCATGAATGAATTTTTTCTGTTGTTGCAGAGTTAACATAGGTGGTAAAATGTCACTTACAATATAATTAACTATATCAGTATACCAATGTATTTTCCACTAATTTATATTATAAAATTGTTCGTCAGGGAAATTGTCTGTAATTTCATTGTCAGTGTCAGATAATTCGCAATATTCTAATTTTGACAAATGATACACAATTTGATTATCAGTTCCCTTTCTATTTATTACTTCAAAATCAAATTCTTGCATCAGTAATATCTATCTAATTAATCTTGGTTTGGTATCCTTCTTTTGTATTAAATATTTAATAGCCGAATGATCAGTATGCACAATACATTTAGTTCCAATTAAATAAGATCTAAATTTATCAAAAGCATATACAATTGCTAATAATTCTTTTTCTGTAACTGTATAATTAATTTCAACATTATTAAGAGTTTTACTAGCATAGTATATAACTTAAAAAATTTTGTCATATCTTTGTCCAAGAACAGTTCCTATATTATAATCACTAGCATCGCACATAAGTTCAAATGGTTTCTCCCAATCAGGTGAAACTATTATAGGTGCTGTGATTAATTTATTCTTTAATAATTCAAAAGCATTTAAGCATTCTTTAGTAAATTCAAATTTCTTGTCCTTTTCTAAAAGTTGGCATAGAGGTTTGGTAATTTTTGAAAAATCTTTTATATAGAGTCTGTAAAAACCAGCATGTCCAAAAAAACTTCTTACCTCTCTCACTGTAGTAGGAGGTGGTAATTTAGCTATAATTTGAATTTTTGCAGGGTCTACTTCCATGCCATTTTCTAAAATTTTATTCCCTAATACAATTCCTCCTGCAACCATAAATTGACATTTCTCACAATTTAGAACTAAATTAGTTTTTTCGCATAGCTCTAAAACATTTTCAAGATGATCCAAGCATGCGTCAAATGATGTTCCAAATACAGAGAAATCATCCATAAATATTTCTATTCCATCATCAATCAATTTACTAAATATAGACATCATACATCTCTGAAATGTTGCAGTTGCATTACATAATCCAAAAGGCATCATTCGAAAAGCAAACGTTCCATAAGGACTAGTAAATGTAGTTTTCTCTTGATCCTCAGGAGCAATAGGAATTTGATGGTAGCCAAAATATCCATCTAAAAAACAAAAGTATTTGTGCCCAACAAGTCTATCTAACATTTGATCTAAGAATGGTAAAGGGAAGTGATCTTTCCTCGTGGCCGCATTTAATTTTCTATAGTCAATACATATACGCTATCCAGTGACTTGTCTGATAGGTATCAAATCATTATTTTCATTAGCTTCAACTGTCACTCCTCCTTTCTTAGGAACACAATGAATTGGACTTACTCAAGCACTGTCCGAAATAGGATATATAATACAATTGTCTAACCATTTTAATATTTCTTTCTTGACTACATCTTTCATCATCAGGTTTAATCTCCTTTGGGGATCAACTCTTGGTTTATGTTCATTATATAAAATAATTATGCGCATACAGATTGAAGGACTAATTCCTTTAATATCTGCTAAGGTCCAACCAAAAGCTTTCTTATACTTCTTTAATGTGTCTAAAAGTTTTTGCTCTTGTAATTCGTTTAATTCTACCGATATAATAACAGGTAAAGTTAAAGAATTTCCCAAAAATGTATACTTCAAATGAGTAGGTAAAATTTTTAACTGAAGTTCAGGAGGTTTTATAATTGACGGAACTATAATTTTTTCAGCTTTTTTCGTCATATCCAGCATCTCAAATATTTCTTATATATAGTCTAATTCTTCACTTTCTGCTTTTTTAAATAATTCTGCTTTTTATATTTATTTGTTTATCCTTAAAATATTCTTTAAAATGTTCATTTCGCATATGTTCAAAAATTTCCATTCGAAAACATTCAACATTTTTTTCAATAGCAGGGTATTTCATTGATTTTGCAATGTTGAAAATTACTTCTTGTTCATTTACTCTCATAGTTAATTCTCATTTTTGAACATCAATCATAGCTCTTCTAGTAGCTAAGAAGGGTCTTCCTAAAATTATGGGTATTTCTTTATCTTCATCCATATCTAAAACAATAAAATCCACAGGAAAGATAAATTTATCCACTTTTACTAACACATCTTCGACAACTCCTTTAGGATATTTCACTGAACAATCAGCTAACTGAAGAGTTACTGAAGTAGGTGAGACTTATCCCGAACCTAATCTTTTAAAAATTGATAGAGGCATACGATTAATGCTGGCTCCCAAGTCACATAAAGCTTTTCCATAAACTTTTTCTCCAATAACACAAGGTACAGTGAAACTACCAGGATCTCTTAATTTCTCAGGAAGATTTTTCTGAATAATTGCACTACACTCTTCGCTAAGTGCAACTGTTTCATTGTCTGTGAACTTTCTCTTCTTGTTTAAAATATCTTTCATAAATTTCACATAATTGGGCATTTGTTCTAATGCTTCTACAAAGGGAATATTCACCGTTAATTTCTTTAGGATTTCAAAGAATTTAGAAAATTGTTTATTCTTTTTATGTTGCTTTAATCGCTGAGGAAATGGTGGTGGTAGTTTTTTTACAGTAATTTTCATTGGTATTAGTGGATATTCTAAATCTTGATCTTGCTGATCCTTTTCTTTTTTAGTTTCTACTTTCTCTTTTTCAATTTCCATTTCTTTTTGTACTCTTGTTTCTAATTCTTTTCCACTTCATAACTGTATCGCTTTGATTTGTTCTTTTCCTTGGTCTTTAGGATTAATTTCCACATTACTAGGAAAAGCTTTAGGAATTCTATTATTAAGCGCAGTAGCGATATGCCCAAGTTGAGTTTCAATATTTTTAATAGCAGTTCCTTGACTTTGTAATTGGTTCCTTGAATTTGTAATTGATTTCCTTGATTTTACAAATATTGACCCATATTTAATATCAATTCTTCCATAGATAACTTCTTTTCCTTAAATTGAGAGTTATTATTAAATCCAGGTGGATAAGAAGGTTTATAATTAGAATTTCCTTAGATAGATGAATTTCCTAATGGGTTTACTGGGTTGTTCACCCATTGTTGATTAGTAGAATTGTTATTCCAATTAAAATTTGGATGATTCTTCTAACCAGGGTTATAATAATTTGAATAAGGATTATTGGATCTATTATTAATAGTATTTAAAGTTTCATAAGAAGGTTGAGCATCCACAAATTGCCCAAATGAATTTTCTTCTATTATAGTAAGAGAATAATTCATTCCAAAATGATCTAATTTCTTAGATATAGCAGCAATCTGAGAAGCTAACATAGATATAGCATCATAATCTTGGATACTAGCTATTTTTTTAGGATTTAGCCTTTCAGAAGGCCATTGAAAATTGTTGGTAGCCATTTCTTCAATTAAAGAATAAGCCTCATCAAATGGTTTTGACATTAATGAGCCACCAGTGGCAGCATCAATAATGGATCTAAGAGATCCTACTAATCCATTATAAAATGTTTGAATAATTAACCAATCTGGTAACGCATTATGTGGGCATTTCATAAGAAGATCTTTAAATCTCTCCCAAGCTTCGTATATTGATTCTCCGTCAAACTGACTAAAAAAGGTTATATCATTTCTAAGCTTAACAGTTTTTTAAGGAGGAAAGTATTTGGATAGAAATTTTTGTGATATTTCTCCCCAAGTTCTAATAGATCAAGGTGCTAACGAATTTAACCACATCATAGCCTTATCCCTTAAAGAAAAAGGAAAAAGCCTAAGTCTAACAACATCATTAGATACTCCATCATATTTAAAAGTAGCACAAAGTTCTAAAAAACAAGCGAGATGTAAATTAGGATCTTTGTTTGGTGAACCACTAAATTAATTATTCTATACCATTTTGATAATTACAGGTTTAAGCTCAAATGAATTAGCCGCTACATCAGGGTTTTGGATAGTTAAGTGAATTTCATCTAATGTAGGGTTAGTGTAATCACTTAAAGGTATCAGTTGATTTGCATTTTCAATTGTTGGATTATTTGCCATTTGATTTAAATTTATGATTTTTCTTTTCTGTTTTCTAATTTTTTTAATTATACGTTCTAATTCTGAATCGTAAGGTATTAAATTTTTGGTTCCAAATTTGCACATACACAATATAAATTAAAACTTAAGTAATTTTAAAATAGTCTGTTACTCTAGTAATTATTTTAATAATTATTTTACTAATTAATTTAATAATTACTTTACTTCCCCGGCAACGACGCCAAAAACTTGACACGGGGGTGTTGGTGCATAAATTTATAAGTGTTAACAAGTGTAAAAATAAATAGTCAACAATAGCAAAGTTACCCCTTATCAACACAAGTATACGTATCGTTCAAGTAATACAGGGCTCTAATGGAGTCCTAGATATCGATCCCATAGAGATTATGAACTAATTACAACAGTTGAAATTACTATCTAGTAAACGTAAATAAAAAAAAATTATACTAAATTCTACTACTAATCTTGAATCGGAAGTTGCAATATAGAAAAGTATCTCTCCCCTTGTTAAGAGAATTAAGTGAATGGATAATCAAATTAGTTAGAATTATATTGTGCCAAATAGAAGTATTCCTATTCTTTACCCTTTGGTCCAGGCATAAAGAATATTGACTAATCCTATGCTTGGTTACTGAATCTGCGGCTAGGCTGGGAGGATACTAGCTCTCACTTCGGAGCTCCCATGTTCCCTCACCTGAGAGCTAACATCTACACTTCAACACCCAAACGATAGGACCGAATTGAGGATTTTAGTCTGTCACTCTAAAATCTCCAATTCTACGCACGATAGATAATATTTCTCTATTTATTTGCACCCTCCTTTCAAGGACTTTGACCTCCCCAAATCTCGGATGTAATCATTACTTTTGTTGTGAAATCAACATATTTTAACAGATCAATTGGCTAAATTGAAAGTAAATTAAGATTTAAGTAAAAAGATTATCACAATTTTTATTGAATATTTTAGGCACAATTAATTCAATTTTCCATTTCACAAAATCTCAAAACAAGGAGAAAGACAGAGAAGACTACTCGAATGCATAGGAAGAATAACACGTAACTTGGATTTCATATAAAATCAAAGTTAAAAAATAATAAACACAACTTATCTTGATTTTTCTCCCCAAGCAGACTCCTTGAGGTTCCTCTTACTCTTTCTTCTTATACAACACACTCAACTAAACTCACTATTTTACTCTCTATAACACACTTACACACACTAATGACACTTTGGAGATACTAAAGACACTAAAAAGAACACACATTCGACTTAAATTCATCTCTTTTTAAAGAGGGAGAAATATTTCCAAAGGTTGCTTAAACACCTCTTCAATAAGCGTCCATATTCGATGAATCTTGCTTAAACAGACCTTCTCGCAGTCTGCAGGCTCGTTGGCGCCGTCAGCGGGCTTCTAGAACATAGGCCAACTGCTCAGGCTCGCTGTCGGTGGGCTCGATCTCGCCGTCAGCGGGCCCCTTTATAATATATTTGCATGCTCTCGGGAAAACACGCCGTCGATGGCCTATTCCTCGCCGTCGGCGGCCAAGTTCAACTTTTGGTTCTTTTTGTTCTAGATTCGCTCATTTTCTCATCTTTTTGCTCCATTATCTATAAATCTTCATACCTGCAATAAAACATAGAAAATACCTTTCTTTAAAGTGCAATATCATCAAAAATTAATATAAAATCAGTATGAATTTCTCAATACATTTTTCTTTGGTCACTAACATCTACACTTCAGCCCCCAAACGATAGGAGTGAATTGAGGATTTTAGTCTGTCACTCTAAAATCTCTAATTTTACGCCCGATAAATATTATTTCCCTATTTACTTGCATCATACTTTCAAGGACTTTGACCTCCCTGAATCTTGGATGTAATCTTCACTATCGTTGTTAAACTCAATTTATTTTAACTAATCAATTAGCCAGATTGAAAGTAAATTAAGATTTAAGTAAAAAGATTATCACAACTTCTTTAAAAATCTCTTAGCACACTAATTTAAATTACCATTTCAAAAAATATTAAAACACGGAGAAAGACAGAAAAACTACTCAGATTTCATGGAGAAGGTACAACAAAACTTGGATTATATATATAAAAATAAAGTTTTACAAACTAACATAAGTAAATACAACTTATCTCGAAATCCTCCCCAAACAAACTCCGTGAAGTTCTTCTGAATCTCTTCCTTTCTTTACAGCACACAGAATTCTCCTTCGAAACGGCAAGGAAGAAGAGATCTCTCATTTCCCTTCTACTCTTACAATCTCTCGAAGAATTCCTCACAAATATCACTAATTGAACTCACTATTTAAAACTATAATGGAAACAAGACACTAACTAACATTCTAGTGACACACTGTAGACTCGGTGGACTCACAGACAACAACAATGAACACTAGTGGACACCATTTTTGGCCCCAAATTGTTTCTTTTAAAGTAGTTGAAGAATTTCCAAGAGTTTCCCAAGCATCCCTTCAAAAATCATCTACATTCGATGCACCTCGGGAGAGAACCGACTTTCCCGCCGTCGACGGCCTCGAGCCCGCCGTCGACGGCCTCGAGCGCGCCGTCGACGGCCTTCTAGAATACTTAGCCTTGGACTCTCATTCATAAGGCCCGCTGCCGGTAGCCTCGATCTCGCCATCGGCGGGCTTCCTTGTAATATTTTTCTAAACTCTCGGGAAAATCCGCCGTCGGCACCATCGAGCTAGCCGTCGGCACCCTAGATCAAATCTTCACATTTTTTGGTCCTTTTTGCTCCAAATTCGCTCCTTTTTGCATTTTTTTGCTCCATTGTTCATAATTCAACATATCTGCAACAAATCATCAAAAAACCCTTCTTTAAAGTGCAATATCATCAAAATCAATATAAAATAGGCATGAAAATCTTAACATGTTTTCAATGGGTCATGTATCACAATAACATATCAATGCATTACAACAACATATTTTATAGCTCAAACAAATATTAATAATAAAAAGTAAAATAATATTGCAAGTGGTAAGTCTCAATAATTAAACTTTACAAAAAATTCTATCATAGAAGTTTAAAGTAATGTTGAAAAATAAAAAGAAAACATAAAACCCCTCCTCCTCCTCCTTCTCCTCCTTGACTGTTGAAGTTATCGGCCGCTTGCCTCGATGCTAAACCCTACGTCATGTGTGCTATGGAATCCTCGACCCTATGCTGGCCTTGAATCATCTGGTCATGCAATTAGCGGAGCTCTTCATTCATGATAGTGACCTGCCGGCAAGAGTATCATGATCCAGCTGTAACGAGCTTGGGGAACTGCCTAAAGCACAAGAGATCTTGGCCTCAAAGGCTATGCTCTTAGCACCGAGGTCATAAACGATCTCATTCTTTTTTCTCGTCTCCTACATCCATAACTCGAACTCGAACTGCACAGTCCTAGAATGACTATCATTGTTGCTACAAAAGTGTGAGGCTGAGAGGCCAAGAGTCTCTCTAGAAGCTGCCTGAACTCCTCCTACATAATTAAAATCAATATTTAAATGTCACGTTGAATAGTAAGAGTCAAAATAAAGTTTTAAAAAATCATTTTTTACTTACATTAGCTCCCAGGGAGTATTCAAAGACTCGTTGTTACGTCCCCGAACACCGATGGGTTCAGACGTAGCTCTTCAACGGAGGGCTCACGGTTCAATTCCATGGTCTGCGTAACATAAGAGAATGAATAACACCATATAATTACATCAAATATTAAATTTTAAATAATTATAAGAATCTTACAAGCCTTCTGTAGTGCTCTGTATGAGGGACTAATCCTCTAATATGGCGTGTAGCTCCCATGCACTCCTCGATCGCCTTGTTTGCTTGGTTCGTCTGCCTCTTCCTCTTATAATCGGAAGAAGCACACACTAGGTCAATTGAGCCACAGCTCCTCGCCGATCTAGGTGAGCCACTCGACCTTCCGGCGGGTTGTGGTGTACATGTCTCCAAGTGAATATGGTGGTGGTGTTATGACAGCTAGGAGAAGGGCCTCTGTAATGTAAAAAATAATTCATGTTTGCTAGTCTAACAAAATAAATTGAATTTACAATTCGAATACAAATGACATGATCCTAACTCGAACACAAGAACCACAAGTCCCTAGTGGCAGGAGGGATCTGCTTCCAAGAAAGAAATAGATGATCATATATGCTTCGATGATCTCTGTGATGCAAGTCATGGAAAGCTTGTAGGGAATGAAACGACTTAAAAAAAATTTAGTTACACAGAAACTATAGAACGAACAATGAACATAATCTAATGTTAAAGATAACTTAAGATTCTCCATATGACAGTATATGTACTCTCACAAGGGTTGGTGTCGAGGGGCCAGGCTCAATGGTGGAGGCAATTGGAGCTTTAGTAGGAGGTGGTATAGAAGAAGGTGTGTCTATGGTAGGCAGGGTTATAACTGGTGAGGGAGAAGGTGCGGGTGTCACAGTAGGTTTGACAATGGGTGTTGCAATAGGTGTGGCAGTGACGTCATAGTAGGTATGTCAGCAAACGACATAAAAGGTGTGGCAAAAATAGGTGGGGGAGCAGGTGGCACAGAAGGTGTGGCAGCAGTAGTTGGGGGAGCAGGTGCAGAAGCAGGAGTGGAAGAAAATGATCTCCTTTTTCTGCTATAGTAAGTGGTCTCTACGATGCCCAAACATAGGGTCTCTTAGGTGGCTGACCAGCTACACTGCCTATGACCATGTCACTTTGATGTGTAAGAGATTCGAGAAACTAATTATATATATAAAAAATATGACTGCATAAATCTCAAGAAAATTCAATGAATCAAGATAAGTACACACCAAGGAATTTCATCCGAATGGTCGAAAGACGAAGAGGCTAAGCAATGTTTTTCATTTGTCGGAACTATGGGCCGACTGAAGAAAATTATAACAGAATGAAAGATCATTATGCACTTGTCTTGAATGACAGTCATTTATAATTAGCTCCCTCAACTGGTTCTAGGATTCTTCACAAAAATGGCCAAAGGGCACACTATTAAATATTTTTCTAAACATCTTAAAAAACTCATTGTTCAAAGGAGAGTTACCGTTAGATTACGGTGAAAGACTCTCTGTCTAATTTCTAAGTTCACCCTAACGATTAGAGGGCCTATGTTGAGAATTCTCTCGAGAAGGCAAACTGATGACCTTCTAACCGATTGAATGATTATCAGGCGACTGAACGCCATTATCGATAGGTAATTAAATATCCATTTTCAAACAATTTTTAATATGGAATGTTCCCAACGATAGTTATGAATCTTAAAGAGCCATTTAAAAATATAAAAATGTGTAATGGTGTAATAATTACTTACAACATCACTATTAAAAAAGAGACAAACATTTAAATTTATTAAATAGCTGACTTGACTCGGAATTACACTGTAATTTAGCTTCCAAAAGATGACAAAAAACTTGACCCAATTTATATTTAGCAGCTAGTGTGCAAAATTGAAATGTTATAAAATTTAGAAAATAGTTTGCACACTAGGGGTATTATGCAAGTATACATATCTTTTCAAGTAATATAGGGTTTTCCTTTAGACCCAGAGTATCGACCCCACAGAGAAGCGAGGTAAGAAATCCCTTAAGCTATATCTAGTCTACTGTTATCAGGACTTAGTTTGGAATGTAGATTAAAGTGATTTTTCTAACAACTACTTCTAAATGAAATTCTTAAATATAAAGATAACTTATCTGGATAAATTGGTTTAGAGAATTTTGAGATGTTAAAAACTAGATAATATGTAGAAATGAAATGCTTAGAATATAATGTAGCAAGTGACAAATAGGAGCATACATATTCTTCACCCCCTCTCGGTGCTAGCAAAGAACATTGACTAATCTAAAGTTTGTCTCCAGCTTGTGTAGTAGTGCTGAGTAGATTCCGGCCTCACTTCTAGATTACACACTGTGCCCTCTCTATAGGACCTACTAGGGACCCTTACGATCTAAACTCTAAACCGAATTGAAAAAATAATCTAGTTTTCACCCTAGAAACATCAATTCTACGCTCATAAAAAAGTATCTCCCTATCTATGTGAACTCCCCTTAGACGATGTCAATGACTCTTTCTAGAGTGAAGTGTGACATTCACAAGTTGGGTGAAATCATAGCCCTCCCGGTCATTATGTTTTGCAACGAATTTTAACCTTACAAGTGATCAGTTTACAAAGTAAATTAAGAGCTAGTGAAAATACCATCACATTAATAAAATAAGATAATATCTAAGCAAATCTAGATTCCTAAACATGCATCTATTTTATTGCAAAAGAAAATTAAAATGAAGATAATGGCATAAGCACTAAAAGAATTGATAGAATTAAATAATAAATAATGTGTCGACAAGGAACATATGACTACCTACCCTCTTCTGGGTATATAAGTATGCTTAATATTCAATTAGTTTTATGCAATTACCTATCACGTAGAAGCATCTAATAGGAACATATTATTAGATTAAATTTTCTTAAAAGTTGCATTGCCGCCTAAACTATGTTACTAGCCAACTGGTCAATGTGAGTGCACTCTTGCAAGATCATTGCTCTCCCGAGTCTTTGTTTCACTTATAGCATATTTTAACATAACTTATCACCGCTTAAGTTATGTCAATGAAGCAAATGAGATATTACTCATCACATGAAAATAAAAATAATTCTATCATAAAACAAATTTTCCTACAGATGCCACTACTTCATATTTAAATAAAATAGTAAAGAAAACTACTTAAGAAGCACGTATAAAACACAACAGGAAACCTTGTTTAAATCAAAGAAAATCTACTATAAAGTGTTTAAAAAAAATACAAGAAAATGAAGAACACAATTCTTAGTTTTCTCCTTCTAAAAGAAGATGAAAGATCTCTTCAACAAAGTCTCCTTCCGATCCATGCAACGCTCATGCTTCCTAACTCATATCTCTCAGAATCCCTTATCAATCTCTCCAGAAAATGGAGAAAACTACATCTCCATAAACTCACGCCAAACTCCTCCAAAAAACACTTTCTAATTACTTCTCTAAAATCCCCACAATACTTCTCATGAGAGACACCAAGCCCCTATTTTTAAAGAAAAGCCACACACCTCCTTTTTCCAAAAGACACACCCCTTCACTCTAAGAGATGCACCCTTTCACTCTAAGAGACACATCCCTTCATTCAAATGCTTTTAAAAGTGTCTAGATTCATTGAATCACTCCATGAGGCGTGCAAGTTGTCTAGAAGCTTTCATAACATCCCAGAATGATCTGAAATCGTCCAAAACCCATGCAAAAATCGTCTCGCTTATTACTAGCCACGATTGACACTATGGTGCCAGTTTGGCTCCGTTTCGCCTAGTTTCAGCTCCGTTTTGCTCTTAGTGTTATATCTACAAAATAGACATTAAAATAACATTTCTTTAAAGTGCAATTTCACTTAAAAACATGGGATAAATATTAAGAACATTAAATATGGAAATACATACCAAAATGTGTTGGATCAGAATTTTCTTCTTTGCTCGATTTAACACCAAAGTGCACAGTTTTCTCTTAATTTTCTTCAAAACTGCATTTCCTATATCTGAAACAAAAACATGCAAAATATCATCTTTTAAAGTGTAATATCATTAAAAATGATTATAAAATGAGCATTAAATGTAGGTGGTGGATCGACACCTTTATAAACTATAAAGGATTATTTCTTCAGGAAAGGACTACTGATCTTCTTCTTTGAGAACTTATATTATTATGCATTATAGTTCTCTCTTTCTCTCTCTCGATTCCTCTCATCCATCCAACTCTCTATTATTTGGGTGTAATTCATAGGACATTTTTTTGATTCCGCAAAACGAAATATAGAGATTTTGATTTGCATATATTAGGCATTAAGTAAACTAAATATCAATCATTTTTAAATATCCCGAATGTTCTTTTCTATTATATGAATTTAAAACTCATCCAAATTAAACAAATTTCAAATATATGAAGCAAATCACAACTATTTTGTAAACTTGTAGGTACCCTCATCTTTCCCACCCGAGGCAGACAGCTGCCAATGCAGCCAGCGGCCAGCCTACTTCCCCCATCTTCCTGCCAGCCAAACTCGACAACCCCTAACTCCGTATTTAAAATATTTTATATAATCTAATAGCAATAAAATCCCTACTTTTCAAAAATATCCAAAAATAATAATTTTGAACTGGTAAGAAAGTGGTTGGCTTTTCGGTATTGTACGTACTCCAGATCAGGAGTGGAGACAATTGAGCTTTCAATCTAGTATATGAATCCTCCTTGGCCTTCCAGCTTCAGCACACATATAGTTTTTTAAATATCTAGAGAAAGAGAGAGAGATTGGGAGAGAGATGGGAAGGAAGGCAAGCTCTTCTAGTGATGGATTAACAAAGGGAGCCTGGAGTGCTCACGAGGACAAGCTGTTGATTTCCTGCATTGAAGTCCACGGCGAAGGCAACTGGAGAAGCGTTCCCCAGAAAGCAGGTTTGGTGATAAAATCAAACATGATCAGCGGGGTGTTTGTAGAATTCTTTATCTTAATTTCCAAATCGTGAAGCACATTAATTAACTCTTTTTAGATAATTTATAAACCTCTTTTTGATGATTATGATGCGTAATGTATTCTAGTTTTCATTTTTATTTATATATTATATTATGGTTTTAAATGGAAATTAATTATGCACTAGATGGGATGATTTTAATTGCTAGATTACTTGTATTAATTATTTTAATATTATGTTAAATTAGACTTGTCATTACTTGTAATGTATTAAATAATTGATTTGTCTAAAGGATTAAAATAATATTCTTTGTAAGATTAAAACAACAGTTGAAAAGAGTATATTATTTAAATGTTGAGAATAGATAGTTTTAGCATTAACTTAAGTTTTTCAATATATAGTAAATAAGAAAGTGCTTTTAATTTGATTATTTATATTAGCCAACTACATAGTATGTATATATATATATATATATATATATATATATATATATATATATATATATATATATATATATATATATATATATATATATATATTAAAGTTGATCTCTTATTTTATGTCAGTCAGATCTTTTTTATCCATGATTTTAAAATATTAATTCTTGGATAAGAGAAAAATAATTATTTAATCAATTGTTTCAATCATTTTATCAAAAGCGGCTAATGATTAGAGGAGTACATTATATATCAAAAGGGATATTACATAAACATCGCACAATTTTTTTATATTTTTATATCTAATATATCAAATATAGTATCTCTCTCTCTCTCTCTCTCTCTCTCTCTCTCTCTCTCTCTCTCTCTCTCTCTCTCTTATATATATATATATATATATATATATATATATATATATATATATATATATATTATTGATTAAATGTTATATAAATATTTAAGAATTGTGTGATACTAACGTAAATCCTTCGATATCAAATAGACATGGTGCGTGTCATTTATTTTTTTATTATATATATAAATTATCTTTTTTAATTAAGTAAATAACAAATTTTAAAATATTTTAGAAAGTAATCAATATAAAAAGAGCTTTCCTGTTATTTTTAAACTCTGTGTATTTTGTCTCATTGTAGCATAATATTTTAGATTATATAGATTTTTAATTGATTTTTTAGATAATTTGCTTTTTTTTTTTAAAGCCAATTCTTGAAAAAATAAATTATTTTTCATAAATGAATTAAAAATAAAAAACTTTCGAGAAAGCTAAGTTGATATTTTCTATTAAAGGAAACTTTACTCATACGCCACACAGTACTTATGTTTTTATATTTCTGACATTTAAAACTTGATTTCAAAATATAAATTATAGATATGTAAATATTAAAACTTTCTGTGGTATATATATGTAAATGTCTCGAATTTTTAGGAGGATGAAACACGTGTAAGGTTAGATTATATTAATATTGTATATGGATAAAGAATTTGGTGCTTTTAATGTTCGTCGAAGACTTCATTAGTTCAACATCAACCTAAATCGATTCAATATTTGTCAATAATAACAGATTGAACTATATTCTATGATTTTAAAGGAATTCAAAAGCTGATTTATTTATTATGAAAGAGAGAAAATAATTTTAAATCAAATTTTTGTTATAATAAATTTTAAAAAAATGAATAATTAGGAAATAAATAATAAAAAAATTTTCTTGATATGAATGTAAATTATAATTTGTTTAATATTTTTTAAAATTTATTAATAATGTCTTGAATTTTAATATGATATGTGTAGTTATGTTATTATTTTCTTAAATGAGATAAGTTCACAAGCTAATGAATCAAATGGACAACATTTCAAGATAGAACATGCCCAAATTTTATTTTATTTTTGTGGAGGACAAAAAATTATTTTTTTAATATGACGTCATAAAAAAAAGACATGTCATGAATATATTATGACTATTTTAATTATTTTATTCTTTTCTTAGCTAATATAAATTATTAATTAGAAAGAACTTATGATTTCCAATTATTATTTGATTTTATTAATTATTAATAAATTTTTAATATTTATGAGACAGAATGTATACAAATTATCTTAATTTTCTAAACTTGTTAAAAAAAGATAATATGATTTTTATAGTATATTCTGGTTTTAATTATTGAGTTCATTTCTCCTTGTTTTAAATAGAAAGCCAATTTAACTATATATTTTCTTTTAATAAATAGAAGGATTAGACTAATTGACTTGTGATTTAGCACTAATTGAGCTAAAAATTGATGTCAAAGCCTAACTCGAGTCAACTATAAATTGTGCTTATAAAGTTTATTTTGGGTGAGCTCAAGTCAAAAAGAAGAAAAATAAATAAATAAATAAATACATTTATGTATTTTGCATATGCATAAATACATGCACACTCATACACACACACACGCATGCACGCACGCGCGCGCACACACACACATACATATATATGGTGCTCATTTATTTATTTATTTATTATTATTTTAACAAGCACACTTTGTCATGCTTTATTCATGAAGGGCTAAACAGATGCGGGAAGAGTTGTCGGCTCAGATGGCTGAATTATCTGAGGCCAAATATCAAACATGGAAACTTCTCCGAGGAAGAGGAGGACCTCATCATAAGGCTCCACAAACTAGTTGGGAATAGGTTGTCTTTATCTCATCCTCATTATGAATAATTTAAAGTTATATTAAATACCACTCATGCAAAACACACATACAAATAACTTTAAAGTGATACCAAGGAAATACAATATTTTTATATTAAAAACTCCAAATGAAAAAAAAAAAGAAGCAGTGAGCTATTGTATGACTAAAATATTTACTTGTGTGAGTTAAAAATTACAAATGTCATTATTCTTCAAAACTTGGTAACACGTCAATACAATACAATACATTTAAATGGAGAAGGTTCTAATATGTTGGTAGATGTATTAAGAATTTTCATGAGAGAATAAGTGTTGGATGATAATTGACCAGGATGAGAGAAGTTGAGTGATAAAGGGTAGTTGGTTTGACTATTCTCTTAATAAAAGGAGAAACTAAGTGATCAATGAAGCACACATCAAATGTTCGTTGCTTTCATGTGCTAGTTTCAGACATTGATGGGCATCAATTAATTTTCAGCAAGAGTAACAAAAATAAGCTTGATATTGTTCTAATATGAGTGGAGATCAAAATATGAGAAATATAAACTTCTGCCATTGACAAATGTTGGGTAAAGAAACATAAGGAAGAATCAATAGTGAATTATTCTAAATTTCAAGTGATAACAAAAAACACACTTTGTTGTTCTGCATATAGATGAGGAGATTTTGTGATTAGAATGATGAGCATTAGACATTGAGGATTGATAGATGTAATACATTGAGAGCTAACAAGTTTCAAGAAATATTTAATTGGAAACATTGAAAATAGGGTGGTGGATGATCACCTTGTTCATTTTCTTAATAAATTTGAGAGGACATGCATCAATTATTTGTTATTAAAATAAGTTGGACATCGATCATTGGCATGTATCTTGTGAAAACTAATTAGGTATGTGAAAGGTTAGTGATAGCCATGGTTCGCTTAGTAATTCATTTAATAGGAAGGAAGATCATATGACTAGGAGGATGGAAGTCGAATGTCAATATTTGATGGTTATTAAATGTAGCTCATTGATAGAAAACAAATAATATTCGATAAGGAACAAAGCAAAATAGGTTATTATTGGACATTACCTCTGTTGTTCTACTAAGAGAGGTTTTTATGGTTATGAAGAATGATATTAGTGTTTAATAATTGATAAAAATTAGAAGTTAATTGTTTGTAAGAATTAAGCTATAGTTGATGTAAAGCATTACAAATTGTGTGATGATTAATGTTTGGTTTAGCCGTTTGCCTTTATAATAGGAACGACCAAAAAGCTAAGCTTGTGATATGAATGTTAGCAAAAGTTAATCCATGTTAGCATGAAGTTGTGGATTATGATAGACATTAATAATTGGCAACTTGACTTGAATGGCATTGACTTTATCTTTCATTTTTGTCATGATGAGCTTATTCACTAATTTGACTTATATATTTATCTAAGGACGATTCATTCAAAATTGCGGCAAATACCTTTGTTTTGACATAATTTCATTGCTTTTTTAACTAAATATATAAGATTATTCTTAATCATAATCACTATCACAAAGCTATAAAAGCAAATGAACTTGAACAATATTAGGGATGTAATTATAGTAAGCATCTTAGCTTTAATGTTCTCTTCTAAAATAAACCAATCATAATGAGTATAAATTTGGCTAATCACTCATTATTGGGAAGGGGCTAAGTAGGTCCAATTCTAAAAGAATCAAAGACTAATGGCCAGAGATAGATTGAAGCTTGTTAGAAATGAATATTTATGGGAGTGCCTTAACGGCAGTAAATCTCTCTATAAGAAGAAAATTAGCTTTATTTCACAAAAGTATGCCAAAAATATGCTTGTCATAATCCTCGATTTGTTACTTTTGAACTCTAAAAGGGCTTCCACATCCTTTTTAATGAGCTTTATAAAGATATTAGCAGTCTTAAACTTTCTTAGACATTAGAGAATAATCAAAGCAATGTATCTTCTAAACATTTTTTCATTAATGAGAATAGTCTGAGTGGATTTCATTTTAAAGCATTTAGTTTCTTCAATTGAATTCAACGTTGGATCATAAGAGAATTTATCTTGAGGTAAATATATAAAGGGAGAAATTAAATGCCAAAAATTATTGAAAATGGTGGAAAAAATTTCATTTAAATCTTCAAAAGGAATTTCAAAATACTAAAAAATCATTAAGCATTTCATTGAATTAAATAAAATAGTCAAACTATGTACTATTTATTTTTAAGAAATGATTATAATATATTTAATCTAGAAGAAGCGCGACATTCTATTTAATTTTGTTGGACTTATTATTGGCAAATTCAACAATTTTTATTTTTTACATCACTTTTATAATTCTTTATAATGATAAAGTTGCATACTTAATAAAATAAGGTCATCATTTTAGTCTTTAGGATTATTTTTAATGGTTGAACTAAATTATCCTGTCAATATATTATTTGATCAGATACTAAGCGATTGCATTATCAAAAGTTGTGATAATCATAGTCAAATGTTGAAACTAAGATCATATATATAATATATGTAATTTTAAATAAAATAAATATTAAAATAAATCTAAACCTAATCTCTCTTACATAAACTATCATAAAATGATATATATATATATATTTCAATTTTCATGATTTTCCATTTCAATTTGTAGAATATTCAAGTTAAGAACTTATGCATAAACATAGCTATCTTCTATCTCTATAAGCTAAAATATTGATAATAAAACATGTCATCTAAGAAATTTCATTCTAATTACTTATTAATTAATGTTGGTCTACCAATGACCTGCAGGTGGTCTTTGATCGCTGGAAGGATTCCTAGTCGAACAGATAACGAAATAAAAATTACTGGAACACAACCTTAGGTAAAAAGTTTCGCAACCAACAGCTCAAAATGAAAGTAGGCGTAGCACCATCAACATTATCTCCCCCGTACAAAAACCATCAGACGGTTGAACTGAGCCATCCCAAGGCCCTTAATTGCACCAAATCTCATCCAACAAACCTTCAAAAGCTTCCTTCTCATTGTGTTGCTGCTGTGGTGGTTGACGTAGCCTCTCATAAACCAGTCGTTGAAGAGAGAAATAACGGTGCAATGATTGAGGATTGGCGCTTCGACTTTGATTTGGATGATGTAATGATGTTCAGGGAAATGGACATTGACGGTTGGATCTAGAAAAAGTTCATTGTCAAAGCTTCTTCATGTGTCAGTGGAGTTGGTTTCCGTCCTAATTGTTGGTGGACTGCCTTAATGCTGGGCCTCATTTGGATTTGTGTTTTTTTTCCCTTTCTTTTTTATCGATAATTTGAAAGTTTGAGTCTGTTCGGGTCAGCTATAGCTTATTGAATAATCTACTGATAGGTAGCTAATGCTAATACACGGTTGATTAGCAGCTTATTCGGATAAACTGTTTTGCTGTTTGGTTTTAGCTGTTTAAAAATAGTTGATTTGCAGTTGATTTTGGATAAATGATCATTCTGCCCCTGTTAAATAATGTTGTTTGCATCAAAACTGTTTTAAACATAGAGAATAATATATTTCCAATCGAGGGTTAATTCGACTGTGACAATGACATCGGTTTGGCGTTAGTGACAGACGTGCATCGATTTGTGATTTGGTCTTGTATAATTATATTGTGAAACCATCATTTGGCAGTGTAATTCTGGATCTATTAGTTGACTGTGGCCAACATTCTCTAGTGTTTCATAATTCATGACTCGAACAAAGGTTCAGTGCGTCTGTTAGTGGGGCGATACATATAGTAGAGTAAATTATGGAGGCAAAGGTTTGGTCAATGAGAAACCATTTCCATGATAAATAACTGTTTTTTATTTTCCATTCAGACATCTAATTTTCACACTTAACTGAGAGCCAGTGATTTACAACATCTTAGATATATATATATATATATATATATATATATATAATTAAGCTAAAATCATCAATTTAAATTTTCATCAAACCAGTCTATAATCAGATTATTTAGAAACTGAGCTGATCTTAATTCGCTTGGGATTAGGGGTGAAAACGAGCCGAACACGAGCGAGCTAGCGTTTATATTTCGAGCTCAAAAAGTGTGCTCATGTTCGGCTCGTTTGCTTAGCGAGCCGAACAGGAGCTGAACACGAGCCGTTCACGAACAAAAAGTTGTTTTGACAACCCTATTCACGTACCCATAAGATGTTAAGGATTGGGGCAAGATTTAAAAATTATTGTTTATATTAAAACATCATTTGAATCTAATTTAATAATTTTTATTCTACTTTCATAATTAATACTTTTAATTGATTATAAATGTTTGTAGCGTTATAGTCAATTAAGTTTTTTAAAAATACTACTCATTAGAAATATATATATATATATATATATATATATATATATATATATATATATATATATATATATATATATATATATATATATATATAATTGATGAGTAATATTTCGAGCTAAAACGGGCCGAATTAAATCTTTGTTCCTGTTCGGCTCATTAACTTAGCGAACGAGCTGAACATGAGCTTCTTAACAAGCCGAACACGAGCTGCTCGTGAACAACGAGCCGTTTTGACAGCCCTACTTGGGATCAGATGTTTTGCATACCGGCATCGGGTGAAACACCAGCCTTGTTTATATGGCTACCAAGTTTTCTCCTTTACTCTTTGTTCTTCCTTATCCATCCAGACCCCCTCTCTCCCTCTCTCTCTCTCCGCCTCGATAACGTAAACTCGCTCTCACATGGATCTAACTCTCGGCAAGCCCCGACAAATCACCGACTTAGCCACAACTGAGTTATTTCTAATATGCTAAAAATCGAAGGACAGAAAGAGAGAGCTTGCGTGCGCGAATTAGGGCAGTCGGCCGAGCGACTCCTCTATAAAAAGAGAGCAAGGTGAGAGAGGCGCGGGTCTCCCTGAGATCGATCGCAGAGCTACGAAGTCTAGAGATCGAAAGGGCAGCGGGGTAAAATGCTGTAAAGAAAAGTGGGCCGCAGGGTAAAAAGTTGATTGTTCACGTTATTTCTCCGCGCATTTTTGAATCCGCCGATCGAATACCAAAAAAAAACTCGAATTCAACGTGTTCAAAATGCCAGATGCATAAATAAATAAGCTGTCCCAAATGGATGGAGCAAGTAAATTTATGACAAAGTCATGTATGTCTTCAATATGTATATATATAGAATTGGATGATGTAATGATGTTCAGTGTAATGGACACATTGACGCTTGGATATAGAAAAAGTTGATTGTCAAAGATTCTTCATCTAGTAGTGGAGTTAGATTTCGTCCTAATAGTTGGTGGACTGCCTTGATTCTGAAAAAAATTTGCATACGGAGAGCGTAACCAGAGTTGCGTATGCTCTCCTTTCACGGCCCTTAATCCAAACTCACGCAAACGAACGTGTATGAGAGTGGGTCTCATTTAAAAAAAAAAAAAAAAGAACCGTGGACTGTGAAGTTTTTCTCCTTAATGCTAGGCCTCATTTGGATTTCTGTTTCTTTTATTTTTAATGGATAATCAATGTTTGTCATATCTTTCAAGCATCCATGCTCTAAAGAATTATTAATTTGGCCATCCATGCAGAAAAAATAAATTAGATAGGTACTGAAGAATTCATATAAATCTATATATTTATAAGTTTAACATGAAAATTTTAATAATTCTCTATATTCTATTTTAATATCATAATACATGTATGAAAAGTTATATTTTAATATCAAAATATTAATATTAGTGATATTCTTATATAATATTAAAAAATAAGTATCGTTAGATAAATATTAAAATTTAGATATTAAATTTATATATACCAAAAAATTATAGTAGAATTTAATGTAAACTGTAGATAATATTTATTCTTTAGTTAATAATTTTGTAATAATATGTCTTGGATTTTCGTGCCTTGGTTCTTATAAATAAGGTGTGGCATGACTCGTTGACATTCCATATATGTTTTACATCTCTTCTTTTCTGAATCGGCGTGCTTCCAAACGCTATCATGTAGAACGTATTGAATCTTTCGGTTGATTGATTTGTTCTTAAATTTAGTGTTAAATGTCTATAATTGTTTGCATTTTATATGACAATGTTAGGCTTTGAGGAGAATTTCTGAGTTGTTTTATAGGTTGTAGCAAAAAGAGGTTAACAGGACTTGAAAAAATCAAAAGGGTTAAAAGTTTGGTCCAGCGCATAGGAGTCGGGGTGAGCGGAGCTTTGGCGGCCACACAAGTCAAGTATTGTCTAATTTCCCGAGAGCAAAAAAAAAAAAAAAAACCGCCTCATATGCAGGCGCTACATATCGATGTCTAGGCACTGCAATAGTGGTGTCATGACATCGGTTTTCAAATTTTTATGAGACATTTTTAAAGTGACTAGCTTAAATCGGAGGGGATTTTGCGACATTTTTACGATTAACCAAATTTTCATAATTTTCTTAATTATTTAAATAGGTAAATATTAGAAAAAATATATTTGTTTTAAAAAAATATATTTTTTTATTTTTTATTGATGCCTCTGACTTTGGTGGACTCAACAAGCTTTATTTTATATTTTTCTGATTTATATTTTAATTTTTATAATTTTGAATCAAAATAAAGACAAATATCCTAGAAAATTGGAATTTTTAGGGTTAGAGGTGTTCTCTGACTTTGGAAAAATCAGAGAACATTTCTAATTTCATGTGGAATAAGCCCACAAAACTTCATGCTATAATGATTAATAATTAATAATTATTGATTAAACAAGTTTTAGATTAAATATATAATTAAAAAAGCAGAAAATACATAAATATTTTTAATTTTGAGATTATCCTCTATGTACTGAATATATCAGAATTTTTATTTTATTTCGTGATTTTTCTACACCAAGATATGAATTTTTATAGTTATATTTAATTTTTTGGATTCAGTTAAATCAAAATACCCCTAATTATCTACTTAACCACGTGGC
The DNA here is from genome assembly GCA_022702705.1 of Papilionanthe hookeriana x Papilionanthe teres. NCBI lineage: Eukaryota > Viridiplantae > Streptophyta > Magnoliopsida > Asparagales > Orchidaceae > Papilionanthe > Papilionanthe hookeriana x Papilionanthe teres. The sequence goes on from CM040425.1 coordinate 56,561,636, forward strand.
ATCTGACTCATCCTCAATGCCTCCGAAAGACCATGCAGCAACTTTCCATTCGTTGTTCTTTACACATAGGTGCTGACTCGACCTGTGATCCCATCCGTTTAAGTGAACCGATCCGTCGTTTGACTGCATCTCCACCACTACTTTTAAATACACGGAAATGAAGGATATTTTTCATCGTTTCAAATGATTCATAACCCGTGGACCTTCTAAATTCTAGACCTAAGATATCGCTCGATAATCAACTAATGCAAGTGCGCTTTGTTCCTACACCTTCATCTAAATGAGACGAACACATCTATCTGGCAAGGTGGACACGAGTTGTTCATTTCTTTCACAAATTTCCAAACCATGGCAAAAATAGGGGTTTCTGAGCTATACCTTTGCCCAAGAGGTGAGGCCTTGATTGGGTTCGTTGAGAAGCTTCACCTTGCGTTCACGAACCTCCTTTAAGTGATAGTTTCCTCTATAGTGGAGCCTAGATATGAATTAGACCAAAAGTTGTTTGGCTTTGGTCTAGGTTTAGTTTAGAGGCCGCGGAAAGGTGGGATTTTGATTGAGGATGAAGTTTTGCAGCCTGGGGAAGCTTGTGGGAACATTGGTTTGGAGTTTTGATGGAGTTTGAAAAATGAATAGAAATTAAAACGTCTCTTTCGATGATGGGGAATCCAACAGAGGAGGTAACATACGGTTGCTAACGAGATTTCTTACGGTCTGGATGAAATTATGGAACTCACTCAATTGAGTTTAGTAAATTCATCTAGACTAAGTAAATTTGAAGAAAATAGTGGTGCCTGAACGAGGGAACCGTGGTATCCTAACCGGTGTCCCTATAATCAGCTTAAACTCCCCCTTACTAAAATATTAAGACACCTCAATCTAAATATTTCCAAAACATGACACTTCTCTCTTCTTTTCAATTTGACACTTCAAAATTTAAACCTACTGCAACGAGAAGCTTGGAGAGAACATTGTGGGCAGCACAACCATCTTTAACAGCAAAACTTCTTAGAAATTAACAATAATCCATATGACTCCGTGGTATTTTGCTTAGTGCAAACATAAACCCTCACTTTTTCTTTTAGGCTCCTGTGCAACAGCGCTGTGCAGCATAAGCTCTAAACTCGTCTTAGGATTTTGAGGTTATCATCTGATATGATATAAGTTCTTCTATCGTCCAGGCTATTCACATTATCTATATCAAGTGAATGTAAATCCTAATTAATTAAAATTGACAGAATGAAACATCAAATAATTATCTCAAATTGAAGCCAAACTCTAGGATAGTTGAGAAGTCACCAATATTCTTCTTAGATATATGACTTCCCCAAGCATTCATTCCTTTGTATTCCTACTTCCACACACTCCTTTAGAAAATCATACCTTTTGGAAGTCATGAAAATATTATTTTCTAATCTAAATCGAGAGTTTTCTTAGGGGACTTCGGTTATCTAAGATGTAATTAACAATAGGGGCTTTCCCTTATAGAAAACTTAAAGACCCCAGATTAATATAAACCTATATAATTCTTTTGTATTAGATAGGGGATTTTATCGGTCAACATAAATGGTTCGCAGACTACACGGATGTCATGGATTCTTTAGTTTATTTGATTAAGCCACACCACTAAGCAATGTATCCATTCTTTGGGATAGATACATGGCTTGTGGTGTAGTGCTTGATTATTTAAACTATTGCATATATGGGATCGATTTGATTTCATATTTTCAAATTAAAAATGATATTTTCCAAAATTTTATATATATTTACATTAATTAAATATGACTTTTAAACGACCGACACCGGTGCATCACTAGCAACTTCTTTCTCTGGAATTTGTTATGTGAATTCTGGATGCAACTCCAGAAACTTTGGAAGACATGCTATTGTATTTGTTTCCTATAAATTTGTTTGATGATTCGATTCATAGAGAGTTTTTCATAACGATCTCTGCTGACTTTAGGGTGACTTACCTACATTATTTTTACGGGAGCAATGACATTTGAGGGAATTTTTTTTTAATTAGATTATAGTGATATATTTTTATTTGTTTATGGGTTTTCATGATGCTTGAGATATTTTGGACATGCCACTTAAGACTTTTTCATTATTTTGTTATTTACTTCTATAATGTTATTTGCATATGTTAGTTTTGTTTGTAACCTTATATGATTGTAATTATATTTAATTTGTTAATGCTTATGTGTTAGCCACTTTGATACTGAAATACATGGATGCAACTAGAGAAAGACACAGAATGAGAGTTGCTACTATCATATGCTTGATGAAAAAATATTATAACTTGTACATAGAGCGCTCTCATTGCATGACATTATCATATTTTGGCGACAAATGGGTTGGAGAGTTGCTTGCGGGCCACCAACAAGATTTAGAACCGCATGACACATATGGTGTTCACTGATCTGTTGGTGGAACTACACATAAATCGTGGACTTTATTGCTCATATATAACTAGTTCGAGAGGTGTTGGCAATAACCTCTACATATTATCGTTGTATTAATCAATGCGAGGATCTATTGAGTCATTTTAAAACTTCTATGAAATGATTTGCTGCTGATATTTCTCAGTATGGTTAAATTCAATTGAGATTATTTTGGATGGTTTTTTTAGTGATATGCAAATGTGACACACGTAAGCTTGTTATTATGTGGGTTAAAGACAACCAAAGACTTTTTTTGTATAAGGTTTGCTATCTTTTTGTAGCGTATATATTGAATTCTCTGAGACCTCATAGCTGCATAAAACTATAATTAATTACTTATCAATTTTTACTTATGTTATTTCTAATGGGAAATTTTTTAAGAAACTCAAGAAAGATAAGCTCGATGATTTCTAGAACCTCTCGAGATTGCGCTGGTACAGTGGACTTAAAATTCTCTGCTAATTTCACGTCATCCACATAGCTGTGGGAGACAATTTTACAAGTTCCTGCGGAGAATATCGAATAACTATAACTATTTTTAGTGGGTAGATGGCTGGAAGATTCCACCGCTGAGAGTGATCGGGCATGAAAAGTATCCCTCGAGAACGGCTTAGCTCGTGACATACGTCTTCTGCATTTAAAAAATAATATTATCATAGTATTGATTATTGATTTAACAATCTTTTTTCTTCATTTTAGTATTAAACCTACTCATTTTTAAGGGAGGTGTCTATCTTTATTTTGTAATGTTATGTACTGAAGTTTTGCTTTTAAAATATAAAATGTATTGGTATAAATAGTTCTGTTGCAAACAACATTACTATATAGAAAAGTCATTTGTCCAAAAACAGCTACAGCACTATTGTTTTCAAACTGCAAAAAATAAAGAGACGGTTTGCCTATCTGCAACGACTTATGATTAAGCTGAAGAACCCAAACAGACCCTTAGTCCTAAATCGGATGTATGAAGTTATTGATATTTATATGTATAAAAATGGATGAAAAGTGCATAAATTATGTGCACACATTGGCAAATAGTATGAATTACATGATAAAAAAAATTAAATGAGCTTTTTCATTGATTGAGATTAAATTATTGTCGACTTATTAAATAATTAATCAAGCGAACACTAGCAAATTCGAAGAAACGAGCTTAAATCGGGTAAAACATTAAATGTTTATTCACAAATCAATTTGAATAGAAATCAAACACGAATAAGCTTCGGTCTCACTCCAGCTTGGCTCATTTACAATCCTACAGAAAAATATAAGATTAGTATCATATTACTTTAGCCATTATTTTATACTTTTAAATAATTGCTTTAAAATAAACAACATAAAAAAATTGTAATATTAACAATATGTCAAGTCTTTATTTCTCTGGCTAGTTGGTTCTTGTTATTTCTCTAGCTGGTTGTTCCTGGTGTTAGTCTGTTGATTTTTTGGGTTACTGTGAGTTTCGCTGGTTGTTTGTATTTTCTTCATTGGTTGTTTCATTGTGGGCGCTATCTTTGATAAATTTGCATGTTTTCATTGATCTTTACTACTTAATGTGATTGGGATTTGAGTGTTGTTGAATTCCAGTCATTGTTAGAATCAACAAGGTTTTGAATATTTTTTATATCCAAAACCTTGGAAATAATTTTAATGTTTTCCTGTAGATTAGTTCCGAGCTATGGATTAGTTGAATAGTGTCGGTCGCAAAAGTTTGGTTTAGATTTTAGATTAAATATAAATATGTATATATATAGGAATCTAGAAAATATAAATTTTATTTTAAAAATATGAAATCAAACTGATCTCATATATGCAATAGTTGAAATAATCAAGCACTTCACCGCAAGCCATGTATCTATCCTGAAGAATGGATACATTGCTTGGTGGTGAAGCTTGATCAAATAAACTAAGAATCCATTACATCCTTTTTGTCTGTGAACATTTATATTGACAGACAATTTTCCCTATCTAATATGAAAGAATTAGATAGAGTTTATATTAATATAGGGTCTTTAAGTTTTCTCTAAGGGCAAGCCCCTATAGTTAATTAAATTTTAGATAATCGAGGTCACCCAAGAATATTCTTGATATAGATCAGGAAATATTGTATTCATGACTTCCAAAATGTAGGATCTTCAAGAAAATGTGGTAGTAGGAAATCCAATAAGTGAGTGGCTCAAGTTTCAGAACAGTTATTGTAGGAGTCAAAGGAAAAGAAGACTAAGGGAAAGACATAGATCCGAGAAAAATCTCGGTGTTTTCCCAAACTTTCTTATGGTTTAGCTTCAATTTGAGATAGTTATTTAGTGTTTCCTCTTACCAATTTTATTATCTAGGGCTTACATTCACTTGATATTGATCATGTGGATAGCCTGGAAGATAATAGGATTTATGTGATATCCGATGACAACCTTGGAACCTAAGACGAGTTAGGGCTTATATTGTACTAGATGAAAAAACCTAAAGGGATAAAGTGAAGGCTTATGTTGCACTAAGCAAAAAACCTTGAAATCCTATAACTTGTTGTTTATTTCTAAGGAGTTTTGCTGTTGAAGATGGTCATGCTGCCCCCTTTGCATGCTCCAAGCTCCTCGTCATTGCAGGTTTAGTTTTAGAAGTGTCAAACTGAAGAGATAAAGAGAAGTAGCATGTTTTAGAAATATTTAAATTGAGGTGTCTTAATGTCTTATTATGGGAATAATTAAGTTGATTATGGCGACACCGGTTAGGATCCCACGGTTCCCTCACTCCGGCATCACCATTTTCTTCGAATTCACTTAGTACAGATGAATTTACTAACCTCAACTTAATGAGTTCTGTACTTTGATTTAGACTGTAGAAAAGCTCGTTAGCAGCCGTAGGTTGCCTCTTCTGCGTATTCTCGATCATTCAAAGAGACGTTTTAATTTAGTTTCACTTGAGGTGCTTTCACGAAAGTCGGTCAACGGTAGCCTAAGAGTAAGAGAAGATCCTTTCTGACAGAAGAACTAGCACTCGAGTCAAGGTGCGTCAGCAATGAAAATTTGATCTCAAAAAATGGCTAATGATCTTTAAACGAAGTGAGACATAGATGTTCTAATACTAGTATAAAGTTGGGAGCTTCAGCATTGACTTAGCTTTGTGATTAAATTTTGAGTTGTTTTATATTTTGACTGTTGTGGCAGTGAATTTTATCTTATTTTGTTTTGATTTCGGTTTTGATTTCAGTTTTGTGGCTATCCTAAAAAGTACTGGTTTTCATGCAGGGTGAGATTTTTTGTTTAATCATGCAAGCTTGTAAGGAAGAAAATTTAAGTAAAGATATTGCAGGGAAAGAAGGTGTTTTAAACTATAAAAGCGTACCTGGCGAGTCTTCTCGTTCCTTCACCTGATACTTCACTATCTTTTGTAGTAAACATTTATAATTTACAGGAAAGTAAAGCCTATGGATAGGTTCGTGATGGACCTACTAAGTCCTATGTCAAAACTTGGTGGGTTCTATTTATTCATTTGAGAGATGCTTTCCTTTAATAAGTATAATATGTTCAGTTGTCCTACAAGATTTCCAGAATACTTATGAAAAGATCCAGAGAATGGCTAGATATTTCACAACCCTTTCGATATTTCTTAAGTTCATTTGAACTTATCATACTCATTAAATGGTTCATCCATTTCATACCCATATGCTCAATAAATATTGATATTTTAATCATCCCAAAAGTGGGGTAACTATCACATGATATTTTATTTATGAATTATGTGAGTAAAGGCCTCTAGGGGAGAATTGGCTTATTAAGAAATTTAGCCAAATTTAGTTATGAAGTGGACTTGTAGTGTGTCAAAAAGTGTTGTTAACCTCACTTTTGTTGATGTATAGTCTCTCTTTATAATAGCATAGAATCTAGCCATAGGACTTTCTTGGTGACTGTCTTAGAAAACTAGTAATAAAACCCTTACCCCATAGAAAATTAAAACACCTCTTTGCTTCACTTAGAGTTTTCAAATGATTAAATTCTAACCTCTAAATTCTTAGAAGGATGAGACCAAGCATAAGAAAGGTCAAGATGAGTTCCCTACAGGATGGCTAAGCCTTAGGACTGACCCTGTTTGGTCTGGAGCTGACACACACATACACCTGCACATTACACTCTCACACACTACCTCAACCCTAAACTAAACACACCAAACCACCTATACTTGATCCCCCGCTCTTTTGAAAACTCATGTGAGTAGTTTCCCTATGCTCTTAGCCCCAGGCTAGGGTTTGACTAATACCAGCACATGGAGCATCCAAATAGGGAATTTCCTTAGTCCATGGCTCAAATGAGTTATCAATTTCACTCAACCCCCGATTTTATCAAATATCCTAATTTTTAACCCCTTAGCCCTAAACTCTACCAGATGACCAAGTTACCCCTAAAACCCTAATTTTGCCCAAAATTCCCAAAATCAACTAAAATTACCAAAATCTCCCAAAAAGCATCCTAAAAGATTCCTCACAACTTAAAATACCCAAAACACCTCAAATTTACCAAAATTTCCAAAATAGTCTTAAAATCCCCAAAATTACCAAAATGCCCCTCCTTGTCCAAAAATTCCAAAAATTCCTAAAACCCTCTGACCCACTTTTAATATGTATGCAATTTATGTTTATAGCAACGCCACCAAAAACTTGATTCCGCTTTAAATATAGATATATGATTTAATGTATAATGTGGATTCTACGCAAGTATATGTATCGTATCAAGTAATACGGGGCTCTAGTGGAGTCCTGGTTATCGATCCCACGGGAAGTTTTTAACGATTTGTTATCGACTAAATTTAAAGGAATTATTTACTAATAAAGTGAACAGAAAATCAAAGTAACTATAATAAACTAAAATAAACTAATGCTTGAAATAAGTTGATTTAAATAATTTAGAAAAAGTATCCTTCTCCTTGTTTTTAGAAAATTAAGTGAATGATGATTTTAAATAGAATTTTTTTAAATTATGTTGTGACAAATAGGAGCATTCCTATTCTTTACCCTTTGGTCCAGGTGCAAAGAACATTGACTAATCCTATGTTTGATTGCGAATCCGCGCTGAAGTCGGGAGGATACTCGTCGCCACTTCGAGCTCCCACGTTCCCCTCACTCGAGGGCTAACATCTACACTTCGACTCTCGAAACAGTAGGACCGAATTGAGTATTTTAGTACGTCACACTAAAATATCCAATTCTATGCCCGATATTTAATATTTCCCTATTTATTTGCACCCGCCTTCCAAGGCTTTTGACTTCCCGAATATTGGATGTAATTTTTACTATAGTTGATAATTCAACATATTTTAACTACTCGATTGTCGGATTGAAAGTAAATTAAGTTTTAAGTAAAAATTATCACAATTTATTTATATTATATTACGTACTTCTAATTAATTTCATCAATCCACATAATTTTCATAAACAAGGAGAAAGACTAAGAAAACTACTCATAATGCATGAGAATAAAACAAAGCATGGATTTCATTTAAAGTTAACAACAATAAACAAAGATACTTATCTTAATTTCCTCCCCGACGAGACTCCTCGAAGTTCCTTTGACTTTTCCTTCTAGTACGACGACTAAATAGCACTCAATTAAACTAATGAACTCACTAAACACACTCAAACTAAATTAAACTCACACAAATGACACTTAAGAAAATGAAAAGAGACTAAGACTCTCTAAAATAGACACACACAAATGACTAAAATTCGTCCTCTATTTATAGAGGTAGGCAAAAGGTCCAAGGGTGCTTAAACACCTCTTCAAAAAGTGTCCAGGTTCAATGTATATGCATTTTAAACTGTCTCGCCGTCGGCGGGAAACGACCTCGCCGTCAGCGGGGCTTCTAGAAGGTCTTCAAACCGTGCGATCTCGCTGTCGACAGGCTCGGGCTCGCCGTCGGCGGCCTCGATCTCGCCGTCGGCGGCCTCAATCTCGCCGTCGGCGAAGTAGTTATATTTGCATGAATTTCCTCCTTTTTGATCCAAATTTGCTTTATTTCATGCTTTTAGCTTCTATCACTTATAAATCTTCATTCCTGCAATAAAATAAAGAAAATATCTTTCTTTAAAGTGCAATTTCATCAAAAATAGATTTTAATTTCTTGATGTATTTTTCTGTGATCAAAATCCCCCAAACTTATTTATTACTTGTCCTCAAGTAATTTTAATACTAAATAAAAATAATGATTTCTATAATAGAATTTTCAACTCAGATAATATATGAATTAATTTTACATAACATTATAATAAAGTTGAATAGAAATATTTCTAAGTAATTAAATTAACTTTATAGAGATAAGATTATTTAGTTATCATGTCTAAGATTTCTAGCTTTCTAATTAATTCAGGAATGACTATATTAAAAATAATAAATTACTTAAGATATTTAGATGATAGGAAATTCAAGAAAACTCTATTTAGTAAAATACTAATCCAAAAATATAAGTTTAGAAATATAATTAAGTTTTACCCTTTAGGTTGAATCCATTGAAGCCAATTTTTGATAAGGCATATCCTCAAGCTTCTCCTCACTTTATGTTATTCTTTTCTTTTCTTTTCTTTTTGGATTGATTTTCAATCCTTCTTTTTCTTTTTCGTTTTTCTTTTTTTCTTTTTTTTATTTTATTTTTTATTTTTTTTAAGTGAGGATTACTGTATCTGGATAGCCTGTTAATAATTTTGAACTTCAATTTCTCTTCCTAAATTTGAAACTTAAAATATTTCTTTGCTTATATATATTTCATAGCTTTTACTTTATTGAGTTTCTATCCTTTCTTTTTCACCTAAATACTTAAGAATTTTTAATTTCAAAATATAGTTTTCCTTACTTTAAATAGTTTACTATATTCTTATTCCTCTTAACCAAATATCTTATTCCATTAATTAATTGAATTACTAGAAATATTTTCTTTAACTTTATATAATAATTAAATAAAGTAACTCATATTTATTGAATTGAAAATTACTATAGAAAATCATTTAATAATAATTTTTGAAAATAGAAATTGAGAACAATTTTAATAATTAAATTTGTATTTTATCTTCCCCCAAACTTAAATTTTTCTATCTATACTACATAGTGAAAAGGGAAAGTATATAAATAAAATACATCATACCTTTGAGCTTTAGGTATTTCTTTTCTTTGAAATTTTCGCGAGGCTTTTTCATTACTTACGTAACTCGTCTTGTTAGTATTCTTCCACATATAATATTTAAAAAGAAAGTGCAGGGATGGAAATTTTAAAATAAGTATCAAACATAACAAACAAAACTTAATCTGTTACTACACTTACATTTAAAATTTAAACAATACATTAAAGAAAGACTAACATCCTATATATATAAAAATTTGCAACTAATTTAACACACATAAGAAATTTAATATCACTGCTCAAGCAAACAAACAACATATCAAGTCCAAAGTCCACAGAAAGTACTAAAATATTACACACAGAAATAATAAAGTTTGCAAAACAACAAATCTAAACAAACGAAACAAACTAAAAAAAGACTCTAATCTTCTACATTAAAATCCCAAACTATGTCATCTCCCTGATCTCCAGGCTGAGAAGGATGAGCAGGCTGGTACTGTGAATAACGGGGGCACTCAGGAAAGACAACATCTAAATCACCACTCCTATATCAACACTCAGCTTCATAGTATGCAATCTCGTACTCTGAATGTCGCTGGAGATATTAGCTATCATAATCGTGTCTTCTTTCCAAGCCTCCGATCCTTTGATCATATGCTCAAATCTTCTTTCCATATTTTCTCCAAATAACTCAAAACTCTTTCTACTCAGGGTTAACTCATTCATCGGATCTTGAAGGGTAGGAGTGGTGTGCGAGGGGTGGTTCATAACTAGTAGAGGGTATATCTCTACTTGAAGAATGCACATAATCCCTTGTCCCAGATCTCCATCCTTCATGGGATTCATATTTCTTTATATTAGCCTGAGTAAGGGGTTTCGTAGGCTCTATCCATTCCTAATCATCTCTTGCCTCTACCCCAGATAATTGGCAAAGTGCATAGATAAGACCAGGATGTCCTAGTCCTCCTCCACTTTCATTTCTAGCAGTGGGTAATATGTTTTTATATATAATATTTCCCACATTAATACTCTTACAGTTACGAATACGAAATTCGGAAGCTGTTCATCTCTTGTTACCTCACTATGGTGGTAGGTAGAAAACAAAGTAGAACAAATAAAATAATGTCAGGCTTTAGATGTTGCATTTAGCATAAAAAGAGGGAAGTTTACCCGTTCCCGCTGCTTTATCTTCCAGACTCCTTTCCCATCAGTGAGAAAGTCGATCACCTCTTCCAGTGGTCCTTCCATAGTTCCAAAAGTTTCATACTCGCTGGTGCAGGTGTCTCGTATTTCATAATAAGCGTTTATTCTAGCAACGTTGAAATCTACAAAAAATCATCTAACCTTAACCGGTGCATCTTCAGCTTGTGTTAAGTTCGTATAAAATTCTTTCACAACTTCTACAGCTGCTCTGTTGGTCACGTAACAGAAGTTTTCCCATCCTAGCTCCTTTATAACTCGCTCTACTTCTCCTCTAGGATTTTTGAAAACTCGATCTTGTATGCACTTTCTTGCTTGAATATTTTAAAAATATCGAGTTTGTGCTCTTGCATTAATGAATCGGGTTTCGTCATAATCTATTCGTCGCTTTTGTCGTGGAGCCATTTCTCGATCTGTGAAATTTATAAAAATTTTAACTAAACTCCAAAATATTACTAAGAAGGCTTCCTACAACAACTAAAATCCATTTAAATCAATTTTTATGAAATTTACATTTCAAAAATTTTCAAAATATCCCAATGTAGAAGAAATTCATGGTGAAAATCAAAAATTTTTGCATAGGAGTGAAGCTCTTACCAAGGGAAGATGAAATCCGGTGTCAAAAAGTGTTGAAATCGCTCAAATCCGAGTTCTCTCAAGCCCTAGGTCAGTTTTTTCGAAAATCTGAGGAAAGGGATGATGAATAGTGTCGGTTGACTGGTCAAATATAGGTCTTTTCGCTTTCTCGCCGTCGGCGAGCTAATTAATTTCATAAGGCAAAAGTTTCGGGAAAAATCCGTCGTCGGCGAGCTCGGTCTCGCTGTCAGCGGGTTTTCTCGCTGTCGGCGAGGTTCCAAAAATTTTCAATTTTTGAAATTCGTCAATCATTTTCAACCTCGAATTGCCCTTAATCAATCTTCCGATCACTTAATTTAATAATAATACAAAGATTAGATACTTATACTCACAAAAAGTCACACATCACAAACAATATAACTTTATAAATGAAATCCATGAAACTTACAATTTTCACACTGACAACTTCACACATACTTAACTTAAATGTTCAAATCCAAATTACTCAGCATCGCAATCCAAACCACAACACTCTAAATGCTGAGACATAACAATTTACAAATAATCTCATCAACTCTGAGATGATCAAATCAAAGTTCGACTCATAATAAAACCTAACTCCAAATCAAACACACATATATACAAATATAACATAAATATAGAAATCTTTCCTACTCTTCAGTGTCTGAACTAACATCTTCTCTGATATTTCCGATGCGACACATGTGCACAAATAAATTGTAGAAAGGCCTGAAAGGGAATTCCGCAATGAGATTCTTCATTAATCCATCCTTTCGTCTTAGTAAATGAATAAAGCTGGCTCAGGATGTCCAGTATGATCAAAGTGCTCCTTCATTCTCTAATCAATATGATCAAACATATCAGAGATATTGTCAATGGAATTCATCACATTGTTGACCTCATTTTTGATGAGGTCTTCTCTTCTCTCTTTAGTACTTAGGATCTAGCCTTAGGCTTTTCCTTTGACTATCCTAGAGGATTAGAATTGGGACCCACCACTTAGAAATTCAAACCACTTCTTAACTCCCTGCAAACTTCACAAACTTGATTGTAGACCCCTAATCACCTAGAGGGTTGAAATCAAATGTGGAAGTTTAAAGGATGAGTGCCTATAGGACTCTTTCGCACTTGGGACGCCTACTGGGTGGCTCAGTGCAGTGAAGGGGCGACTTACACTCACACTATACTTATACACTACACTTTCACACACACCCCCTAAAACCACACCCATACCCAACTTGACCTTCGACTCATGAAGGTGATTCACTCGGATGGTCCTTAACCCCTAAGCCCTCGGGCTAGAGGGTTAGGAACAACATAGTGAATGCCTCGAATGAATCCTCTCATGGCTCATATAGGCTTAATATGGCTTCATGGCTCAACCAAAATGATTTCATTCCACTTACATTTACCCGATCTTCAATTTTCCAAATTTTTAATTTTTGACCCGGGACCCTACACCAGCTAACCTACCCAAAACCCTTGAAATTACCCAAATTTTCCAAAATCTCCAAATCACCCAAAATTCCTCAAAACCAATCCCAAAAATTCCCACATTACTCAAATTGATCATCCATAGCCAAAAATTCCAAAAATACCCCCCAATACCTCTAAATACCCAAAATGCCCCTCTTGACCCAAAAATCCAAAAAAATTCAGAAAATTCCCAGAAAATTCCAAAAAATCCTAAATATTTCTAATTTAATTTTGTCCAACTACACCATGGGCCAATTTTTTCAATTTACCCCACTTTTGTCAAAATCCCCAATTTGACCCATTTTTAACCCAAAGTAAACCCAATGTCAAACCAAACTTACCCAATTGACCCAAATTCTGGTCCAATTCAATTCTAAACTTCCATTCAACATCCCCAACACCAATCTAGACCAAATCCAAGCCCAATTTGATTGACATTTGAATCCAATTTCACTTTTGACCTTAAAGCCCAATTTGGACCCATGACCCAAACTTAGCCCAAACTAGCCCAATTCAACTCCAATTAACCCCAAATCTTTTCTAAACCTTCCCTAACATCCCCACAAACAAAAAACTAACATAATTTGCCCAAAATTTAGACCCAAGCTCCACTCAAATTCAACCCAAAGCTAAAAGACCCAATTTTGACCTAAGCCCAAACCTAACCCAAATAAGCCCAAACCCCAAAATCAAAACCCAACCAAAGTCAAAACCTCTTTAAAACACTCCCATAAACATTTCCCAACATTAATTTTACACCAATTTCAACTCTAGCCCAACAATGGCCCAAGTTAGCCCAATTTGACCTACATTGGCCCATTTACCAAAGAGCCCAAATCCAACCCAAATCAAACCCAAACCACCTCAAGTTTGTTTCAAAACACTCATGACACATGCCTAAACCAATTGCAACATTTATTTGACATGGTCCTTCACAAAACTTTCATCCCAAAAGCCCATTTTAAAATCCAAAAGCCCACTTCCCTAAACCATTTTAAAAACCCATCTTCACTAAATTTCAAAGGCCCAAACTTCATGATAAAGCCCATATGACATTCTTTTCATCACCCCATTAATTGATATCATCCCTTAAGTCCTAAATCAATCATCAAATAATCTTAAATTAGGCCTCATGCCAAAATCACCCATAAGTCCCAAAAATTCAAAACCTTCTTTCATGTAAATGACCAAGCTTTGTCCCGAAGCCACATGGAGCCATGAGCAAGCCATTTACAAGCCATATGAAGCCATGGAAGGTTTGACATGTGACCAAGCCATTAATGGCAAAAGGAGGGCCCCCTTTCCTAATCCTTCATTAAGCCTTTTTAACCATAAACATGTCGCACACTAAACCATGCTTAGCCGCCTCACCATGAGATGGAGACTTCACCACTCCATGGAAGTCGACCAACTGATTCCCCTGGCCCAAAATCAGACCATGGGAAGGTGAACCAAGCCCAAACACATGGGTTGACCCAAACCAAGCCAAAATGGCCTCTTCCCCATTCCATTCCAAGCCATCCCCTTTACACATGGCAAGGCCCAGTGCGTCGCACTAAACCCCAGCCACGACCTACTCGAACAAGATGGTGACCGGTGCTACGGCCGGATAGCCACCAGGCCGCGGGAAAACACCATGGCCGAGACCTTGGGAGGAGCCAAAATATTCAATTCTCCCTTGCTTGAGCCGCCCATGCCCGATGGCCACCATGGCTGTTCTTCCCTTGACCTAAGCAACTGATCTCAAGCCTTAAACCCCCCTGGGAGGCCCTCCACCCTCTCCTATTTAAACCTCACCACTCTCGGCTAAAACAAACCTTAAGGAAACTCTGCCAAAATTGTTCCAGACTACTCCCCACACATAGAGAGCTTGATCCCCACTGAAATCCCCCTGCCATTTCCTCTCGCGAGCTCGATTTCGAGTTGAAATCCAAGCCCAAAACCGGGACACTTCTCCACGGTGAGCCGATCCCCAAATTGATTGGTCCTACACCTTCACCGGACCAGAGAAGGAGTTTACCAGCAAAAGCCCCTTCTCCGGAGCCACCCACATGTTCCGGACTCCAAGCTTTGTATTCGGTCGTGGTCGAAATCATACTTGGACAATTCACGAAGCGAGGACTTCATGCTGGAGCTTGCTTGGACCCAATCGAAGGTGACACAACCCTCGGATTGAAGCTTCACTTCTCCGAGCAAAGGTATGGACTCATTCTTCTTCCCGAGCTTACGAGAGATTCTCCATTTAATTTGAATCAATTTCAATGCATGTTTATCATATAGATGTGTTCGTCTCTTCAAGACGAATCCATAGAGCATAAGAACACAAAAATCCGTTGAGAATCGAGTGAGAACTTAGGGTTAGAAGGTTGACGGTCACGGGTGCACACCAGTCGTAGACGATGACTGGGAGCCGTCGGATCGAGTGTGTATCGAGCGGACGGTCTGGATTAAGCCAGATAGCGCGATGGTACGTGAACCGCGGGGCCCTAGAGCGCTGAGTCGGATGGCGGAGCCGAATCAGAAGACGACGCGTGGTCTTTCGGAGCTGCCGAGGATGGCGTGGCGCCGCGTGGATAAGTAGGAAATTAGGGTATTTTTTGATTTATTTAATTCCCTATACTTCAAAAATGCATAACTTTGTGTAGGAAAATCAGAAAAATAAAATAAAAATACCTTCTTGCTCAGTGAACAGAGGAGAATAATGTGGAAAAGAAATCATAAAATTTCATCAAGTATTTTATTTTTAATTATTTATTTACTCTCTCCACATTTTCAATTCTCCATGCATGTATGCAATTCACCATGGCATGAGACCATATGGCTTTTGAAGCCTCTGAATTTGGGAACATTCCCTGAATTTTCCAAAGTCAGAGACCATCCCTATGAAGAGTTGTTGATTTTTCAATTCTAGGTCACTATTCTGAGTATTTTAATTCCAATAATTAGCATGTTGTGAAATAAATTCTAGAAAAATTTGGTGATGTTTCTTATGACCAGAGGACCCTAGGAAAAATAGGTTTTGAGTTAACTCACTTGGAATAACCCTAATTGGCTTAAACACCCAAAATGGACCTTTAATTAATTAGAGCTAACCATACATCAAATTGACTTGAAATCAACTCCCCACTGACCTTTAGGATTAGAGGAACTCACCATAAAAGTTTGAAGTCAATTGGACTTGGTTAACCCTATCAAATGGGTTGATTAAGCCATTTAACCAAAATTAAACTTAAAAAATTCATAACTTTCAAAATACTTTTCAAAAATTCACCAAATTGGTTTTGGAGCCTCTCTGATATCAGGGGAATTTAAGAAAATTAAAATTGTAATTTTCTAAAAAAGTTGATTTTTTTGCATTATTTTAATATTTTTAATAATTAAAAAAATAATAAAAATCACAAAAATAATAAAATTCACCAAAATGTCACATTTTGAATTTTAATCACTTAGGAACAAACACCATATTTTTCTTAAGTCTATATGATGAGATATTAAATTTTAAAGCCCTAAGGTAATTTTAAAAAATAAAAAATGTATTTTCTAGCATTTCCACTAAAATAATTCTAATAAATCAAAGAAAAATCAAAAAATTATAAAAATTAGTTCTCTGATTTCCTTGATATCAGAGAGATTTTTGAAAAATATAAAATTCATTTTTCAACCTTTATTTTATTTTTAAATTAATTAATACTCCAAAACTCAAAATAATTATAATAAAAGGAATATAATTAAACAAATCACCAAAATTGGTCCAAGTGGTTCTCTAGTCATTAGGAATGTCCCATAATTTTCTTAAGGACAGAAACTTTCCCTTGGTCAAGTTATTAAATTTTCCTTGGAATTCCCTATTTTCTACAAAAAATAAATAAATAAATAAATTAAATACAGAAAAATCACATTTTCTCCTCTAATGTCTTGATTGACATATGAGTGAAGTCACATAAAAATTTCAAATTCATTTAAGCTCCATTTAGTGAGTTATGAAATTAATAAGCTTGAAGGAGCAAAATGGTAATTAAAATTTTAACCCTTAATTAAAACTTTAGGCTTAATAAAATGAAAGAGTAAAATATTTGATCCTAATCTGATTTGGACGATTGAAATTTAAATAATTAAAGGGTAGAAACCTACCAAATAATTTAAAAATAATGAAAATAAAACCTTAATTAAATAATTAATTAAATTTGGAAGAATAATGAAAAATTGGAATTATTAAAATAGGGATATTATTAGGAAGAGATTTGTTCTTTAATTTAAGAATCCCTAAATTAATCACCTCAAAAGTATTTAATTCCTAATTAAAATGATAACTCAAATTTAAAATTTGAAATGCTAAAAGACTTAATCATTAAATTAAATTAAAGTTAAATTATTTAAATTAAATCCTTTTAAAATTTCAATTAAATTAATACTTTAAAGATTAAAATTAAATCATCTTTAAAACATAAAAAAATAAAATATTAAATTAAAATTAAAAATAAAATTAAATCAAAATTAAAATTAAATTAAAATCTAAAATAAAATTTAAATTTAAATTAAATTAAAATCTAAAATAAAATTAAATTAAAATTTAATTAAAGTTTAAATTAAATTAAATTAAACTAAAGTTTAAATTAAATTAAATTAAATCACATTAAATTAAATTAAATTAAAACATATTAAATTAAACTAAATTAAATTAAAATAAAAAGAATAAAATCGAAGTTAAAATTAAAATTAAATTAAATTAAATTAATTAAATTAAAATTAAAACTAAACCAAATTAAATTAAATTAGAATTAAATTAGATTAAATTGAATTAAAAATAACATCACTTAAGACATAAAGAATTCAAAAAAAAATAATAAATCTAAAACAACTTGAACACTATTCCAAACTTAAACCCATTAATTGAAATTAAATTAAATCACAAATCACTTGAACATCAATTTACCCTCAAAAGCTCTTGTTGTCAGAACTCCTAAACAGAGTATTGAGTGAAGTGTTACTTCACTCATAGGATATTCAAATGTCCTAGTTCACTGAGCAAGATAACAAAACTTGAACTCCTGGATGATTAGTTCATTTGTATAATTAAATTCTTTTGGACTTAAAATAATCTTAGAAATATTGAAAAGATGTTTAAGATTCATCATTAAGCACTTCCTCGATATGATAGGATGTTTATAAGAACAATTGAACTTAATTGTTCTTCGATGAAGAAAATCTTCCTCAAACCAAAATACAAGAACCTAGACGTCATAGGAGATGACTAGGCTATAGGATTAGGAACTTGGTAGAAAACCATAACCCTTCCCTTAGCTTTACCTAGGAACTTGCTTTAAATGCTTAAATATTCTAAATTGTGTTTAAGTGCAGCTTGGGATGACGGGAAGATCCTCCAGGTACGCTTTTATTTTATTGCAATTCACTTACTGCAATTTACTTAATCGTATCGCACTTACTTTTCTTGCATGATAAACAACTGTTGCATGAAAACCAAAACCTTTAGGATAGTCCCTAAACTGAAACCAAAACTAAATTAAAAGTTGATACAAGATAAAATTCACCTCCACAACATTTCAAAATATAAAACAACTCGAAATTTAATCACGAAACGGAACAACAAAACTACGACTACAACTAAATTAAAACGTCTTGTTGGATGATCGGGAATACCTCGGATGATGTAACCTACGTGTTTCTAACGGGATTTCCCACGGTACGAATGAAAGTGTGGAACTCATTCAGTTGAGTTTAGCAAATTCATCCGGACTAAGTGAATCCGATAAAAATAACGATGCGGAAGGATGGAGCCAGTGGGATCTTAGCTGGTGTTGTTATAATCAACTTTAAGATTTGTTTTAATTAAAACATAAAAAATACTTGGAAATTAAGACATTCTCTAAACTAAAACACTTCTCTCATCTCCTGATTTATGACTTTTAAAACTAAACCTCTGCAACAACAAAGGAGCTCGGAGCATGGTGGGCAGCACGGCCATCGTCATCAATGAAAACCGAGTCTACTTCGACAAAACTTTCTTAGAATTAAATAACCAAGCCATAGGACTTCGAGGTAGTGTCCCTAGTGCAACATAAATCCTCAACTCTTCGTTAGGCATTTGCATGATCATATCATGTAAATTAAGCCCTAACCGGTTTTAGGACTCCGAGGTGATCGTTCGGTACGACATAAACTCTCACATCTTCGAGGCTGTTTGTATGATTGTGTCATACGAATATAAGTCCTGATTAATTAAAACATGCAAGATGAAACATTAAATGAATCCCCAAATTGAAGCCAAACAATGGGATAGTTTGAGAAGTTGCCAAGATTCTTCTTGTATCATCAACTTCTCCTACTTTTCTTCCTTTGAACTCCTGAAATAAATTGTTCGAAATTTGACCCATTCTCTTTTGAATTTCCAAAATTCAATCCTTTGAAAACCTTAAAAACTTTGAAATTCTTGAGAGCAGAACTACTGATTATTATCGAGAGTTTTCTTAGGTGATTCCCGTCACTTAAGATGTAATTAACTATAGGGGCTTGCCCTTATAGGGAATTTTAAGAACCCGAGTAATATAAACCTCGTTTAATGTTTTCATATTAAGCAGGGGAACTTGTCGGCAAATAAAATGGTTTCGCAGACCAAACGGATGTCACAAACCTTCTAGTTTATTTAATCGAGCCCCACCATCAAATAGTGTGCCTATTCTTCGGAATGGACACACGTTTCGTGGTGCGGTGCTCGTTTATATAAACTATTCGGGACGTGGGATCAGTTTGATTTCATATCTTAAAATCTTCAAATTTAAAAATTATTTTCAAAATCAAATACTACTTTTCAAATTATTTATTTAAATTAAATTAAAAATTCGCCGACAATTTCTGTAGGCGACCTTTTTTTTCAAAAATACCACACTCAACCTAAAAATATGCCGACACACATTTTTCAATTCTTTCTCCAATCCTTTAATCTTCTTCGAGAATGAAATTAGTCTTATCGATAAAGGACCTTGCTAAAGGATTGTTCCGTGATGCTCGTCGGAAATAATGGTGATCTCATCATTGTTATCGAAGTGGGAAGCATATCGGTAGGATCCGGGGGTTTCCATGATAAAAGTACTTTTTCCCGAGCCTCATAAGAAACTTGGTATTGTCGCATAAAGCAAATATATTAGATGGGTGTCAAGTCCATGCATTGACCCATGCACGATTAATCCCGATACGGACTTTACTATTATTGATCCAACATCGATAGGTAATCGATTTGAATACGGTAGTTTAAAATAGCGCATTCCTTTGAAACTTTATTTACTCTCATGGTAGGTAATAATTTTGATGATATAAAGAAATGCCGAGTGCTTTGAGACGGGGTTTAGAAGTGATGCGAGAAAAACTAACATACCCGTCTTCTCGTAACTCCCGATCATTCGGTTCATTGGTTAGGTATCTGTAGATCTCGTTCATATTGTATCTTGAAGGCACAAAGTTGGAATAATGACAAACAGAGGTATTTTCTATAAAAAACAATTCATTTACCATTGTAGGAGTAAATGTTACCCATCTTCCTCTGACGTACACATTTCCATTATTGATCGAATGTAAATTAGAGTAAAACTCTTTAACTACTGGTATAACTATAGCAGAAGTTGTATAACAAAATACCTCCGATACCGTCGTGCGATCATTTCTTCGATTTTTGTAGTAGAATTCTCTACTCCTCTGATTGACGAATCCTCTTTCTTTGATAAGTCTTTTCTTCATCGAAGCCTTTGTTGAAGATTCGTCGTGCCTCCGAACCGACGAATTTTCTCCGGTTGAAAACTTCAGTTTTTGTGGTTTCTAGGAATTTGGAGGCCATTTTGGATGGAATGGATTGGTCTCTAGTCATTCCTAAGGAAGAAAATGGTGTAAAATCGGATTTGAAATAATTTCTTACAAAGGAATGGCTTAGATCCTTCCAAAACTGCACGAAAAATCTTTAAGAAACCAAATTTTTAACTGCCTCGCCGTCGGCGGGAAGTTCCTCGCCGTCGGCGACTTAGTTATAAAACTGAATGAAGTAATGGTCCACGATCTCGCTGTCAGCGGGCTCGGGCTCGCTGTCGGCGAGATTCGTAAAAATCGCCCGTTTTCGCTCTATCAGAATATTTTCGATCTCTTCCAATAGGTTCGATTTTTGTGATGATTCTAATAAAAATTTGAGTAGTAAGATTTGTTTTAATAATATAGTCTCACTAATATGTAGATATTTAAAAATAAAAGACTACTATGGGTTGCCTCCCATAAAGAGCTTGGTTTAACGTCGTCGCCCGACCTAATTCAGTTAGTGTTCGGGTTGGCTAAGCATTAAAACCTTTTTAAAATTTGGTCGTCTATTTTCGAAATATGGTTTTAATCTATGTCCATTTACTTTAAATCTATGTCCTATTTTCGGACCTTCAATTTCTATAGTTCAATATGAAAATATTTGAGTTATGATGAAAGGTCATAACCATCGAGATTTCAATTTCCCAGGAAATAATTTTAATCTAGTATTATAAAACAAAACTTCTTGTCCTGGTTCAAAATTTCTCTGATTAATTTTTCGATCATGCCATAATTTCATCCTTTTTTTATAAATCCTATCATTATCATATGATTCGTTCCTTAATTCTTCCGATTCATTTAATTGCGACAATCTCTTCTCACCGACTTCTTTCATATTATAATTAAATTCTTTAATCGCCGATATGCTTTATGTTCTAATTCAACTAGTAAGTGGCAAGTTTTTCCATATATAAGCACTGTAAGGAGTCATTCCGATCGGAGTTTTATAAGCGATCTTGTATGCCCGTAATGCGATTGATCTAGTCTTATAGACCGATCGATCTATTAGGATTCTACGAGACTTTTCTAATATACGCTTAATTTCTTGATTAGAAACTTCAGTTAATCCATCTAGTTTGTGGATGATAAGCGATTGATATCTTATGCATAATGTTATACTTTTCTACTAGTTTGTGAATATATTTGTTTCTAAAATGAGTTCCTCCGTCAGTGATAATCACTCTCGGCATTCCAAATCTAGTAAAAATATTTTTCATTAAAAATTTTGAAACACTTTTAGCATCACACCTAGATAAAGCTTGTGCTTCGATCCATTTGGAAACATAATCGACAACTACTTAATATATATGAGTTTCCAAATGACGGAATAAAAGGTCCCATGAAATCTAATCCCCAGAACATCAAAAATTTCGACTTCAATATAAAATTCGGAGGCATTTCATTTTTCTTGATATGTTTCCTACTCTTTGGCATTTATCGCGAGGTTTTTATATATCTATATACATCTCTAAATAGAGTAGGTCGGTAGAATCCAGATTGTAGAATTTTATATGCGGTTTTATACGTCCCAAAATGTCCTCCGAAATCGAGTCATGACATTTTTGAATGATTGGTTCAGTTTCTTCATAAGGCACGCATCTTCTAATAATTAGATCCTTACATTGCTTATATAAGTATGGTTCATCCCAAAAATATAATTTAGTATCGTGAATGAATTTTTTCTGTTGTTGCAAAATTAACATAGGTGGTAAAATGTCACTTACAATATAATTTACTATATCAGCATACCAAGGTATTTTCGACTCATTAATATTATAAAGTTGTTCATCGGGAAAGCATGCTAAAATTTCATTATCAATATTAGATAATTCATGATTTTCTAATCTTGATAAATGATCGACAATTTGATAATCGGTTCCTTTTTGTTAACTATCTCAAAATCAAATTCTTGCATTAATAATATCCATCGATTAATCTTGGTTTAGAATCTTTCTTTTGCATTAAATATTTTATAGCAGAATGATCGGTATGCACTGATACATTTAGTTCTTATTAGATAATGCCGAAATTTGTTAAAAGCATATACTATTGCTAATAATTCTCTTTCGATAATTGTATAATTTATCTCGGCATCATTTAGAGTTTTACTTAGCATAATATATAACTTTGAAAATCTTATCATATCTTTGCCTAAGAACTGCTCTATAGCATAATCACTAGCATCACACATAAGCTCGAATGGTTTCTCCAGGTTAGGTGAAACTATTATAGGTGATGTAATTAATTTATCTTTTAATAATTCGAAAGCATTCGGGCATTCGGTTGTAAATTCAAATTTCTTGTCCTTTTCGAAGTTGGCATAGAGGTTTAGTAATTTTTGAAAAATCTTTAATATAACGCTCGTAAAATCCGGCATGTCCAAGAAAAATTCTTACCCCTTTTACCATAGTTGGAGGTGGTAATTTAGCTATTATTTGAATTTTTGTTGGGTCTACTTCCATGCCTTTTTCCTAAATTTTATGCCCAAATACAATGCCGCCTGTAACCATAAATTGACATTTCTCCCGATTAAGAACTAAATTAGTTTTCTCACATACTTCGAAATACTTTTTCAAGATGATTTAAGCATGTGTCGAATATTGTTCCAAATACGGAGAAATCATCCATAAATACTTATTCCATTATCGATTAATTTACTAAATATAGACATCATACATCTTTGGAATGTTGCGGGTGCATTACATAATCCAAAAGGCATTCTTCGAAAAGCGAAAGTTCCATAAGGACTAGTAAATGTAGTTTTATCTTGATCCTCGGGAGCAATTTGTATTTGATGATAACAGGTATATCCATCTAAGAAACAAAAATACTTATGTCAAGCTAGTCTATCTAACATGCGGTGCAGAAATGGTAAAGGGAAGTGATCTTTTCTAGTGGTCGTGTTTAATTTTCTATAATCGATACATATTCGCCATCCGGTAACTTGTCTTATAGGGATAAGATCATTATTTTCATTAGCTTTGACGATCACCCCTCCTTTTTTAGGTACACGGTGAATTGGGCTTACCGAAGCTCGTCGAAATAGGATATATAATACCATTATCTAACCATTTTAAAATTTCTTTCTTGACGACTTCTTTCATTATCGGATTTAATCTCCTTTGTGGATCGGCTTTAGGTTTATGTTCATTATCTAAAATAATTCTATGCATACAGATTGAAGGACTAATTCCTTTAATATCTGCTAAAGTCCAACAAAAAATTTTCTTATATTTTTTTAACGTATCTAAAAGTTTTTGTTCTTGAGATTCATTTAATTCGGATGAAATAATAGCTGGTAGAGTTGAAGAATTACCTAAGTAAGTATATTTTAAATGATTAGGTAACATTTTTAACTCAAGATCAGGAGGTTTAATAATTGATGGAACTATATTTTTTTTCAGTGTTGTCTGTGTTATCCAAAAATTCAAATTTCTCTTGAATATAATCTAATTCTTCATTTATCTCAAATTTTTCAATTAATTCAATATTTTCTTTTTCTAATTTTTCTTCATAATATTCTTTAAAATGTACTTTTTGTAAATGATCAAGTACTTCCATTCGAAAACACTCATCATTTTTTTCTAGCGCAGGATATTTCATTGATTTAGCAATATTAAATTTTACTTTTTGGTCATTTACTCTCATAGTTAATTCTCCTTTTTGAACATCAATCATAGCTTTTCCACTGGCTAAAAATGGTCTTCCTAAAATGATAGGAATTTCTTTATCTTCTTCCATATCTAGAACAATAAAATCTACAGGGAAGATAAATTTATCCACTTTTACTAATACATCTTCGATAACTCCCTTAGGATATGTAACGAACGGTCGACTAGCGAAGGATTCTTGAAGTAGGTGAAATTTCTCCCAGATCCTTATCTCTTGAAAATTGATAGAGGCATTAGATTGATGCTTGCTCCTAAGTCGCACAAAGCTTTTCCATAGAATTTTTCTCCGATAGCGCGGGGTATAGTGAAACTACCGGGAACTTTTAATTTTTCGGGAAGTTTTTTCGAATAATAGCACTACACTCTTCACTAAGTGCAACCATTTCATTATCGGTAAATTTTCTTTTTTTATTTAGAATATCTTTCATGAATTTTACATAGTTTGGCATACGTTCTAAAGCTTCATGAAAGGAATATTTATTGTTAATTTCTTCGAAATTTCAGGAATTTAGCAAATTGTTTGTCTTTTTTATGTTGAATTAGTCGTTGAGGAAATGGTGGTGGAGGTTTTTCAACAGAAATTTTCATTCGTATTAAAGGATTTTCTAAGTTTGGATCTTGTTGATTCTTTTCCTTTTCAATTTCCACTTCCTCTTTTTGACTTTCGAGTTCTTTCTGAATTCGAGGTTCTAATTCTTTTCCACTTCGTAATTGTATCGCTTTAATTTGTTCATTTCCCTTGTCTTTGGGATTTATTTCCACATTACTAGGAAATGTTCCAGGTATTCTATTATTAAGTGCGGTAGCGATATGTCAGAGTTGATTTTCGATATTTTTGATAAGTTGTTCCTTGATTTTTTAATTGGTTTCCTTGTATTTGTAATTGATTTCCTTGATTTTGTAAATGTTGACCCATATTTAATATTAATTCTTCTATAGATAATTTCTTATCTTTAAATTGAGGGTTACTTATTATTAAATCCAGAGTGGATAATTAGGTTTATAATTAGGATTTTCTTGATTAGATGGATTTCCTAATTGTTGTGTCATATTATTCATCCATGGTTGATTAGTTGTATTATTGTTCCAATTAAAATTAGGATGATTTTTCCATCCGGGATTATAATAATTTGCATAAGGATAATTGGGTCTGTTGTTAATTGCATTAATTGTTTCATATTGAGATTGGGATTCTATAAGTTGTCCAGAGGAATTTTCTTCTGTTATAGTTGGCGAGTAATTCATTCCAAAATGATCTAATTTTTTAGATACAGCAGCGATTTGTGAAGCTAACATAGATATTACATCATTTTCATGAATACTAGCTTTTTTTTTATTCATTCTATCAGCAAGCCATTGAAAATTATTTGTTGCCATTTCTTCGATTAGTGCATAGGCTTCATCAAATGGTTTTGACATTAATGATCCTCCAGCAGCATCGATGATTGATCTTAAAGATCCTACTAATCCATTATAAAATGTTTGGATAATTAACCAATACGGTAATGCATGATGTGGGCATTTCTTAAGAAGTTCTTTAAATCTCTCCCAAGATTCATATATTGACTCTCCATCAATCGACTAAGAGAAGTTATATCATTTCTAAGCTTAGCGAGTTTTAGATGGTGGAAAATATTTGGATAAAAATTTTTGTGATAATTCTCCCCAAGTTTTAATAGATCCGAGTGCTAACGAATTTAACCACATTTTCGCTTTATCCGCTAAAGAAAAAGGAAAAAGTCTAAGTCTAATAGCATCGTTAGATACTCCTTCATATTTGAAAGTAGCACATAGTTCTAAAAAGCTAGCGAAGATGTAAATTAGGATCTTCGGTAGGTGAACCGCTAAATTGATTGTTTTGTACCATTTGGATAATTGCGGGTTTAAGTTCGAATGAATTAGCGAGCTACATCGGGGTTTTGAATAGTTAAATGAATTTCATCTAATGTAGGGTTGGCATAATCTCGTAATGGTCTTGGTTGATTGATATTTTCATTTTCAGGTATATTTGCCATTTGTGTTAAATTTATAATTTCTCTTTTTTGTTTTCTAAATCTTTTAATTGTACGCTCTAATTCTGAATCGTAAGGTATTAAATTTTCGTTTCCAAATTTTCGCATACAATTTTATAAAATAAAATAGTCCGTTACTTTAGTAAATAATTTCTTTACTTCCACGGCAACGGCGCCAAAAACTTGACCCACTTTTAATATGTATGCAATTTATTTTTATAGCAACGACACCAAAAACTTGATTCCGCTTTAAATATAGATATATGATTTAATGTATAATGTGGATTCTACGCAAGTATACGTATCGTATCGAAGTAATACAGGGCTCTAGTGGAGTCCTGGTTATCGATCCCACAGGGAAGTTTTTAACAGATTTGTTATCAGCTAAATTTAAAGGAATTACTTACTAATAAAGTGAACAGAAATTCAAAGTAATTATAATAAACTAAAGTAAACTAATGCTTGAAATAAGTTGATTTAAATAATTTAAAAAAGTATCCTTCTCCTTGTTTTTAGAAAATTAAGTGAATGATGAATTTAAATAGAATTTTTTAAATTGTATTGTGACAAATAGGAGCATTCCTATTCTTTACCCTTTGGTCCAGGTGCAAAGAACATTGACTAATCCTATGTTTGATTACTGAATCTGCGGCTAGGCTGAGAGGATACTGGCTGCCATTCAGAGCTCCCACGTTTTCCTCACCTGAGGGCTAACATCTACACTTCAGCTCTCAAATAGTAGGACCGAATTGAGTATTTTAGTCTGTCACACTAAAATATCCAATTCTACGCCCGATATTTAATATTTCCTTATTTATTTGCACCCGCCTTCCAAGGCTTTTGACTTCCCTGAATATTGGATGTAATTTTTACTATAGTTGATAATTCAACATATTTTAACTACTCAATTGGCCAGATTGAAAGTAAATTAAGTTTTAAGTAAAAATTATCACAATTTATTTATATTATATTAGGTGCTTCTAATTAATTTCATCAATCCCCATAATTTTCATAAACAAGGAGAAAGACTAAGAAAACTACTCAGAATGCATGGGAATAAAACAAAGCATGGATTTAATTTAAAGTTAACAACAATAAACAAAGATACTTATCTTAATTTCCTCCCCAAACAGACTCCTTGAAGTTCCTTTGACTTTTCCTTCTAGTACAACAGACTAAATAACACTCAATTAAACTAATGAACTCACTGAACACACTCAAACTAAATTAAACTCACACAAATGACACTTAAGAAAATGAAAAGAGACTAAGACTCTCTAAAATAGACACACACAAATGACTAAAATTCGTCCTCTTATTTATAGAGGTAGGCGAAAGGTCCAGGGGTGCTTAAACACCTCTTCAAAAAGTGTCCAGGTTCAATGTATATGCATTTTGAACTGTCTCGCCGTCGGCGGGAAACGACCTTGCCATCAGCGGGGCTTCTAGAAGGTCTTCAAACCGTGCGATCTCGCTGTCGGCGGGCTCGGGCTCGCTGTCGGCGAGGTAGTTATAATTCCTTCAAAAATTTCTCCTCACGATCTCACCGTCGGCGGCCTCGATCTCGCCGTCAGTGAAGTAGTTATGTTTGCATGAATTTCCTCCTTTTTGATCCAAATTTGCTCCATTTCATGTTTTTTTCTTCTATCACTTATAAATCTTCATTCCTGCAATAAAATAAAGAAAATACCTTTCTTTAAAGTGCAATTTCATCAAAAATAGATATAAATTTCTTGATGTATTTTTCTGTGATCACCCTCCAAATATTCTCAATTTCAGTATTGAACCATTCCATGGGTGCAATTTGACAAAATTGACACATTTTTACCAAAAGCCCGAAATTGCTCCTTAAGACCCAAAATGCCTAAATTACCTCCAATGTCTACCACATTGACCTCAAAATCCTAAAATTTCAATTCTAAACTCAAATTAACAATGCAAAATCTCATCCAAAATCAAATCCAAGTCCAATTTGACCCACATTTGAACCTAATTTGAACCTAAACTAAAAGCCCCAATTTTGACCATATGGCCCAATTCCCCCAAATTAAACATAATGTCAATCAATTTCCCCCAATTTTGAATCCTAAAAAATTCATGACATTCCCCTACACCCAATGGAACCATTAATTTGAGCTCAAACCTCGTCCAAGTCCAACGAAACCTTAAATCCCAATTTTACCCCAAATTGATCACATGTCCAAAATCCATCAAATTGAATGCCCTAACCCTAAAATTTCCACTTAATTAATGTCAAAAACTCTTCAATACATCCCCATAGAACAATTGAAACCATAAATTGGCCTTTGAACCAACTCTAGCTAACCGAAACCCAAGCTAACCCAACATACCCAAAATAGACCAAATACCCAAATCAAGCCAAATTGCCTCCCCAAACCTATTCAAACCACTCCAACCCCCTTTCAAATACTTTATGACAATCATATACATCATTTTGAAGAATACATTAGACCCAAACCAAGCTTGAACCTAACCTAGCTTAAATTGAACCCAAATGACCCAAATTGGACTCACGAGCCAAATTAACCAAATCAAACCAAATGTGACCAAACCAAGCTTACCATAGCTAGCCATTGAACCCCTAGGACTAAGCTAGATCCACCTAGCCCAATATAGTTGAGCCATGGACCAAAGGACCCATGATTTAGGGGATCCCTTCTCTTAAATGGGTAAAACTTAAAGAGATTTGCAATGAGTACTTAGCCACTTAAGTTCATCACCATGATAGACTGGCCTCTGGCTCACATGACCACTGGCCACCTCTTTATTTTCAGATGAATTCATATCATTGCTCCTCATATTTCTTTCTAGATCCAATATTCTTCTATTGATTTTCTCAATCCACATATTAATATCATCCATGAAATTTGTAAGAAATGGATCTTTATAAGATACTTCAATATCTCTCAAATTTTGGATCAGATTCTCTCTAGATAATTCAGATTCAGGATCAAATTCTTCTATGTCACTCTTCTGATTCAAGTTATCTTCCAATTCTTCTCCTTTATAACTATTAAATGATGGAGGATCTATCTTAGTTGAGGAAATAGGTTTTTCTCATTCCTTAGAAATTTCTTCCAATGGTCCTTAGGAATTTCTTCCAATGGTCTTCCAATATCCTTATCCTCTTTTCTCAACTCAAAGTTCTTTTGAAATATATCCTCAAATTCTCTTCTAAGTCCTAGTTCAATAATTTTATCATGTTCATCATTCAATTCAGGTTTTTCTTGTGATTGAGTTGCATCTAAAGATATAAAGACTGGTTGTGTAGATGAAATCCCTAAATAGATAGGCTTTAAAATTGTATGGGGTACATCCATCTTAAACTCATGAGATTTTTCAACAGATGGAATTAAAATTTTACTATTTTTGGTAACGTCAATCATTTCACACCTCTCCTGAACATACATACAGTCTTCTTTAAATAACCTATTTGAATCATCATGAAAGTCTATTTCATTCTCATCTGTTAACTTACTCTTAAAACTTTCATGGAAATGGTCTTTACTTAGATAATCAATTTCATCTATCCAAAAACAATCATCATCTTTTCTTTCAGCTCGATATTTCATAGTCTTTAATACATCAAAAGTGACTTTCTGGTCATTAATATTCATAGTCAACTTTCCTTTTTGCACATCTATCATAGCTTTTCAGTAACAAGGAAAGGTCTCCCTAAAATAATTGGAATTTCTTTATCTTCCTCCATATATAATACAATAAAGTCCAAAGGAAAGATAAATTTATGCACTTTAACAAGAACGTTGACCCACAATTTTATATTATGATATTTTTAATTTAATTGCAACGACGCCAAAAACTTGACCCCGCTATATTATATGTATAGAATTGTAATTGTTTATGTTGTGGATGCTACGCAAGTATACGTATCGTATCGAAGTAATACGGGGCTCTAGTGGAGTCACGGTTATCGATCACGCAGGGAAATAGAAAATTAAATAACAACTAATTTTTAAAATAATAATAATAATAATTTTAAAATAGTATACGAAAATTTGGAATTCTAAATTTAAGCGCAATAAAGTAAACTAAGTATTTTAATTAGGTAACTTAACTAAGTAGAAAATTAATACGTATTGAAAGTGCGGGAAATTAAACTAATTGCTAAATAAGTCTTAACAATTCGAGAAAAAGTATCTTTCCACTTGTTTAGAAATTTAAGTGATTGATGAATTTAAATAGATAATTTTAAGGTATTGTGACAAATAGGAGCATTCATATTCTTTACCCTTTAGTCAGAGTGTAAAGAATATTGACTAATCCTATGTTTGATTACTTGAATCTGCGGCTAGGTGGGGGGATACTCGCTGCCACTTGAAGCTCCCACGTTCCCCTAGCACGAAATGCTAACATCTACACTTCGGCTCTCGAAGCAATAGGACCGAATTGAATATTTTAGTCTCGTCACACTAAAATGCTCGATTCTACGCCCGATGATATTATTTCCTGTTATTTGCACCTTCCTTACAAGGCTTTTGAATTCCCCGAATATCCGATGTAATTTTTACTATAGTTGATATTCAACATATTTTAACAAATCAAATGGCCGGTTTGAAAGTAAATTAAGTTTTAAGTAAAAATTATCACAATTTATTAATATATATAAAAGTACTTACGTTTTAAGTTCATCAAGTCAGCTTAATTTCAAAACGAGGAGAAAAGCTAATAAAGCTACTCGGAATGCATAGGAACTAAACTAAGCATGGATTTCATTTAAAGTTAAAAACAATAAATACAAATACTTATCTCGATTTATCCCGAAGCGGACTCCTCGCAGTTCCTTTGACTCTTCCTTCCAGTACGACGAAGACTCACTAAAAACTCACTAACTCACTAAAGACTCACTAATTACACTAATTAAGACTCTAAAGATCTGCTCGCACACATAAATAAAAGACTCTTAAGACACAAATTGACACACACTTATAACATACCCTTATAACACACACTTATAAGCTGAATTTCGGCCTCATATATAGAGGTGAGCAAAGGACCAAGAGGTGTGTAAGCATCCCTTCGAAAAGTGTCCGGGTTCGATGTATACTGCGCCATTTGAACTAGCTCGCCGTCGGCGACGAACTACCTCGGCTGTCGGCGAGGCTTCTAGAAGGTCTTCGAACCGCGCTATCTCGGCTGTCGGCGGGCTCGGGCTCGACTGTCGGCGAGACGGTTATAAATCCTTCGGAATTTTCTTCCTCGTACCCTCGCCGTCGGCGGAGCTCGATCTCGCCGTCGGCGACTCGGCCTAAATTGCATTATTTTCTTCCTTTTGCTCCAAATCCGCTCCTTTTTATGATTTTTGCTTTTATCACCTAAATTCTCCATTCTACAACAAAATAAAGAAAATACCTTTCTTTAAAGTGCAATTTCATCAAAAATAGGTATGAATTTCTTAATAAATTTTTCGATGATCAAAATCCCACTAAACTTATTACTTGTCCTCGAGTAATTTTAGTACTTACATAAAAATAATGAGTTTTATAATAAGATTTTTCAATTTAAATAAACTATGAATTAGATTAATTAATATCATAATAAAGTTAAATAAAAATAATTCATGTAATTTAATTAATCTTATAGAAATAAATTATTTAGTTATCGAGTCTAAGATTTACAGCTTACTTATTCATTTCGGGAATAACTATATTTAAAAGAATAACTACTTAAGATATTCATTTGATAAGAAATTCAAGAAAACACTATTAGGTAAAATTCTAATCCATAAACATAAGTTTGGAAATATCTAAGTTTTTCACTTTAGGTTAATTCAAATGAACTGATTTTTGATAAGGCATCTCCTCGAGCTTCTCCTCATTTTTCTTTTTCTTTTTCTTTTTCTTTTTCTTCTCTTTTTTTTTCTAATGAGGATTACTATATCTGGAGAGCGTGTTAATAATTTTGAACTTCATTTTCATCTTCCTAAATTTGAAACTTAGAAATATTTCTTAGCTTATATATACTTCATAGTTTTTACTTTATTGATTTTTAATCTTTTCTTTTTCACTTGAATACTTAAGAATTTTAATTTTAGAATATAGTTTTCCTTACTAAAAATAGTTTACTATATTCTTATTCCCTTTAACCAAATATTTTATTCTATTTAATTAATTAAAGCATTAGAAATATTTCATTTAACCTTTTATAATAATTAAATAAAATAATTCATATTAATTAAATTGAAAAATTTGCTTATAAAAATTATTTTATAATAATTTGAAAATAGAAATTGAGAACAAGTTAATAACTAAATTTGTATTTTACTCCCCCCAAACTTAAATTTTTATATCTACTCTAAATAATGAAAAAGGGAAAGTAAATAAATCATACCTTTGAAGTTTAGGTATTTCTTTTTTCTTTGAAATTTTTGCGAGGCTTTTTCATTTTTCATTGAACACTGTCTTGTTAGTATTTTCCATATATATATAACAATTTAAAGAAAATGCGGGGATAAAATGCGAGATAAGTATTAAATACAACAATTAAAATTAACTCTACACTACACATATGAATTACTTAACATATTAAAAACATTGAACTAACAGATTAACAATTTTAAAAACTTAAAACAATACAAAATAAAATAAAAACATACTAAAGAAAACTAACATCCTATTTAACATAAAAACAAATGCAATTAACTAACAAAAAAAACAATAACTAAACTATTATAATAATTCAAGCAAATTAATCTAACTAACATCCAATGTCTCACAACATAAAGTACTGAATATTACAAACATATAAAAAGTTTCCAAAATAACTTAACATCAAACAAACAAAACAAATAAAGTCCTAATCTTCAGCATCGAAGTCCCAAGCTATATTATCATCCCCTCCTTGATACGTAGAGTCGAGAAGGCGAGCGAGGATGATGCGAGTATACCTCGGGCACTGCGGAAAGATGACATCTAAATCTCCACTCCTGTAGCGACGTTCGGCTTCATGATATGCTATCTCGTACTGCGAATGTCTCTGCGGTACTCACTATCATAATCATGTCTCTTCTCCGGATTATCGATCCTTTGATCAAAATGATCAAATCTTCTCCCCATTGTCTCTCCAAGCTTGCTCGAAACTCCTCTATGCGGTGTCGGCTCATTCATCGGATCTTGTAGGGTAGGGGTGGTAGGCTCGGGAGGTTCATAGCTAGTAGAGGGTATATCTCTACTTGGTCGAGTGAAATAACTTCTCACTCTCGATCTCGACCCTTCATGAGACTCATATTTCTTAATATTGGCGCTGTGAGTGGGTTCATGGGTTCATCCACTCCTCGTCATCTGCTGCCTCAACTCCGGAGAGTTGGCGGATTGCATAAATCAACCCGGGATGTCCCAATCCCCCTCACTTTCATTTCCGATAGTGGGCTAAGATATTTCTATAGATGACACTTCCAATGTTTATACTTCATTGTTCCGAATACGAAATTCGAAGCTGCTCTATCCTTGTTACCTCAGCTGTGGTGATATGTAGGTAACAAAGTAGAACAAATAAAATAGTGCCATGCTTTAGAATTTGCATTTAACTTAGAAAGAGGAAAATTCACTCTTTCCGTTGCTTTATCTTCCAAACTCCGGTCCCGTCGGTAAGAAAATTTATCACATCTTCAGAGGTTCCGGCATAGTTCCAAATATTTCGTACTCATTTGGACCGTCCGAACTTCATAGAAGGCCTTAATTCTAGCAGCGCTGAAGTCGACCATAAATCCACGTACCTTTGCTGGTGCGTCCTCTACGACGATCGGGTTAGAATAAAATTCCTTTACTACTTCCACGACGGCTCCATTGGTGATGTAGCGGAGATTCTCCCAACCTCGTTCTTTAATGATCCGCTCGACTTCGCCTCTCGGATTCTTAAAAACTCGATTCACAATGCACTTTCTTGCTTGAATGTTTTGAAAATACCGATTTTGTGCTCGTGCATTGACAAATCGGTCGATATCGTAATCTACTCGTCTTTTCGTCGCGGAGCCATTTTTCGATCGATCTATGAAATTCACAAAAATCGTCACTAAACTTCCTAATGTTACTAAGGAGGCTTCCTACAACATCTAAGATCAAATTAAAACAAATTTTATGGATTTCTACCGAGTAATTCTTCCACATTTAGGATTTTTTAAAATTTTTCAATGTGGAGAAAATACATGGTGAAAATCAAAAATTTTTACATAGGAGTGAAGCACTTACCAAGAGAAGATGAAATCCTGTGTTTTTTAGTGATGAAATCGCCTCTAAATTCGAAATTTCGTGAGCTCTAGGGTAGTTTTTGCGAAAATGAGAGGTTGTGGATGATGAATAGTGTTTTTGACCGGTCAATTAAAGTGTTTTTCACGACCTCGCTGTCAGCGAGATTTTTCTCGCCGTCGGCGAGCTAATATTTTTTTGAACAAAAAACTCTCGGGAAAAATCCGCTGTCGGCGAGAAATTTTTGCTCTAACCTTCGCTGTCAGCGAGATTGATCTCGCTGTCGGCGGGATTTTTCTCGTCGTCGGCGAGATTCCAAAAAATTTAATTTCTGAAATTCGTCACTCATTTTCGTCCTTGATTTGCCTTATATTATATTTCCGATCACATCATTTATTAATTTAATATGAAGATTAGCTACTTATACACAAACAAATTCACACAACACAACAAATTAACTTTAATGTTGAAATCCATGAGATGTACAAACTAACATAATTTTAAACTCTATAATCGAACTTCGATTCTCCAATCCTTACTACTAATCGACATCACAAACCAATCCACGACACACTAAATGCGATACAAAACTATGACGCATATCTCGATTAAGTTTGAGATATTCGAATCATCACTCCACACATAATAAAATCTAAATCAAATCGAATAACATAAATACAAACATCTTATGGAAATCTTTACTACTACTCTTGATGTCGGAATCTTCATCTTCTCCGATATTTCCGATATGACGATGATGCACAAATAAGTTATATAAAGGCACGAAGGGAAACTCCGAAGCAGATTCTTCGGTGATCCAACCCTTCGTCTCGGTAAATGAAGAAAGCTAGTTTCAGGGTGTCCGGAATGATCGAAGTGTTCCTTCATCCTCCGGTCGATGTGATCGAATAAATCGGATATATTGTCGATTGAATCTCTCACTTTACTGCAGTTCTTTCTCCATTCCTTTAATTTTCTTCATAAGTAACTCCGTTTTATCCGAAATAGGCCTTGCTATAGGATTATTACGTGAAGCTCTATCGAGAGATAAATGTAATTTCATCATTATTGTCCAAAGTAGGGAACATATCTGTAGGATCGAAGCGGCTTCAAAGGTAATCGAACCTTTTCCCAAGCTTCATAAGAAACACGAGTACTTGTTGCATAATGCAAAAATAGTAGATGGGTGTCCTACTCGGTGAAGCTGACCCATGCACGATTAAACCCGATGCGGACTTAACAATTATTGATCCGAGCATCGATAGGCGATCCATTTTGAATACAATAATTCAATATAGCGCATTCCTTCGAAACTTTGTTTACCCTCATAGTAGGTAACAATTTAGATGAGATGAAAAAGTGCGAGTGCTTTGAGACGAGGATTCAAAAGTGATGCGAGAGAAACTAACATACCGTCTTCACGCATTTCCCGATCTTCAGGTTCATCGGTTAGATATCGAAATATCTCATTCATATTATATCGAGAAGGCACAAAATTTGAATAGTGACATACGGGGTGTTTTCTATAGAGAATAATTCATTTACTCTTGATGGAGTAAACGTCACCCATCTTCCTCGGACGTAGACATTCCCATTGTTGATCGCATGTAAGTTAGAGTAGAACTCTTTCACTAGCTGGAATAACAACGAGCGGACGTAGTGTAACAAAATACCTCCCGGTGCCAGCTGCGTGATCGTTTCTTCTATCTTCGTAGTGGAATTCTCTAATCCTAGATTGACAAATCCCGTTCCTTGATAACTCTTTTCTTTACCAAAACCTTGTTGAAGATCCATTGCGCTTCCGCACTCACAAATTTTCTCCGGTTAAACACTCCAGAATTAGAGGAATCTAAGAATTTGGAGGCCATTATGGTGAATGGAATGAATTCTAGTGAAGAAGGCGGATCTAGAATGATTTAAGAATGGGTTTTCACAAAGGAATTGGTGTTGAAACCGTCCAAATCGGCATTCAAATTATAAATAACTCATCTTTATAACTTCCTCGCTGTCGGTGAGAAATTTCTCGCCGTCGGCGACTCAGTTATAAAAACTGAATTTAATTTAGGAGCGAACCTCGCTGTCGGCGAGTATCGACCTCGCCGTCGGCGAGATTCCAAAATAATGTCCAATTTCGCTCTAAATCGAATAATTTCCTTTCTCATCATAATGGTTCGAATATGTGATGATTCTTAATAATAATTGAGTAGTAAAGTTTCAATAATATAGATTAATTATTAAGATACAATAAAAATAGATAACTAATATGGGTTGCCTCCCATAAAGCGCTTGGTTTAACGTCGTCAGCCCGACCTAATTTCAATTATTAATCAGGTCGACTAAGCATTAAAAACTCTTTATAGTTAGGTCTTATACCTTCCAAATATGGTTTTAATCTATGTCAATTAACTTTAAATTTATGTGCAGTTTTTGGATCTTCGATTTCTATAGTTCCGTATGAAAATATTTGAGTTATGGTGAAAGGTCCAAACCATCGAGACTTCAATTTTCCAGGAAATAATTTCAATCTAGTATTATATAGCAAAACTTCACGTCACGGTTCAAAATTTCTCCGATTAATCTTACGATCATGCCATAATTTCATCTTTTCTTTATAAATCCGATCATTATCATATGATTCATTTCTTAATTCTTCCAATTCATTTAATTGCGGCAATCTTTTCTCACCGACTTCCTTCATATTATAATTAAATTCTTTAATCGCCCGATATGCTTTATGTTCTAATTCAACTGGTAAGTGACATGTTTTTCCATATATAAGCTCGTAAGGAGTCATTCCAATCGGAGTTTTATAAGCGATCCTATAAGCTCATAATGCGATTATGCAATCTAATAGACTAATCTAACTTTATTTGGGTTTACTGATTTTTCTAAAATACGTTTAATCTCGTGATTAGATACTTCGGATAATCCGTTAGTACTGTGGATGATAAGCGAGTGGATATCTTATGATTAATATTGTATTTTTCTACTAGTTTGTGAATGTATTTATTTCTAAAATGAGTTCCTCCGTCGGTGATAATCACTCTCGGCATTCCGAATCTAGTAAAAATATTTTTCATCGAAATTTTGAAACACTCTTAGCATCACACCTAGGTAAAGCTTGTGCCTCAATCCATTTGGAAACATAATCAACAACTACTAATATATATGAGTTTCCAAACGAAGGAATAAAAGGTCCCATAAAATCTAATCCCCGAACATCAAAAATTTGACTTCTAATATAAAATTTAGAGGCATTTCATTTTTTCTATATATATTTCCTACTCTTTGACATTTATCGCAAGTTTTAATATATACGTATACATCTCTAAATAGAGTAGGCCGGTAAAATCCAGATTGTAGAATCTTATAAGCGGTTTTATCGGTCCCAAAATGTCCTCCAAAATCGGAATCATGACATTTTTGAATAATTGGTTCAGTTTCTTCATAAGGTACACATCTTCAATAATTAAATCCTTACATTGCTTATATAAATATGGTTCATCCCAAAAATAGGTTTTCGTATCATGGATGAATTTTTTCGTTTTTGCAAAGTTAGCAAAGGTGGTAAAATATTACTAACTATATAGTTTACTATATCGACATACCATGGCATTTTCCACTAATTGATATTATATAGTTGTTCATCGGGAAAAGCGTCCATAATTTCATTTTCGATATCGGATAATTCATGATTTTTTAATCTTGATAAATGATCCGCAGTTTGATTATCAGTTCCTTTCTTATTAACGATCTCAAAATCGAATTCTTGCATTAATAGCATCCATCTAATTAATCTTGGTTTGGAATCTTTCTTTTGCATTAAATATTTGATAATAGAATGATATGTATGCACGATACATTTTGTTCCAATCAGATAAGGTCTAAATTTATTAAAACCATATACTACCGCTAATAATTCTCTTTACGTAATTGTATAATTTATTTCGGCATCATTTAGAGTTTTCTTAGCATAGTATATAACTTTAAAAATCTTTTCATATCTTTGCCGAAGCTGCTCCTACAGAGCATAATCACTAGCATCACACATAAGCTCGAATGGTTTCTCCCGGTTAGGTGAAACTATTATAGGTGCTTGTAATTAATTTTTCTTTTAAGAGTTCAAAAACATTCGGGCATTCGATTGTAAATTCAAATTTCTTGTCCTTTTCGAGAAGTTGGCATAGAGGTTTAGTAATTTTTGAAAAATCTTTTATATAGCGTACGTAGAATCCGAGCATGTCCAAGAAAACTTCTTACCCCTTTTACCGTAGTTGGAGGTGGTAATTTAGCTATAACTTGAATTTTTGCGGGGTCCACTTCCATGCCTTTTTCGAAATTTTATGCCCTAATACAATGCCGCACGCAACCATAAATTGACATTTCTCCCGATTTAGAACTAAATTTGTTTTCTCACATATTTCTAATACTTTTTCAAGATGAGTTAAGCATGTGTCAAATGATGTTCCAAATACGAGAGAAATCATCCATAAATACTTCTATTCCATTGTCGATTAACTTACTAAATATAGACATCATACATCTACGGAATGTTCTTGGTGCATTACATAATCCAAAAGGCATTCTTCGAAAAGCGAAAGTTCCATAAGGACTAGTAAATGTAGTTTTCTCTTGATCCTCAGGAGCAATTTGTATTTGATGATAACCGGTGTATCCATCTAGAAAACAAAAATACTTATGTCAGGCTAATCTATCTAACATCTGGTGCTAGAAATGGTAAAGGGAAGTGATCTTTCCTGGTGGCGGTATTTAATTTCCTATAATCGATACATATACGCCTGACCGAGTAACTTGTCTTATAGGAATAAGATTGTTATTTTCATTGGCGAGTGACGGTCACTCCTCCTTCTTAGGAACACGGTGAATTGGGCTTACCGAAGCATTGTCAGAAATAGGATATATAATACCATTATCTAACCATTTTAAAATTTCTTTCTTAACTACTTCTTTCATTATCGGGTTTAATCTCCTTTGGGGATCTGCTTTAGGTTTATGTTCATCATCTAAAATAACTCTATGCATACAGATGGAAGGACTAATTCCTTTAATATCTGCTAAAGTCCAACCAAAAGTTTTCTTATATTTTTTTAAAGTTTCTAAAAGTTTTTGTTCTTGAGATTCGTTTAATGCGGATGAAATAATAAGCTGGAAAAGTTGAAGAATTACCTAAATAAGCATATTTCAAATGATCGAAGTAATATTTTTAGCTCGAGTTCGGGAGGTTTAATAATTGATGGAACTATATTCTTGTCGGTGTTTTCGGTATTATCCAAAAATTCAAATCTTTCCTGAATATAATCTAGTTCTTCATTATTATCTTCGATTAATTCGGTGTTTTCTTTTTCTAATTTATCTTCGTAATATTCCTTAAAATGTTCTTGTTGTAAATGTTCAAGTATTTCCATCCGAAAACATTCATCATCTTTTTCTAGCGCGGGATATTTAATTGATTTTGCAATATTAAATGTAACTTTTTGGTCATTTACTCTCATAGTTAATTCTCCTTTACGAACATCGATCATAGCTTTTCCGGTAGCTAAAAATGGTCTTCCTAAAATGATAGGAATTTCTTTATCTTCCTCCATATCTAAAACAATAAAATCTACTGGGAAGATAAATTTATCCACTTTTACTAACACATCTTCAATAACTCCCTTAGGATAGGTAACCGAACGATCAGCTAATTGAAGGGTTACTGAAGTAGGTGTAAATTCAAATTTCTTGTCCTTTTCGAGAAGTTGGCATAGAGGTTTAGTAATTTTTGAAAAATCTTTTATATAGCGTCTGTAGAATCCGAGCATGTCCAGAAAACTTCTTACCCCTTTTACCAGTAGTTGGAGGTGGTAATTTAGCTATAACTTGAATTTTTGCGGGGTCCACTTCCATGCCTTTTCACGAAATTTTATGCCCTAATACAATGCCGCCCTGCAACCATAAATTGACATTTCTCCCAATTTAGAACTAAATTTGTTTTCTTACATATTTCTAATACTTTTTCAAGATGAGTTAAGCATGTGTCAAATGATGTTCCAAATACGGAGAAATCATCCATAAATACTTCTATTCCATTGTCGATTAACTTACTAAATATAGACATCATACATCTACGGAATGTTCTTGGTGCATTACATAATCCAAAGGCATTCTTCGAAAAGCGAAAGTTCCATAAGGACTAGTAAATGTAGTTTTCTCTTGATCCTCGGGAGCAATTTGTATTTGATGATAACCGGTGTATCCATCTAGAAAACAAAAATACTTATGTCAGTTAATCTATCTAACATACTGATGTAGAAATGGTAAAGGGAAGTGATCTTTCCTGGTGGCGGTATTTAATTTCCTATAATCGATACATATACGCCAACCGGTAACTTGTCTTATAGGAATAAGATTGTTATTTTCATTGGCGATGACGGTCACTCCTCCCTTCTTAGGAACACGGTGAATTGGGCTTACCCAAGCACTTGTCGGAAATAGGATATATAATACCATTATCTAACCATTTTAAAATTTCTTTCTTAACTACTTCTTTCATTATCGGGTTTAATCTCCTTTGGGGATCCGCTTTAGGTTTATGTTCATCATCTAAAATAACTCTATGCATACAGATGGAAGGACTAATTCCTTTAATATATGCTAAAGTCCAACCAAAAGTTTTCTTATATTTTTTTAAAGTTTCTAAAAGTTTTTGTTCTTGAGATTCGTTTAATGCAGATGAAATAATAACTGGAAAAGTTGAAGAATTACCTAAATAAGCATATTTCAAATGATCGAAGTAATATTTTTAGCTCGAGTTCGGGAGGTTTAATAATTGATGGAACTATATTCTTGTCGGTGTTTTCGGTATTATCCAAAAATTCAAATCTTTCCCGAATATAATCTAGTTCTTCATTATTATCTTCAATTAATTCGGTGTTTTCTTTTTCTAATTTATCTTCGTAATATTCCTTAAAATGTTCTTGTTGTAAATGTTCAAGTATTTCCATCCGAAAACATTCATCATCTTTTTCTAGCGCGGGATATTTAATTGATTTTGCAATATTAAATGTAACTTTTTGGTCATTTACTCTCATAGTTAATTCTCCTTTACGAACATCGATCATAGCTTTTCCGGTAGCTAAAAATGGTCTTCCTAAAATGATAGGAATTTCTTTATCTTCCTCCATATCTAAAACAATAAAATCTACTTGGGAAGATAAATTTATCCACTTTTACTAACACATCTTGATAACTCCCTTAGGATGAGTAGCAGAACGATCGGCTAATTGAAGGGTTACTTGAAGTAGGTGTAATTTTTCCTAATCCTAATCTCTTAAAAATCGATAGAGGCATTAGATTGATGCTTGCTCCTAAGTCGCACAGACTTTTCCATAAAATTTTTCTCCTATAGCGCGGGGTATAGTGAAACTACCGGGATCTTTCAATTTTTCGGGAAGCTTCTTCGAATAATAGCACTACACTCTTCAATAAGTGCGACTTGTTTCATTATCGGTGAATTTTCTTTTCTTATTTAGAATATCTTTCATAAATTTTACATAATTCGGCATCGATCTAAAGCTTCGACAAAAGGTATATTGATTGTTAATTTCCTTAATATTTCGAGGAATTTAGCAAATTGTTTATCTTTTTTATGTTGAGCTAGTCGTTGAGGAAATGGTGGTGGAGGTTTTTCAACGAAATTTTCATAGGTATTAAAGCATGTTCTAAGTTTGAATCTTGTTGAAGTGTTTCCTTTTCGATTTCCACTTCCTCTTTTTGGCTTTCAAGTTCTTTTTGAATTTGAGGTTCTAATTCTTTTCCACTCCTTAGTTGTATTGCTTTAATTTGTTCTTTTCCTTGATCTTTAGGATTTATTTCCACATTACTAGGAAAAGTTCCAGGAATTCTATTATTTAGTGCAGTAGCACTATGTCCAAGTTGAGTTTCGATATTTTTAATAGATGTTCCTTGAATTTGTAATTGATTTCCTTGAATTTGTAGTTGATTTCCTTGATTTTGTAGTTGATGATCCATATTGATATTAATTCATCCATAGATAATTTCTTATCTTTGAATTGAGGGTTGTTGTTATTAAATCCGAGTGGGTAATTAGGTTTATAGTTTGGATTTGCTTGATTAGGTTGATTCATCCATTGTTGATTAGATGTGTTATTCCGATTAAAATTTGGATGAGTTTTCCAACCAGGATTATAATAGTTTGAATAAGGGTTATTAGTTCTATTATTAATAGCATTTAAAGTTTCATAATTAGATTGAGATTCTATGATTTGTCCAGATGAGTTTTCTTCTAAAGTAGGAGAGTAGTTCATTCCAAAATGATCTAATTTCTTAGATATAGCGACAATTTGAGAAGCTAACATAGATATTGCATCGTTTTATTGAATGCTGGCTATCTTTTCGGATTTACTCTATCAGCGGGCCATTGGAAATTATTTATTGCCATTTCTTCGATTAGTGCATAGGCTTCATCAAATGGTTTAGACATTAATGAACCTCCAATGACGACATCGATGATTGATCTTAAAGATCCTACTAATCCATTATAAAAGGTTTGAATAATCGGCTGATACGGTAGTGCATGATGTGGGCATTTCCTAAGAAGTTCCTTAAATCTCTCCCGAAGCTTCATATATTGATTCTCCATCTAAGCGACAAAAAGAAGTTATATCATTTCTAAACTTAGCGAGTTTTAGATGGTGGAAAATATTTGGATAGAAATTTTTGTGATAATTCTCCTCGAGTTTTAATAGATCCGAGTGCTTAACGAATTCGACCACATTTTAGCCTTATCCCTTAATGAAAAAGGAAAAAGTCTAATGTCTTATAGCATTGTCGGATACTCCTTGATATTTAAAAGTAGCACAAAGTTCTAGAAAACTAGCGAAGATGTAAGTTAGGATCTTGATAGGTGAACCACTAAATTGATTGTTTTGTACCATTTGGATAATTGCGAGGTTTAAGTTCAAATGAATTAGCGGTTACATCGGGGTTTTGAATAGTTAAATGAATTTCATCGATGTAGGGTTGGCATAATCTCTTAATGGTCTTTGTTGGTTCATATTTTGAATTTCAGGAATATTCGCCATTTGTGTTAAATTTATAATTTGTTTCGTTTGTTTTCTAATTCTTTTAATTGTACGCTCTAATTCAGAATCGTAAGGTATTAAATTTTCATTTCCAAATTTGCGCATACAATTTTAGAATAGATAGTAATTTATTTATTATTATTATTTTAAAATAGTCCGTTACTCTAGTAAATTTTTATTACTTTCCCAGGCAACGGCGCCAAAAACTTGACCCACAATTTTATATTATGATATTTTTAATTTAATTGCAACGACGCCGAAAACTTGACCCGTTATATTATATGTATAGAATTGTAATTGTTTATGTTGTGGATGCTACGCAAGTATACGTATCGTATCGAAGTAATACGGGGCTCTAGTGGAGTCCTGGTTATCGATCCACGAGGGAAATAGAAAATTAAATAACAACTAATTTTAAAATAATAATAATAATAATTTTAAAATAGTATACTAAAATTTGGAATTCTAAATTTAAGCGCAATAAAGTAAACTAAGTATTTTAATTAGGTAACTTAACTAAGTAGAAAATTAATACGTATTGAAAGTGCAGGAAATTAAACTAATTGCTAAATAAGTCTTAACTATTCGAAAAAAGTATATTTCCACTTGTTTAGAAATTTAAGTGATTGATGAATTTAAATAGATAATTTTAAGGTATTGTGACAAATAGGAGCATTCCTATTATTTACCCTTTGGTCAGGTGTAAAGAATATTGACTAATCCTATGTTTGATTACGCGAATCGCGGCTAAGTTTGG
Organism: Papilionanthe hookeriana x Papilionanthe teres; assembly: GCA_022702705.1. NCBI lineage: Eukaryota > Viridiplantae > Streptophyta > Magnoliopsida > Asparagales > Orchidaceae > Papilionanthe > Papilionanthe hookeriana x Papilionanthe teres. The sequence continues at coordinate 56,606,068 of CM040425.1, forward strand.
AAGGATACCGGCTGCCACTTGAGCTCCCACGTTCCCCTCGCTCGAGGGCTAACATCTACACTTCGACTCTCGAAGCAATAGGACCGAATTGAATATTTTAGTACGTCACACTAAAATGCTCGATTCTACGCCCAGGTGATATTATTTCCCTATTTATTTGCACCTTCCTTCCAAGGCTTTTGAATTCCCCGAATATCCGATGTAATTTTTACTATAGTTGATATTCGACATATTTTAACAAATCAAATGGCCAGTTTGAAAGTAAATTAAGTTTTAAGTAAAAATTATCACAATTTATTAATATATATAAAAGTACTTCGTTTTAAGTTCATCAAGTCACTTAATTTCATAACGGGGAGAAAGACTAATAAACTACTCGGAATGCATAGGAACTAAACTAAGCATGGATTTCATTTAAAGTTAAAAACAATAAATACAAATACTTATCTCGATTTATCCCAGACGGACTCCTCAGCAGTTCCTTTGACTCTTCCTTCCAGTACAGCAAGACTCACTAAAAACTCACTAACTCACTAAAGACTCACTAATTACACTAATTAAGACTCTAAAGACTGCTCTCACACATAAATAAAAGACTCTTAAGACACAAATTGACACACCCTTATAACATACCCTTATAACACACACTTATAAGCTGAATTTCGGCCTCTATATATAGGGGTGAGCAAAGGACCAAGAGGTGTGTAAGCATCCCTTCAAAAAGTGTCCAGGTTCAATGTATCTGCGCCATTTGAACTAGCTCGCCGTCGGCGACAAACTACCTCGCTTGTCGGCGAGGCTTCTAGAAGGTCTTCGAGCAGCGCTATCTCGTTGTCGGCGGGCTCGGGCTGTTGTCGGCGAGGCGGTTATAAATCCTTCAGAATTTTCTTCCTCGTACCCTCGCCGTCGGCGACTCAGCACAAATTGCATTATTTTCTTCCTTTTTGCTCCAAATTCGCTCTTTTTTATGATTTTTGCTTTTATCACCTAAATTTTTCATTCCTGCAACATTAATTAAATAACTCCTAATTAATTAAAATTGGCAGGATTGAAACATTAAATAACTCTCTCCAAATTTAAGCCAAATCATAGGATAGTCGGGAAGTCATTGAAGTTCACTTTGGGTCCATGACATCCACTACTTCTTTTCCTTTGGACTCCCAAAATGAACTGTTCTAAATTTGATCCATTCCCTATTAAAATTTCCAAAATCTAATTTGTTTGAAACCTTGAACTTTGAAATTCTTGAGAGCAAAACCACTGATCATTATCGAGAGTTTTCTTAAATGATTCCTGTCATTTAAGATGTAATTAACTATAGGGGTTTGCCCTTATAAGGAACTTTAAGAACCCAGGTAATATAAACCCTGTTTAATTCCTTTATATTAAACATGGGAACTTGTCGGCTTATAAAATTGGTTCGCAGACCGAACGGATGTCATAAGTCTTCTAGTTTATTTAATCGAGCCCCATCATCAAGCAGTGTGTCTATTCTTCAGGATAAATACATGGTTTGTGATGCGGTGCTTGTTTATATAAACTATTTGGGATGTGAGATCGGTTTAATTTCATATCTTAAAATTTTTAAACTTAAAATTATTTTTAAAAATCAAATGTTACTTCTCAAATTATATATATTTAAATTAAATTTAAAATCTAAAAATTTGCCGACATTCCCCCATTAAAGCCCCATCACAGAGAGCCTTCTCCCCAGTCTTTGATCAACAATTGAAATCAACTTTGGTCGTATTCAGGTCTAGACATTTCACCAGGGAAAGCGGCTTCATCTAGAGGTTCATTGGGACGAATCGAAGCTGCTACAACCATCTGATTGTGGCTTCCCCTCTTAGACAAATGTATTGATCTCGCTCTTTATCACGAGCCTATTTTAATTCTCCTTGTATTTATACTGTATTTCATGGTGTATTAGTCGTATAGAATGGTTTGTCTCACCTAGATGAGTCCATAGACACAAACTTGAAGTGATTTGGTTGAGTTTAAGCTGAGATCTTAGGGTTTTAGTGTGGACGGTTTACGACTTAGGTCAGTTGGGGACGATAACTAGGAGCCGTTGGATGAAGCGCGTATCACTCGGACGGGTGAGATTGCGCCTGACAGAACTGTAGGAAATAAAGCTCGTGATGACCTGGAAGGCGGCGTGAAATGGGAGTGCGCCGCGTGTGGCTTTGGAGCGGCCAAGGATGAGGTGGCGCCGCGTGGATAAGTAGAAAATTAGGGAATTTTTTGAATTATTTAAATCAGTCCCCCTTTAAAAATCCTTAACTTGGTGTAGAAAAATTAATAAAATAAAAGAAAAATATCCTCTTACTCAGAGAACAGAGGAGAACAACGTGAAAATGGTTTCAAGTTTATTTGATCTATATTTTATTTTTAATTAATTAAATACTATTTTGTGTATTTCAATTCTCCATTTACATAGACATTTCACCATGGCTTGAAATTTAGGGGTTTTGTTCTCGCTGTCATGGGGGATCTTCCTTAATTTTTCAAAGGTCAAGAGAGATCTCTGTAAAAAGATATCTATTTTTTAAGTTAAGTGAGTCTATTTTGATACAAAAAATTATGACAATTAAAATACTCATCCAAAAAATATAATTATATTTTGGTAGGTTACTTATAACTAGAGGACCCTAGGAAAAATGGAAGTTTGATTTAACTTACTAGAAATATTCCTAATGGCCACCTCTAGAAACAAAGAAAAATTAGTTTGGGTTAAATATAAAAGCAAATGACATTAAAATTACTCTCCACTGTAATTTAAAGTCAGAGAAACTCCTACAAAGATTTTGAAGATGTTTGGAGTTAATTTGGCCACTTAATTGAATTTTCTAACTTAAATAGCATTTTTGGTATTAAAATAATTCTAATAATTAAAATATAACTCACAAAATTATTAAATTGGTTTTGGGAGTTCTCTGTGGTCAGAGAAAAAAACAAAAAAATAAAATTGGGATTAAAATAAAATTTTCATTTTTAAAGCTATTTTAAATATTTAAATAATTAAAAATTAATGAAAATTACAAAATTAATAAAATTTGTTGGAAATGTTCTAAATTGCATCCTAATCACTTAAGGACAATTTGAATAATTTTCCTAACTCTCTAAATAAAGATATTAAATTTTATAGGGTTAAAATTAATTTTTTTAAGGTTAAAATGGATTTTTCCTAATTTCTCATTAAAATAATTATAATAATTAAAATATAAATCACAAAAATATGAAATTTAGTTCTCTGGGTTCCTTGACCTTAGACCGATTTAATAAAAATATAAAACACAATTTTCCAATTAAATAATATTTTATATTTAATTAATACTACAAAAATTAAAATAATTACAATAATTAAATTAAATTCAAAAAGAATCATGAAATTTGGTCTAAGTGGTCCTTTGGTCTAGGTGAACCTTTAATAATTTTCTTAAAAATAAATGATGTGCTTTGATTAAGTTATTGAATTTTCTTTAAAAATTCCTATTTGTATGAAAATAATTATATAAATTAAATTCAATTTAGAAAAATCACAATTTTTCCTATAATGTTTTAATTGACCCATGAGTTGGGTAGCATAAAATTTTTGAAGTCATTTGAATTAAATTTAGTGAATTATGAGTTGATAAGGCCTTTAGGGGCAAAAGTGCAATTTTGAAGAATTAGCCTTAATTAACATTTAGGCATGGTTTAAAGGGTAAAACGACAACTAATGATCTTAACTAAGATATTTGGATAATTGAAACGTAAATGGGTAAATGGTAGAAACCTATCTCATTTTTGTCACATTGAAAGATGAGCTTATAATTTTATTAATCACTTTAATTTGGATGAAAATTAAATTAAATGATCCTTAAGGTTAGGGGTTGACTTTGGAAGTTGATAACTCACTAGTTAAACACCCTTAGTTGATGATAAAGTAATGATAGAACATATTAATAAGAATCATATTCATGTAACTTAAATTTTCTAAAGTTATAAATATACCCACCAAGTCTTAAGAACTCAATAGTACGACTAAGCTTAATCAAATTTGACTAATGAGGTTTAGAAAAGAGAACACATTTGAAACACTACAAGCCCATCAAAATTTGTTAAATTCTTTCATAAATTAAATTGCCTCTAAAGGCCCCACTTTCATAAATCATAAATAAAAAACATCATGTTATATTTATCCCACCTTTTTTATAGTTAAAAAATTAATTCACTAAGATAAGAGTATGAAATGGATGAATCATTTAGTGAGTGTGATAAGTTCAAATGAACTCAAGAAAGTTCAAAAGAGTTATGAAATACATAGGTATTCCCTAGACTTTCTCACAAGTCTTCTGGACACCTTGTAGGACGACTGAGCCTATCATACTTAGTAAAAGAAGACATCTTCTAAATGAATAAATAGGACCCGCAAAGTTATGATTTAGGACTTAGCAGGCCCATGATGAACCTATCTATAGGTTCTTTTTACTTTTCTGTAAATTATAAATGTTTATTACAAAAGATACTAAAGTTTCAGGTGGAGGAACGAGAAGACTCGACAGGTACACTTTTGCAAGTTTACAGTACATTCTTTTCAGTACTTCCTTTATTTTACTTTTCCTGTTTACAAGCTTGCATGTTAAATAACAAATGTCACCCTGCATGAATACCAAAACTTTTAGAATAGCCACAAAACTGAATCCAAAATAAAAAAATTAAAACAAAACAAGATAAAATTTACCGTCATAACAATCAAAATTATAAAACAACTCAAAATTTAATCACAAACAGAACAAGATCACAATATAAACTAAATTAAAACATATCTATTGGATGATCGGGGATACCTCGAAGGATGCAACCTACGGTACGCTAACGAGATTTCCCACGGTCTAAATGAAAGTATGGAACTCATTTAGCTGAGTTTAGTAAATTCATTTAGAATAAGTGAATCTGAAGAAAATGGTGGTGCCGGAATCAGGGAACCGTGGGATCCTAATTGGTGTCGATATAATCAACTTAAATATTTTCCTAATAAGACATTAAGACATCTCAATTTAAATATTTTCAAAACACAATACTTCTCTCACTTCTTTAAATTGACAATTCTTTAAACTTAACCTGCTATGACGAGGAGCTTGGAGCATGCACAGTGGGCAGCACGGCATCTTCAACAACAAAATTCCTTAGAATTAAACAACAAGATATAGGACTTCGATGTAGCTTTCCTAGTGCAACATAAATCCTCACTTTATCTCTTTAGGTTGTTGCATGACCATGTTGCGTAATATAAGCCCTAACTCATCTTAGGATTCTGAGGTTGTCATCGGGTATGACATAAATCCTCATATCTTCCAGGCTATTCACTTGATCAATATCAAGTGACTATAAGCCCTAAACAATAAATTTGACAGGATGAAACATTAAATAATCTCAAATCGAAGCCAAACAATAGGATAGTTTGAGAAAGCACCGTGATTCTTCTTGGATCTATATGCTTCACCTAGCCCACTTTTTCCTTTGTATTCATATAATTAATGTTCCAAAATTTGAGCCATTCATCTATTGTATTTCTTATTACCACATTTTCTTGAAGAATCCTATCTTTTGGAAATCATGAAAGTAAATATTTCTTGATCCATATCAAGAGTTTTCTTAGGTAACTTTGGTTGTCTAAGATGTAATTAACTATAGAAGCTTACCCTTAAAAAAAACTTAAAGATCTCAGATTAATATAAACCCTATCTAGTTGCTTCATACTAGATAAAGGAAATTTTTTGTCAACAAAAATGGTTTGCAGACCAAACGGATGTCATGAATTCTTTAGTTTATTTGATCAAGCCCCACAATCAAGCAATGTATCTATTCTTCAGGATAGATACATGTCTTGTAGTGAAGCACTTGATTATTTAAACTACTGATTATATGAGATCGGTTGGATTTCATATTTATTTTCAAAAATTAAAAATGATATTTTCTATACATATATAGAGATTCCTAAATTAAACCAACACCCCAAAATGTGTTTGATTATAATCAAGCATTCTTTCTAAACCTCATTAGTCAAATTTTAATTAAGCCTAGTTCACTATTAAGCCCTTAAGACTTTAGTGAGTATATTTATATTTTTTGGAAAAGAAGTTAAGTTGACTTTATGCTTATGATTCTTATCAAAATATAGAATTATCATTTAAACATCAAATAGGGGTATTAAATTGATGAATTACCAACTTCCAAAGTCAAACCCCTAATCTTAAGTATCATTTAATTTTCATTATCTTCCAAATTAATATAATAAAAGAAATTACAAGTTTATCCTTTATCTCTTTATGTTTCAATCATTTCAAGAAATTTATTAAGATCATTCATTACCCATTTACCCTTAATTAAGCCTAAATATTGATTAAGGCTAAATTTTTCAAAATTACAACTTTGCCCCTAAGGCCTTAATACTTCATAATTAATCAAATTTAACTCAAATGATTTTGAAATTTTTATGGTACCCTACCTATGTGTCAATTAAAACATCAGAGGAGAAAATGTGATTTTTTTAAATTTTATTTAATTTACGTAATTATTTGATGCAAAAATAAGGATTTTCAAGGATAATTTTATAACTCAATCAAAACACAATATTTATTTTTAGGAAAATTACTGGAGGTTTACCTATACTAGGGGACCACTTGGACCACTCATGTTTTTCTAATCTAATTTTAATTATTACAATTAATTTAATTTCTAGAGTATTAATTAATTATAAAATATTATTTAATTTAAAAATTAAGTTATATATTTTTATTAAATCTCTGAGGTCAGGGAACCCAGAGAACCAAGATTCATATTTTGTGATTTTTATTTTAACCATTAGAAATTATTTTAGTGAGAAATTAGGAAAAATCTATTTTTAAGCTTTAGAAATTCTTTTTAAGCCTTTAAGATTTAATATCGTTACCTTTTTGCAATTTTTTCTAAGCGATTAGGAGGCAATTTAGAACATTTAAATCAATTTCATTAATTTCATGATTTTTATAATTTTTTAATTATTTAAATATTTAAAATAACCTTAAAAATGAAAAAATTTACTTTAATGCTAATTTTATTTTTATTATGTTTATGTGATAACAGAGAACTACTGAAACCAATTTGGTAATTTTTTTAGTTGTATTTTAATTATTAGAATTACTTAATGACAAAGGGGATATTTAACTTAGAAAATTCATTTAAGTGGCCAACTCAATTCCAAATATGTTCAAAATTTTTATGGGAGTTCCTCTGGTCATAAACCACTATGGGGAATAAAAATCAAGTTATTTACACTTATATTTAGCCCAAATTAATTTCCTTTTATTTTTAAGGTTTAATGACAATTAGGGTTATATTTGATGATTTAAACCAAGTTGTATTTTTCCTATGGTCCTCCGGGCACAAGTAACTTACCAAAATATTTCTATATTGTTCTGATGAGTATTTTAATTTAATAATTTTTTTATTAAAACAAAACCAATAAACTTGAAAAATAGGGATCTCCTTATAGAGATCCCTTAACCTTGAAAAAAACAAGGAAGATCCCTCATGATAGGGGGAATAAAAGCCCTAAATTTTAAGTCATGGTAAATGTTCATGCAAATGGAGAATTAAAATACCAAATACTGTATTTATTGATTAAAAATAAATTATACATTAAATAAACATGAAACCATTTCCACGTTGTTCTCCTTTATTTACTGAGCAAGCGGGTATTTTTATTTTATTTTTTCTGATTTTTCTACACCAAGTTATGGATTCTTAATGGTGGCCTGATTTAATTAATTCAAATAAATACTAATTTCCTACTTAAGTGACGCGACGCCAAGGTAACCTTAACAGCTCCCAAGGCACCACGTGGCATGCTCCCATTTGACACCACCATCTGACTGGACATCCACGTGGCTGCTCTTTATGTTAAGATCTTCTGCCCAGCACAATCCCAGCGGTCTAATCCTTACACACTCGATCCAACAGCACTCCTCCTTCGTCCCCAACTGGTGTGCACAGAGACCCGTCCATGGTAAAACATGAAGATCTCTGCCTAGACTTAATCGAATCACTTGTGGTTTAATCCTATGGACTCACCTAAGTGAGACGAACATATCTATATGGCTAATACACCATGAAATACAATATAAATACATGGAGAATCAAAATAGGCTCGGGGGGAGGAGTAAGCTCAATACCTCTGTCTTAGAGGGGAGGCATCAATCAGATGGTTGTGGTAGCTTCAATTAGACCCAACGAGCCTCCGGATGAAGCCTCTTATTGTGGTGAAAAGACTAGACCCAAATTCGACCAGGGCAAATTTCATGTGTTGATCAAAGTCTAGGTTAGGGAGGGCCTATGATGGGGCTTTGATGGGGGAGCTTCTTCTTTCAGTGTGGTGAAGGTGTGGGTGCAATTAATTTGGATCTGGTGCACTGTGGAGCTGTGGCGGAAAGTGTCTTGGTTTCAGCTGGAACTTTAGTGGGAAATTGGCCCTGCGTAATGGGGATTAGGGTTGGAAGATAGTGGGATTGCACTTAGAAGATCCCAGGGAAGCTTTGAAAGCAATTTAGTAGAGTTCCCTCAAGTACTTTTCAGCATGCCACTTTAGCTATGAAAGATGGCTTTTATAGCCATGGCTATTGGGCTAAGCTTGGGGCTTGCTGGTAGGTGGAATTTACTGCTTAGGTTGAGGGCAGATCAGCTCCCATGAGCAATTAGAGCTTGACAACTTGGGAGGGTCAACTAGGTTAAGTTTATCTTGGGCTGGCTCTTAATTTTGGCTCCTCCGGTGACTAGGTCGACTAGCTAGGCCAGGGGAGGTGGCCAGAAGTCAGGTGAGCTAGAGGTCAGACCATCATGGTGATAAACTCAAGTGGCTAAGTATTTATTGCACATCTCCCTTAGTTTTATCCATTTAAAGAAGGGGATCCCCTAATTTGGGGGACCTTTGGTCCATGGCTCCACTAGAGTGGGCTAGGTGGATCTAGCTCATTCCCTAGGGTCCTAAGGCTAGCTATGGTGAGCTTGGTTTGGTCACGTTCGGTTTAATTTGGCTACATTGGGTTCAATTTGGGTTATTTGGGCTCACGTTGGGCAAGGTTGGATTTAAGCTTGTATTGGGTCAAATTGATTAAGCAATTTTGTGTGTATGATTGTTATGAAGAGTTTAGAAAAGGATTGGAGTGTTTTTAAATTGGTTTGGGGGGTCAATTTAGCTTGATTTGGGTATTTGGTCAATTTTAGGTAAGTTGGTTAGCTTTGGTTTAGGTTGGGCTAGAGTGGGATCAAGACTCAATTGAAGGTTTGAAATGGTCTATGGGGATGTTATGAAGAGTTCTTGAGATAAATTGGGTGGAAAGTTTAGGGTTAGGGCATTCAATTTGGTGACATTTGACAATGTGTCACATTTGGGGGAAATTTGGGGATTTTGGCTTGGGTTGGATTTGGGTGATTCTTGAGTAGAAATTTGGGTCAATTAGTGGTTCAATTTTGTTTAAGGGAATGTTATGAAGAGTTTTGGATATTAATTTGGGGAATTGGTTTAGCCATGAGGTTCAATTTGGGTAAATTGGGCACATGGTTAAAATTAGGGCTTTTTTATTCGGGTTGAAATTCGGTTTGCAACTGGGTCAAATTGGGCTTATATTTGGTTTAGATTGGTTTTGGAGATGATGAATTTTTGTTTAGAATTGAAATTGGGCAATATTGGGGTCAATTGGATGGATATTGGGGGTGATTTGGGAAATTGGGCCTTTAAGGGCAATTTGAGGCTTTTGGTCAAATTGGGTTAATGTGGCGGTTCAAAATTGAAAATGTGAATATTTGGAGGGTTTTGGGAATTATTTGGGGAAACTTTGGAATTTTTGGAATTTTTTGGCTAAGAGGGGCATTTTGGTCATTTTAGGTATTTTGGGAATTTTGTTAAAGTTGAGGTGTTTTTGGTATTTTTTTTGGGAATTTTTGATAAAATTGGGGTTGAAAGGAATTGATAACCCATTTGGTCCATGAACCAAGGGAATTCCCCATTTGGATCCTCCATGTACTGGTACTAGCCAAAACCTAGCCTAAGACTAAAAGCTTGGGGAAACCACCCACATGAGTTTCCAAAAGTGTAGGGGATCAAGTGTGAGGAAACTTGGCTTAGGTTTGTGAGGTAGTGTGTGTGAGTGTAATTTGCAAGTGTGTGTTTGAGCCTCACCCAGACCATCCATTGTAAGTCTTAAGGCTTGACCATCCCATAGGAAACTCCTCCTGAGCTTCCTAAAGCTTGGTCTCATCCTTCTAAGCATTTAGAGGTTAGATTTTAAGTATTTGAAAACTTCAAGTGAAGAAAAGAAGTGTTTTGATTTTCTATGGGGAAAGGGTTCCATTGCTAGTCTTCTAAGACAGTCACCAGGAAAGTCCTATGGCTAGACACTAGGTTATTCTAAAGAGAGATTATACCTCAACAAAAGTGAAGTCAACAAATCGGTTCCTTTCTGTGGTTTTATTTTTGGTTTTTATTCTCTTATTTAATTTGTTCTAATATTATTTTCCTCATTTTTTTGTTCTTATGGTTATTAGTGGTTATTATCTCCAGTTTTTGTTTCTCATTGTTTCAGTTGTTTTTCATTGCATTTTTAGGTCTCGTCTGTTTGTGTTGTTGTACGTGGTACCTATTGTTGTTGATGGTCTTGTTGGATGTTTCTGGCATAGTTGTTTTGGTGTTTGGCTAGCTATGTATGAAGCTGTTGGTGTTGCTTGTGTTGTTTTTCTTGTTTGCGGTACGTGTTATAGTTATTGGTGTAGTTGTCTTTTATTTTTGTTAGAGTTGGTTTGGCATAGTTGCTGGAGTGTTATCTTTGTGTATGAGTTGAAATTTGAGTTTTCAAATTATAACTCTTTCACTTTTTTTAAATAAAGCATGACATAGCCCTCAACTTTTTCCACAAAATAAAAATAAAAAAAATTCAAAAATTAATTCTTAGAAAGACTCATGCAAAAATTTAATATATTATTTTAGGATGATTTACGTATTCCACTAAATTCTTATGTATTTAAATATCTAACACCTTAACTTCACTTTTTGCAGTCAGGCCACTATACTTTTGCATGAAAGAACGCATTTCACTTAGATGTGTTATCACAAATTTTTATCAAACAGGAATCTCGATACATTATTGATAAAACATTCTTCAAAATTGAAATCAATATCATCTGAGCCCCAATTTTAGTATTTTTCTAGTCAGACTGGCCATCTCGACAGGATGATCCCAATGATACTAAAGTTGGTTCAATCTGGGTCCAACTAAATACAAATCAAACAATTGAAATATATTTGGTAGCTTTGAATTATCAAGTGAATAATCAAATAAACTCCACATTTGACATATTTATAATCAATTTGAGTTTCTCAAAGAGAGGAGTCTGATAAGTCTATGATCACCGAATTCAAATGTCATCAAAGTATTCAAATAATTAAAAAATTAATTATGATCGATGAAGATTAATATGAACAATCTGATCAGGTGTTTAGGGAGTTATTCGCTAAAAGATTAAAATGTCCCTCCCAAATAGTCTATAAATAGTCCCCTTTTCTTCACTTCATAGAGAGAAGAGGAAGAGGAATTTTACAACCTATTACGACTATAATCAACCATCGCTAGCTGCCACAACCTATCGCCAACAATCATTGTTTGTAATTGTCATATCAAAATATGATCATCGCATTCAAAATATGACAGTTAGTCCTAACACTAGTATTTTTTTATGCAGTATACCAATAAGTGTTGTCTTTAAGAAAATTGTAACCCTGTTTCTTCCCAACAAAACAAAAGAGTTTACTCTGTACATGCATACTTATAGTGGATTACTTTGATTAGGTTTCACCCCATTTTTTTTTCCTTCCAAAATTTTCCAAATAAAAAACATTTGTCTCCTTCTACTATTTTTATATTCTATGTGTGTATGTTGGATCTTTGTGCAACATGAATATGAAAATAATTACTCTATATCCTTAAATTCTCTGCCATCTAATAGTTTGACACTGTATGTGGGAAATGATATCCTGTTTGGAGAAGTATGCATCTTCTTTAATGGATAATAAATGCAATACACAAGCTTCCAACTCTAATATCTATCACACAGGGCACAATATCGAAGTTATGGATGTCAAACATCTGGTTCATTTACCAATGATAGTGATCACTGATTGGCAAAAGAACCTCTTTTGCACCTCTTTAAAATCATGTACAAAGAATGAAGGCATCTCAAAATGAGATCTTCTGACTTATATGGTAGGTTCGACAGCCGATTGTGATGTATATAAAAGAGGCACAGTTACCTCAAAATCTAACAACTAGAGATAAATAGTTAGCACCCCATCTACACACTAAAGTTCTTCCTCAGGAAGCTAAACTCATGGGCATTGCTAACTCTACACATCCTCCTCCCATCGTCAAGCCAAGAAATAAACCTCCAACATATGTCAGTTACTTAACTCAGACTCATGTAATCTGTGATGATTTACAACATTTAGTATATGAAAATTCTCCTTTAATGGATAGAAGTCGTTTCTGAGCTAGAAGCAATTTTCATGAGTCATCTCCTTTGGCCAAGTGTCGGCCGTTAAAATGTTTAGATTTAATTTATATAAACATATATATATATATATATATATATAGATTTTTGGAAAATATAATTTTAATTTTTGAAAATCTGAAATCAAACTAATCTCATATATGTTATAGTTTAAATAAACGAGCACTACATCACAAGTCATGCATCTACCCTGAAGAGTAAACACATCACTTGATAATGAGGCTCTATTAAATAAACTAAAGTGTCTATGACATCCGTTTAGTATGTGAAACTTTATGTTGACCGAAAACTTCCCCTATTTAATATGAAGTAATTAGACAGGTGACCCACTTTTTAATGTTTACAAAAATAGCAACGACACCAAAAACTTGATCCCGCTTAATATATATTTAATTTTATGATGGAATGTATAATGTGGATTCTACGCAAGTATATGTATCGTATCAAGTATTACAGGGCTCTAGTGGAGTCCTGGTTATCGATCCCACTGGGAAGTTTTAAAAGATTTGTAACAGCTAAATTTAAAAGATTTACTTACTAATATAGTATACGAAAATTAGAATACTTAACTAAAGCGATCTAAAGTAAACTAAGGCTTTAAATAAAGTTGATTTAAAGATTTCAGAAAAAGTATCCTTCCCCTTGTTTTTAGAAACTTAAGTGAATGATGAATTCAAATAGATTTTTTTATTGTATTGTGACAAATAGGAGCATTTCTATTCTTTACCCTTTGGTCCAGGTGCAAAAAACATTGACTAGTCCTATGCTTGATTACTGAATGCGCGGTAAGTTGGGAGGATACTGTCGCCACTTCGTAGCTCCCACGTTCCCCTCACATGAGGGCTAACATCTACACTTCGACTCTCGAAACAATAGGACCAAATTGAATATTTTAGTCATGTCACACTAAAATGTCCAATTCTACGTCCGATAAATAATATTTCCCTATTTATTTGCACCCTCCTTCCAAGGCTTTTGACTTCCCTGAATATTGGATGTAATCTTTACTATAGTTCATAATTCAACATATTTTAACAATTCAAGTGGCCAGATTAAAAGTAAATTAAGTTTTAAGAAAAAGATTATCACAGTTTATTTTAATATATTAGGCACTTCTATTAAATTTCATCAATTCACATAACTTCATAAATAAGGAGAAAGACTAAGAAAACTACTCAGAATGCATGGGAATTAAACAAAGCATGGATTTCATTTAAAGTTAACAACAATAAATAAAGGTACTTATCTCAATTTCCTTCCCAAGCAGACTCCTTGAAGTTCCTTTGACTTTTCCTTCTAGTACAGTACACTTCTTAACTCACTACTTACACTTACTCACACTAAACTTCAACTTAGACTCAAAAGCACACAAATAAAATACTCTAAGACTCCTAAAAATAGACACACACATACTAAAATTCGTCCTCTATTTATAGAGGTAGACAAAGGTCCAAGGGGTACTTAAGCACCTCTTTAAAAAGCGTCCAGGTTCAATGTATTTGGCATTTTGAACGGTCTTGCCTTCGGCTAGAAACGACCTCGCCGTCAGCGGGGCTTCTAGAAGGTCCTCAAACCGTGCGATCTCGTTGTCGGCGGGCTCGGGCTCGTTGTCGGCGAGGTAGTTGCAAACCTTTAAGAAATTCTCTTTATAATCTCGCCGTCGGCGGGCTCGATTTCGCTTTTGGCGACTTAGTTCATTTTGCATGTATTTCTTCCTTTCTGATCCAAATTTGCTCTATTTTATTTTTTTTTTCTTCCATCACTTATAAATCTTCATTCCTTCAATAAAATAAAGAAAATACCTTTTTTTAAAGTGCAATTTCATAAAAAATAGGTATGAATTTCTTAACATATTTTTACGTGATCAAAATCCCCCAAACTTAATTATTACTTGTCCTCAAGTAATTTTTATAGTAAATAAAAAACAATGATTTTTGTAATAGAATTTTTTAATTCAAATAAACTATGAATTAAGTTTAAAAAATACTATAGTAAAGTTAAATAGAAATATTTTTAAGTAATTAAATTAACTTTATAGATATAAGATTATTTAGTTATCAGATCTAAGATTTCTAGCTCTCTATTTATTTCGGGAAAGACTATATTTAAAAGAGTAATTTACTTAAGATATTTAGATGATAAGAAGTTCAGAAAACACTTATTTAGTAAAATACTAATCCATATATATAAGTTTAGAAATATATTTGAGTTTTACCCTTTAGGTTGATTCCGATCCTCAAGCTTCTCCTCACTTATATTTTTTCTTTTCTTTTCTTTTTTTTTTCTTTTTTCTAAGTGAGAATTATCGTATCTGGATAGCTCGTTAATAATTTTGAACTTCAACATTCTCTTCCTAAATTTGAAACTTAAAATATTTCTTTGCTTATATGTATTTCATAGCTTTTACTTCGATGAGTTTCGATCTCTTCTTTTTCACTTAAATACTTAAGAATTTCAATTTTAGAATATAGTTTCCCTTACTTTAAATAATTTACTATATTATTATTCCTTTTAACCAAATATCTTATTCTATTAAATTAATTTGGATTTCTAGAAATATTCTATTCAACTTTCTATAATAATTATATAAATTAATTCATGTTACTGAATTAAAAATTATTACAGAAAATCAAATAATAATAATTTTTTAAACATAGAAATTGAGAACAATTTAATAATTAAATTTGTATTTTTCCTCTCCCAAACTTAAATTTTTCTATCTATTTCTAAATGGTGAAAAGAAAAATATACAATGAATTTACATCATACCTTTGAGCTTTAGGTATTTCTTTTCCTTGAAATTTTTGCAGGCTTTTTCATTATTTAAAAAACATGTACTGTTAGTATTCTTCCATATATATAGTATTTAAAAGAGTGTGTTGGGTAAAGAAATTTTTAAATAAGTATAAAAACACAAACAGATTAAAACTTAATCTATATTACACATCCAATCAACTGGGTTACTAAAACAAATTAAAGTTCACAATTTATAAAACTTAAAAAACACATTTATAGAAAAACTAACATACTACCTTAAAGAGAGTTTGCATACTAATTTAACATATATAAAAAGTCTAAAATAACAACTTAAGCAATTTAAAGAAAACACACCAACTCCACAGTCCACAGAAAGTACATAACAATTACACACAAAGTAATAAAGTTCTTAAAATAACAATTAATCTAAACAAACCAAATAAATTCTCTAATCTTCAGCGTCAAAATTCCAAACTATATCATCTCCCCGATCTTCGAGTGAGAAGGTCGAGCGGTCGATATCGTGTGTAGCGGGGGCATTCGGGAAAGACAACAACTAATTCACCTCTCCTGTAACGACGTTCGGCCTCATAATATGCTATTTCGTATTCCGAATGTCGTCTGGAGATATTCATCGTCATAATCATGTCTTCTCTCCAAGCCTCCAATCCTTTGGTCCATATGCTCAAACTTCCTTTCCATGTTCTCTCCAAAATTTTCAAAACTCTTTCTATGTAGGGTCAGCTCATTCATCAGATCATGAAGGGTATGGGTGGTGTACTGAGGGGGGTCATAACTAGTAGAAGGTATATCTCTACTCGATGAAGGCATATAACTCCTCGTCCTCGATCTCCATCCTTCGTGGGATTCATACGTCTTAATATTAGCGGAGTGATGGGCTTCATTGGTTCCACCCATTCCTCATCATCTCTAGCCTCGACTCCAGAGAGTTGGCGAGTGCGAAAATCGGACCAAGGTGTCCTAGTCCTCCTCCACTTTCACTTCGTGCGGTGGCTAATATATTCTTATAAATAATATTTCCCACATTTATACTTTTCCGATTCGAATACAATAATTCAGAATTGCTCCATCTCTTGTTACCTCACTGTGGTGATATGTGGGTAACAAGGTAGAACAAATGAAGTAGTGTCAAGCCTTAGATAATGCATTTAACATTGAAAGAGGAAAATTTACCCTTTCGCGCTGCTTTATTTTCCAAAATCCTTTCCCGTCAGTGAGAAAGTTTATCACCTCTTCCAGTGGTCCTTTCATTGTTCCAAAAGTATCATAGTCACTGGTATGCAGGTCACGTACATCATAAAATGAATTAATCCTAGCAGCACTGAATTCAACCAAAAATCCTCTTACTTTGATCGGTGCATCTTCAATTGCAGTCAGATTGGCATAAAATTCCTTGACAACTTCTACAAGAGCCCTGTTTGTGGTGTAGCAAAAATTTTCCCATCCTCTTTCCTTAATTATTCGTTCCACTTCTCCTCCCGGATTCTTGAAAACTCGATCCTGTATGCATTTTCTTGCTTGAATGTTATGAAAGTATCGAGTTTGTGCTCTTGCATTTATGAATCGGGTTTCGTCGTAATCCAACCTTCGTCTTTGTCGAGGAGCCATTTCGTTCGATCTATGAAAATCACAAAAATTCTAACTAAACTTTCAATTATTACTAAAATGGCTTCCTATAGCAACTAAAATCCATTTAAATCGATCTCCATGAATTTCTTCCAAGTATTTTCTCCATATTTCAAATTTTCCGAAATTTCCCATGTAGAAGAAATTCATGGTGAAAATCAAAAATTTCTGCATAGGAGTGAAGCACTTACCAAGGGGAGATGAAATCCGGTGTCAAAAAGTGTTGAAATCGCCTCAAATCCAAGATCTCACGAGCCCTATGTCGGTTCTTTTTGAAGTTTTGAGGAAGGTGATGATGAATAGTGTCGGTTGACTGGTCAAATATAGGACATTTCGCGTTCTCGCTGTCGGCGAGATTTTTCTCGTTGTCTGTGAGCTAATTAATTTACCAAGGCTAAAGTTTCTGGAAAATCTCGTCGTCGGCGAGATCGTTCTCACTATCAGCGGGCTTTCCCTCGCTGTTGGCGGGATAATTCTGGCCGTCGGCGAGCTCCCAAAAATTTTAAATATTTAAAATTCTTCAATCATTTTCAACCTCAATTTGGCCCTAATTAATCTTCTGATCACTTAATTTCATAATTTAGTATGAATACTAGATACTTATACTCACAAAAAGTTCACACAAACAATATAACTTTATATATGAAATCCATAATACTTACAAACTTCACATTTTTAAACACTAACACATAAGACTTCAATACTTCAAACTCTCATAAGTACTCAGCATTGCAATCCACACCACAACACTCTAAATGCTGAGACATAACAAATACATATAATTTCATCAAATACGAGATGATCAAATTTAAAGTTTAAATCATAGTAAAACCTAAATCCAAATCAACACATATATACACACAAATATAACATAAGATAGAAATCTTTACTACTCCTTAGTGTACGAACTAACATCCTCTACGATATTCCCGATGTGACGCGAGTGTACAAATAGATTATAGAAAGGCCTGAAAGGGAATTCGACGGTAGATTCTTCATCAATCCACCCTTCTGTCTCGGTAAATGAATAAAGCTGGCCTCCGGATGTCCGAGTATGATCAAAGTGCTCCTTCATCCTCCGAGTCGATGTGATCGAACATATCGGAGATATTATCGATGGAATTCATCACGTTTTGCAACTCTTTCTCTAATCCTTTAATCATTTTCAGAATGAAATTTGTTTTATCAATAAGGGGCCTCACTAAAGGATTGTTCTGTGATGCTCTATCAGAAATAATGGTAATCTCATCATTGTTATCCAAAGTTGAAAACATATCCGTAGGATCGAGTGGTTTACATGGCAAAAGTACCTTTTCCCACGCCTCGTAAGAAACTTGGTGCCGGTCGCATAAAGCAAATATAGTCGATGGGTGTCCAAGTCCATGAGCCGACCCATGCACAATCGATCCCGATACGGACTTTACTTATAATTGATCCGACATCGATAGGTAGTCCAATTTGAATATAGTAATTTAATATAGCGCATTCCTTTGAAACCTTATTTACCCTCATAGTGGGTAATAATTTTGATGAGATAAAGAAATGCCAATGCTTTGAGACGAGGGTTAAGAAGTGATGCGAGACCGACATACCAGTCTTCGCACAACTCCCGATTATCGGGTTCGTCGGTCAGGTATCTATAAATCTCGTTCATATTGTATCTTGAAGGAACAAAGTTTGAATAATGACGGACGGGGGTATTCTCTATAGAAAATAATTCATTTACCCTTGAAGGAGTAAATGTTACCCATCTTCCTCGACGTAGACACTTTCATTGTTGATCGCATGTAGATTAGAGTAAAACTCTTTAACTACAGGAATAACTACAGCGGATGTCGTATAGCAAAATACCTATTAATGTCGCTGCATGATCATTTCTTCAATTTTTGTGGTGGAATTCTCTACTCCTCTGTTGACAAATCCCCTTTCTTTAATAAGTCGCTTCTTCATCAAAACTTTGTTGAAAATACGTTGCGCCTCCGAACTGACGAATTTTCTTCGGTTGAAAACTTCAGTTTTTGTGGTTTCTAAGAGTTTGGTGGCCATTTCGGATTGAAAGGAATGGTCTCTAGTCGTTTCTAGGGAAGAAAACAGTGTAAAAATGAATTTAGGATGGTTTTCTACAAAGAAATGGCTTTAGAACCGTCCAAAACCGCACATAAAACTTAAGAGACCAATTTTTCAACTGCCTCGCCGTCGGCGAGCTAGTTATAAAGCCGATTTAAAGATATGGCACGTGATCTCGCTGTCGGCGGGCTCGGGCTCGCTGTCGGCGAGATTTGGTAAAATTGCCCAATTTCACTCTGATCTGAATATTTTCTGATCACATCATATAGGTTTGAATTTGTGATTATTCTAATTAAAAATTAAATAGTAAGATTTATTTTAATATTACAGACTCACTAATTTGTATATAATTAAAATAAAAGACTACTATGGGTTGCACCCATAAAGCGCTTGGTTTAACGTCATCAGCCCGACCTAATTTTAGTTAGTAATCAGGTCGACTAAGCATTAAAACCTCTTTAAAATTTGGTCTTCTACCTTCGAGATATGGTTTTAATCTATGTCCGTTTACCTTAAATCTATGTCCTGTTTTTGGATCTTCAATTTCTATAGTTCCATATGAAAATATTTGAGTTATAGTGAAAGTTCCTAACCATCGAGATTTCAATTTCCCAGGAAATAATTTCAATCTAGTATTGTATAGCAAAACTTTTTGTCCTGGTTCAAAATTTCTCTGATTAATCTTCCAATCATGACATAATTTCATCCTTTCTTTATAAATCCTATCATTATCATATGATTCATTCCTTAATTCTTCTAATTCATTTAATTGCAACAATCTCTTCTCACCGACTTCTTTCATATTATAATTAAATTCTTTAATCGCCCGATATGCTTTATGTTCTAATTAACTGGTAAGTGACAAGTTTTTCCATATATAAGCCTGTAAGGAGTCATTCCAATCGGAGTTTTATAAGCAGTCCTATATGCCCATAATGCAGTGTCTAGTCTTATAAACCACTCCAATCTATTAGGATTTACAGACCTTTCTAAAATATGCTTAATCTCACGATTAGAAACTTCAGCTAATCCACTAGTTTGTGGATTATAAGCAGTTGATATCTTATGAATAATATTATATTTTTCTACTAGTTTGTGAATATATTTATCTCTAAAAAGAGTTCCTCCGTCAGTGAAAATCACTCTCGGCATTCCAAATCTAGTAAAAATATTTTTCATTAAAAATTTTGAAACACTTTTAGCATCACACCTAGGTAAAGCTTGCGCTTCGATCCATTTGGAAACATAATCAGCAGACTACTTAATATATATGAGTTCCAAATGAAGGAATAAAAGGTCCCATGAAATCTAATCCCCAAACATCAAAAATTTCAACTTCTAATATAAAATTCAGAGGCATTTCATTTTTTCTTGATATATTTCCTACTCTTTGGCATTTATCGCAAGTTTTTATATATCTGTATACATCTCTAAATAGAGTAGAGCCGGTAGAATCCAGATTGTAGAATTTTATACGCAGTTTTATCTGTCCCAAAATGTCCTCCAAAATCATAATCATGACATTTTTGAATAATTGGTTCAATTTCTTCATAAGGCACGCATCTTCTAATAATTAGATCCTTACATTGCTTATATAAGTATGATTCATCCCAAAAGTATGTTTTAGTATCATGAATGAATTTTTTCGTTGTTGCAAAGTTAACATAGGTGGTAAAATGTCACTTACAATATAATTTACTAATATCGGCATATCAAGTTATTTTCCACTCATTTATATTATAAAGTTGTTCATCGGGAAAGCATGCATAATTTCATTATCGGTATCGGATAATTCATGATATTCTAATCTTGATAAATGATCGGCAATTTGATTATCGAGTTCCCTTTTTGTTAACGATCTCAAAATCAAATTCTTGCATTAATAATATCCATCTAATTCATCTTGGTTTAGAATCCTTCTTTTGCATTAGATATTTTATAGCGAGTGATCGGTATGCACTGATACATTTAGTTCCTATTAGATAAGGCCAAAATTTATTAAAAGCATATACAATCGCTAATAATTCTCTTTCGGTAATTGTATAATTTATTTCGACATCATTTAGAGTTTTACTAGCATAATATATAACTTTGAAAATCTTATCATATCTTTGCCCAAGAACTACTCCTATAGCATAATCACTAGCATCACACATAAGCTCGAATAATTTCTCCCGATTAGGTGAAACTATTATAGGTGTTGTAATAATTTATCTTTTAATAATTCGAAAGCATTCAGGCATTCAGTTGTAAATTCAAATTTCTTGTCCTTTTCAAGAAGTTGTCATAGAGGTTTAGTAATTTTTGAAAAATCTTTTATATAACATCTGTAGAATCCAGCATGTCCAAGAAAACTTCTTACCCCTTTCACCGTAGTTGGAGGTAGTAATTTAGCTATAACTTGAATTTTTGCAGGGTTTACTTCCATGCCCTTTTCCGAAATTTTATGCCCTAATACAATGCCGCTGCATGACCATAAATTGACATTTCTCTCAATTAAGAACTAAATTAGTTTTCTCACATATTTCAAGTACTTTTTCAAGATGATTTAAGCATGTGTCAAATGATGTTCCAAATACAGAAAAATCATCCATAAATACTTCTATTCCATTATCAATTAATTTACTAAATATAGACATCATACATCTCTGGAATGTTGCAGGTGCATTACATAAACCAAAAGGCATCCTTCGAAAAGTGAAAGTTCCATAAGGAATAGTAAATGTAGTTTTCTCTTGATCCTAGGGAGCAATTTGTATTTGATGATAACCGGTGTATCCATCTAAGAAACAAAAATACTTATGTCCGGCTAATCTCATCTAACATCCGGTCAGAAATGGTAAAGGGAAGTGATCTTTCCTGGTGGTTGCGTTTAATTTTCTATAATCAATACATATTCGACATCCAGTAACTTGTCTTATAGAGATAAGATCATTATTTTCATTAGCTTTTACGGTCACTCCTCCTTTCTTAGGCACACAGTGAATTGGGCTTACCCAAGCACTGTCAGAAATAGGATATATAATACTATTATCTAACCATTTTAAAATTTCTTTCTTGACTACTTCTTTCATTATCGGGTTTAATCTCCTTTGGGGATCTACTTTAGGCTTATGTTCATTATCTAAAATAATTCTGTGCATACAGATTGAAGGACTAATTCCTTTAATATACTGCTAAAGTCCGACCAAAAGTTTTCTTTATATTTTTTTAAGGTATCTAAAAGTTTTTATTCTTGAGATTCATTTAATTCAGATGAAATAATAACTGGTAGAGTTGAAGAATTACCTAAGTAAGCATATTTCAAATGATTAGGTAACATTTTCAACTTAAGTTCAGGAGGTTTAATAATCGATGGAACTATATTTTTTTAGTGTTTTTTGTATTATCAAAAAATTCAAATTTCTCTTGAATATAATCTAGTTCTTCATTTATATGGGCTTTTTCAATTAATTCAGTATTTTCTTTTTCTAATTTTTCTTCATAATATTCCTTAAAATGTTCTTTTTGTAAATGATCGAGTACTTCCATTCGAAAACACTCATCATCTTTTTCTAGCGCAGGATATTTCATTGATTTAGCAATATTAAAAGTAACTTTTTGGTCATTTACTCTCATAGTTAATTCTCCTTTATGAACATCAATCATAGCTTTCCCAGTGGCTAAAATGGTCTTCCTAAGATGATAGGAATTTCTTTATCTTCTTCCATATCTAAAACAATAAAATCTACGGGGAAGATAAATTTATCCACTTTTACTAAAACATCTTCAATAACTCCCTTAGGATATGTAACAGAACGATCAGCTAACTGAAGGGTTACTGAAGTAGGTGAAATTTCTCCCAATCTTAATCTCTTAAAAATTTATAGAGGCATTAGATTGATGCTTGCTCCTAAGTCACACAAAGCTTTTCCATAGAATTTTTCTCTAATAGCGCAGGGTATAGTGAAACTACCGGGATCTTTTAATTTTTCGGAAGCTTTTTCGAATAATAACACTACACTCCTCATTAAGTGCGACCAGTTTCATTATCGGTAAATTTTCTTTTTTATTAGAATATCTTTCATTAATTTTACATAGTTTGGCATACGTTACTAAAGCTTCTACGAAAGGAATATTTATTGTTAATTTCTTCGAATTTCAAGGAATTTAGCAAGTTGTTTATCTTTTTTATGTTGATTTAGTCTTTTAGGAAATGGTGGTGGAGGTTTTCAACGAAATTTTCATTGGTATTAAAGGATTTTCTAAGTTTGGATCTTGTTGATTCTTTTCCTTTTCGATTTCCACTTCCTCTTTTTGACTTTCAAGTTCTTTCTGAATTCGAGGTTCTAATTCTTTTCCACTTCGTAATTGTATCGCTTTAATTTGTTCCTTTCCTTTGTCTTTGGGATTGATCACTGAAAAATTTATTAAGAAATTCATACCTATTTTTGATGAAATTGCACTTTAAAGAAAGGTATTTTCTTTATTTTATTGCAGGAATGGAGAATTTAGGTGATAAAAGCAAAAATTATAAAAAGGAGCGGATTTGGAGCAAAAAGGAAGAAAATAATGCAATTTGTCTTGAGCCGCCGACGGCGAGATCGAGCACGCCGACGGCGAGGGTACGAGGAAGAAAGTCGAAGGATTTATAAGCTGTCTCGGCGACAGGCGAGCCGAGCCCGCCGACGGCGAGATAGCGCGGTTCGAAGACTTTCTAGAAGCCTCGCCGACAGCGAGGTAGTTCGTCGCCGGCGGCGAGCTAGTTCAAATGGCACATATACATTGAACCTGGACACCTTTTGAAGAGAAGCTTACACACCTCTTGGACCTTTGCTTACCTCTATATATAGAGGCCGAAAATCAGTCTTTTGTGTGTCTTTTAAGTGCAGTTTTTGTGTGTCTTTTGTGTGTCTTTGTGTGTTCTAAGTAGTCTTTAGAATCTTAATTAGTGCAATTAGTGAGTCTTTAGTGAGTTTAGTGAGTAATTAGTGAGTCGTGCTGACTGGAAGGAAGAGTCAAAGGAACTACGAGGAGTCTCTTTGAGGATAAATCAAGATAAGTATTTGTATTTATTGTTTTTAACTTTAAATGAAATCCATACTTAGTTTAGTTCCCATGCATTCTGAGTAGTTTGTTTAGTCTTTCTCCCTGTTATGAAATTAAGTGACTTGATGAACTAAAAATAGAGATACTTTTATATATATTAATAAATTGTGATAATTTTTACTTAAAACTTAATTTACTTTTCAAGCGGCCATTTGATTTGTTAAAATGTGATGATTTACAACTATAGTAAAAATTACATCGATATTCGGGGAATTCAAAAGCCTTGGAAGGAAGGTGCAAATAAATAGGGAAATAATATCATCGGGCGTAGAATTGAGCATTTTAGTGTGACGGACTAAAATATTCAATTCGGTCCTATTGTTTGAGAGTCGAAGTGTAGATGTTAGCCCTCGGGCGAGGGGAACGTGGGAGCTACGAAGTGGCGGACGGTATCCTCCCGACCTAGCCGCAGATTCGGTAATCAAACATAGGATTAGTCGATATTCTTTACACTTGGACTAAAGGGTAAAGAATAGGAATGCTCCTATTTGTCATAATACCTCAAAATTATCTATTTAAATTCATCAATTACTTAAATTTCTAAATAAGGGGAAAGATACTTTTTCTGAATAGTTAAGACTTATTTAGCAATTAGTTTAATTTCTTGCACTTTCAATACGTATTAATTTTCTACTTAGTTAAGTTACACTAATTAAAATACTTAGTTTACTTTATTGCGCTTAAATTTAGAATTCCAAATTTTCGCATACTATTTTAAAATTATTATTATTATTATTTTAAAATTAGTTGTTATTTAATTTTCTCTTTCCCTGTGGGATCGATAACCAGGACTCCACTAGAGCCATGTATTACTTGATACGATACATATACTTGCGTAGCATCCACAACATAAATAATTACAATTCTATACATATAATATAGCGGGGTCAAGTTTTTGGCGTCGTTGCAATTAAATTAAAAATATCATAATATAAAATTGTGGGTCGAAGTTTTTGGCGCCGTTCTTGCGGAAATTAAGAAAAATTTTACTAGAGTAACGGACTATTTTAAAATAATCATAATAAATAAATTAATATCTATTCTAAAATTGTATGCGCAAATTTGGAAACAAAAATTTAATACCTTACGATTCGAATTAGAGCGTACAATTAAAAGAATTAGAAAACAAAAGAAACAAATTATAAATTTAACACAAATGGCAAATATTCCCGAAATTCAAAATATGAACCAACAAAGACCATTAAGAGATTATGCCAACCCTACATCGGATGAAATTCATTTAACTATTCAAAACTCGATGTAGTCGCTAATTCATTTGAACTTAAACACCGCAATTATCCAAATGGTACAAAACAATCAATTTAGTGGTTCACCTATCGAAGATCCTAACTTACATCTTGCTAGTTTTCTAGAACTTTGTGCTACTTTTAAATATCAAGAAGTATCCGAAGATGCTTATAAGACTTAGACTTTTTCCTTTTTCATTAAGGGATAAGGCTAAAATGTGGTTGAATTCGTTAGCATCTGGATCTATTAAAACTTGGGGAGAATTATCACAAAAATTTCTATCCAAATATTTTCCACCATCTAAAGCTGCTAAGTTTAGAAATGATATAACTTCTTTTATCGGTTAGATGGAGAATCAATATATGAAGCTTGGGAGAGATTTAAGGAACTTCTTAGGAAATGCCCACATCATGTGCTACCAGATTGGCGATTATTCAAACCTTTTATAATGGATTAGTAGGATCTTTAAGATCAATCATCGATCTTCTTCGCTGGAGGTTCATTAATGTCTAAACCATTTGATGAAGCTTATGCACTAATCGAAGAAATGACAACAAATAATTTCCAATAGCTCATGTGATAGAGTAAATCCAAGAAAAGATAGCCGAGCATTCATGAAAATGATGCAATATCTATGTTAGCTTCTCAAATTGCTGCTATATCTAAGAAATTAGATCATTTTGGAATGAACTACTCTCCTACTTTAGAAGAAAACTCATCTGGACAAATCATAGAATCTCAATCTAATTATGAAACTTTAAATGCTATTAATAATAGAACTAATAACCCTTATTCAAACTATTATAATCACGGTTGGAAAACTCATCCAAATTTTAATTGGAATAACACATCTAATCAACAATGGATGAATCAACCTAATCAAGCAAATCCAAACTATAAACCTAATTACCCACTCGGATTTAATAACAATAACCCTCAATTCAAAGATAAGAAATTATCTATGAATTAATTAATTTTGAATATGGGTCATCAACTACAAAATCAAGGAAATTAACTACAAAATCAAGGAAATCAACTACAAATTCAAGGAAATCAATTACAAATTCAAGGAACATCTATTAAAAATATCGAAACTCAACTTGGACATATTGCTACTGCGCTAAATAATAGAATACCTGGAACTTTTCCTAGTAATGTGTAAATAAATCCTAAAGTTCAAGGAAAAGAACAAATTAAAGCAATACAACTAAGGAGTGGAAAAGAATTAGAACCTCAAATTCAAAAAGAACTTGAAAGCCAAAAGAGGAAGTGGAAATTGAAAAGGAAACAATTCAATAAGATTCGAAACTTAGACCATCCTTTAATACCTATGAAAATTTACGTTGAAAAACCTCCACCACCATTTCCTCAACGACTAGCTCAACATAAAAAAGATAAACAATTTGCTAAATTCCTTGAACTATTAAAGAAATTAACAATCGATATACCTTTTATCGAAGCTTTAGATCGGATGCCAAATTATGTAAAATTTATGAAAGATATTCTAAATAAGAAAAGAAAATTCAACGATAATGAAACAGTCGCACTTAGTGAAGAGTGTAGTGATATTATTCGAAGAAGCTTCTGAAAAATTGAAAGATCTCGGTAGTTTCACTATACCTCGCATGCTATAGGAGAAAATTTTTATGGAAAAGCTTTGTGTGACTTAGGAGCAAGCATCAATCTAATGCCTCTATCGATTTTTAAGAGATTAGGATTAGGAAAAATTACACCTACTTGAGTAACCCTTCGATTAAGCTGATCGTTCGGTTACTATCCTAAGGGAGTTATTGAAGATGTGTTAGTAAAAGTGGATAAATTTATCTTCCCAGTAGATTTTATTGTTTTAGATATGGAGGAAGATAAAGAAATTCTATCATTTTAGGAAGACCATTTTTAGCTACTGGAAAAGCTATGATTGATGTTCAGAAAGGAGAATTAACTATGAGAGTAAATGACCAAAAAGTTACATTTAATATTGCAAAATCAATGAAATATCCTGCGCTAGAAAAAGATGATGAATGTTTTCGGATGGAAATACACGAACATTTACAACGAGATCATTTTAAGGAATATTACGAAGATAAATTAGAAAAAGAAAACACTGAATTAATTAAAGATAATAATGAAGAACTAGATTATATTCAGGAAAGATTTGAATTTTTGGATAATGCTGAAAACAACGACAAGAATATAGTTCCATCAATTATTAAACCTCCCGAACTTGAGCTAAAAATATTACCCGATCATTTGAAATATGCTTACTTAGGTAATTCTTCAACTTTACCGGTTATTATTTCATCACGCATTAAACGAATCTCAAGAACAACAACTTTTAGAAACTTTAAAAAAATATAAGAAAACTTTTGGTTGGACTTTTAGCGAGATATTAAAGGAATTAGTCCTTGATACTGTGTGCATAGAATTATTTTAGATGATGAACATAAACCTAAAGCGAGATCCCCAAAGGAGATTAAACCCGATAATGAAAGAAGTAGTTAAGAAAGAAATTTTAAAATGGTTAGATAATGGTATCATATATCATATTTCGACGGTGCTTGGGTAAGCCCGATTCATTGTGTTCTAAGAAGGGAGGAGTGACCAGTCACTGCCGATGAAAATAACGATCTTATTCCTATAAGACGAGTTGCTTGGTTGGCGTATATGTATTGATTATAGGAAATTAAATACCGCCACCGGGAAAGATCACTTCCCTTTACCATTTCTAGACCGGATGTTAGATAGATTAGCCGGACATAAGTATTTTTGTTTTCTATATGGATACACCGGTTATCATCGAATACAAATTTCTCCTGAGGATCGAGAGAAAACTACATTTACTAGTCCTTATGGAACTTTCGCTTTTCGAAGAATGCCTTTTGGATTATGTAATGCACCAGCAACATTCCGAGAGATGTATGATGTCTATATTTAGTAAGTTAATTGACAATGGAATAGAAGTATTTATGGATGATTTCTCCGTATTTGGAACATCATTTGACACATGCTTAACTCATCTTGAAAAAGTATTAGAAATATGTGAGAAAACAAATTTAGTTCTAAATTGGGAGAAATGTCGATTTATGGTTGCGGGCGGCATTGTATTAGGGCATAAAATTTCGGAAAAAGGCATGGAAGTGGACCCTGCAAAAATTCGAGTTATAGCTAAATTACCACCTCCAACTACGGTAAAAGGGGTAAGAAGTTTTCTTGGACATCTTGGATTCTACGGACGCTATATAAAAGATTTTTCAAAATTACTAAACCTCTATGCCAACTTCTCGAAAAGGACGAGAAATTTGAATTTACTAATCGAATGCCCGAATGCTTTTGAACTCTTAAAAGAAAAATTAATTACGGCACTTATAATAGTTTCACCTAGCTAGGAGAAACCATTTGAGCTTATGTGTGATGCTAGTGATTATCTTGTAGGAGCGATTCTTGGGCAAAGATATGAAAAGATTTTTAAAGTTATATACTTATGCTTTAGTAAAACTCTAAATAATGTTGAAATAAATTATACGATTCTGAGAAAGAGAATTATTAGCGATAGTATATGGTTTTAATAAATTTAGACCTTATCGATTGGAACAAAATGTATCGTGCATACTGATCATTCTCGCTATCAAATATTTAATGCAAAAGAAAGATTCCAAACCAAGATTAATTAGATGGATGCTATTAATGCAAGAACTCGATTTTGAGATCGTTAATAAGAAAGGAGCCGATAATCAAATTGCGGATCATTTATCGAAGATTAGAAAATCATGAATTATCGATATTGAAAATGAAATTATAGACGATTTTCCTTATGAGCAACTATATAATATCGATGAGTGAAAAATATCATGGTATGCTTGATATAGTAAACTATATAGTTAGTAATATTTTACCACTCTATGCTAACTTTACAACAACGAGAAAAAATTCATCCATGATACGAAAACCTATTTTTGGGATGAACCATATTTATATAAACGATGTAAGGATTTAATTATTAGAAGATGTGTACCTTATGAAGAAAGCTGAACAAATTATTCAAAAATGTCATGATTCGATTTTGGAGGACATTTCGGGATCGATAAAATCGCTTATAAGATTCTACGATACGGATTTCTATGGCCTACTCTATTTAGAGATGTATACGGATATATTAAAACTTGCGATAAATGTCAAAGAGTAGGAAATATATCTAGAAAAAACGAAATGCCTCTAAATTTTATATTAGAAGTTGAAATTTTTTATGTTTGAGGATTAGATTTTATGGGACCTTTTATTCCTTCGTTTGGAAACTCATACATATTAGTAGCTGTTGATTATGTTTCTAAATGGATTGAGGCACAAGCTTTACCTAGGTGTGATGCTAATAGTGTTTCAAAATTTCTGATGAAAAATATTTTTACTAGATTTGGAATGCCGAGAGTGATTATCAGTGACGGAGGAACTCATTTTAGAAATAAATACATTCACAAACTAGTAGAAAAATACAATATTACTCATAAGATATCCACTCGCTTATCATCCACGGACTAGCGGATTAATTGAAGTATCTAATCGTGAGATTAAACGTATTTTAGAAAAATCGTAAACCCAAATAGGTTAGATTGGTCATATTAGATTAGACATCTGCATTATGGGCTTATAGGACTCGCTTATAAAACTCCGATTGGAATGACTCCTTACGGAGCTTATATATGGAAAAACATGCCACTTACCGGTTGAATTAGAACATAAAGCATATTGCGCGATTAAAGAATTTAATTATAATATGAAGGAAGTTGGTGAGAAAAGATTGCTCTGCAATTAAATGAATTGGAAGAATTAAGAAATGAATCATATGATAATGATCGGATTTATAAAGAAAAGATGAAATTATGGCATGATCGGAAGATTAATCGGAGAAATTTTGAACCGGGACAGGAAGTTTTGCTATATAATACTAGATTGAAATTATTTCCTGGAAAATTGAAGTCTCGATGGTTAGGACCTTTTACCATAACTCAAATATTTTCATACGGAACTATAGAAATTGAAGATCCAAAAACTGGACATAAATTTAAAGTTAATGGACATAGATTAAAACCATATTTCGAAGGTATAAGACACTAACTATAAAGAGGTTTTAATGCTTAGTCGACTTCGATTAATAATTGAAATTAGGTCGGGCCGACGACGTTAAGCCAAGCGCTTTATGGGAGGCAACCCATATTAGTCATCTATTTTTATTGTATCTTAATAGTTAGTCTATATTATTGAAACTTTACTACTCGATTATTATTAAGAATCATCACATATTCGAACCATTATGATGAGAAAAGAAATTATTCGATTTAGAGCGAAATTGGACATTATTTTGGAATCTCGCCGACGGCGAGGTCGATACTCGCCGACAGTGAGGTTCACGCCTAAATTAGATTCAGTTTATTTATCGAGCTCGCTGACAGCAGAAACGTCCCCGCCGACGGCGAGAACATGGGAGGGCGGTTTTATAGCCGAGTCGCCGACGGCGAGAAACGTCCTCGCCGACAGATGAGGAAGTTATAAAGATGAGTTATTTATAATTTGAATGCCGATTTGGACGGTTTCAACACCAATTCCTTTGTGAAAACCCATTCTTAAATCATTCTAGATCTCGCCTTCTTCACTAGAATTCATTCCATTCACTATAATGGCCTCCAAATTCTTAGATTCCTCTAATGCGAGGTGTTTAACCGGAGGAAATTTGTGAGTGCGGAAGCGCAGCGGGTCTTCAACAAGGTTTTGGTAAAGAAAAGAGTTATCAAGGAACGGGGATTTGTCAATCGAGGATTAGAGAATTCCACTACGAAGATAGAAGAAATGATCACAGCGGCCAGCACCGGGAGGTATTTTGTTACACTACGTCCTGTCGTTGTTATTCCGAGTTGTGAAAGAGTTCTACTCTAACTTACATGTGATCAACAATGGGAATGTCTACGTCCGAGGATGATGGGTGACGTTTACTCCATCAAGAGTAAATGAATTATTCTCATGAAAACACCCGGTATGTCACTATTCAAATTTTAGTGCCTTCTCGATATAATATGAATGAGATATTTCGATATCCGACTGATGAACCGGAAGATTGGGAAATGCGTGAAGACGAAGTATGTTAGTTTCTCCGCATCACTTTTGAATCCTCGTCTCAAAGCACCAACACTTTTTCATCTCATCGAAATTGTTACCTACTTGTAAGGGTAAACAAGGTTTCGAAGGAATGCGCTATATTGAATTATTGTATCCAAAATGGATCGCCTTATTGATGTTTGATCAATAATTGTTAAGTCTCGTATGGGTTTAACCGTGCATGGGTCAGTTCACGGACTAGGACACCCATCTACTATTTTTGCATTATGCAGTCAGTACCAGGTTTCTTATGAAGCTTGGGAAAAGGTTCTGCATTACCTTGGAAGCCGCTTGATCCTACATATATGTTCCCTACTTTGGACAATAATGAAGACATTACATTTATCTCCGATAGAGCTTCACGGAATAATCCCATAAGTAAGGCCTATTTCAGATAAAACGGAGTTACTTATGAAGAAAATTAAAGGAATGAAGAAAGAACTGCAAAAAGTGAGAGATTCAATCGACAATATATCTAATTTATTTGATCACATTGACTGGAGGATGAA
Organism: Papilionanthe hookeriana x Papilionanthe teres; assembly: GCA_022702705.1. Taxonomy (NCBI): domain Eukaryota; kingdom Viridiplantae; phylum Streptophyta; class Magnoliopsida; order Asparagales; family Orchidaceae; genus Papilionanthe; species Papilionanthe hookeriana x Papilionanthe teres. Next base: position 56,638,110 of record CM040425.1, read on the forward strand.
GGAACACTTTGATCATTCTGGACACCTGGAAGCTAGCTTTCTTCATTTACTGAGACAGAAGGGTTGGATCAGCCGAAGAATGCGTCTCGGAATTTCCCTTCGAGCCTTTCTATAACTTATTCGTGCATCATCATCATATCGGAAATATCAGAGAAGATGAAGATTCTGACATTGAAGAGTAGTAGTAAAGATTTCCATAGTATGTTTATGTTATTTGATTTGATTTAGATTTTATTATGTGTGGAGTGATGATTTGAATATCTCAAAAACTAATTGAGATATGCGTCATAGTTTTGTATCAGCATTTAGTGTGTCGTGGATTGGTTTGCGATGCTGATTAGTAGTAAGGATTGGAGAATTGAAGTTTGATTATAGAGTTTAAAATTATGTTAGTTAGTACATCTCATGGATTTCAATATTAAAGTTAATTTGTTGTGTTGTGTGAATTTGTTTGTGTATAAGTAGTTAATCTTCATATTAAATTAATAAATGATGTGATCGGAAATATAATATAAGGCAAATCAAAGACGAAAATGAGTGACGAATTTCGAAATTTTAAATTTTTGGAATCTCGCCGACGGCGAGAAAAATCCCGCCGACAGCGAGATCGATCTCGGCCGACGACTGAAGAATTTCTCGCCGACAGCGGATTTTTCCCGAGTGTTTTTGGTTCCGAAAATATTAGCTCGCCGACGGTGAGAAAAATCTCGCCGACGGCGAGGTCACGAAAAACACTTTAATTGACCGGTCAAAAACACTATTCATCATCCCCAACCTCTCATTTTCGCAAAAACCGACCTAGGGCTTGAGAGATCTTGAATTTAGAGGCGATTTTATCACTCAAAAACACCGGATTTCATCTTCTCTTGGTAAGTGCTTCACTCCTATGCAAAATTTTTTGATTTTTACCATTGATTTCTTCTACATTGGGATATTTTGAAAAATTTTGAAATGTGAAGAAAATACTTGGAAGAATTTCATAGAAATTGATTTAAATGGATTTTAGTTGTTGTGGGAAGTCTTTTTAGTAATATTTTGGAGTTTAGTTAAAAAAAATTTTTGTAAATTTCACAGATCAAGAAATGGCTCCACGACAAAAGCAACGATTAGAATTTGACGAAACTCGATTCATTAATGCGAAAGCACGAAACACGATATTTTCAAAATATTCGAGCAAGAAAGTGCATACAAGATCGAGTTTTCAAGAATCCGAGGAGAAGTAGAGCGAGTTATAAAGGAGCGAGGATGGGAAAACTTTTGTTTCGTTATCAACGGAAGCAATTGTGGAAGTAGTAAAAGAATTTTATGCAAATTTAACACAGTGAAGATGCACGATAGAAGGTTAGAGGATTTTTCGTAGATTTCAGCGCTGCTAGGATTAACGCATATTATGAAGTTCAAGACACCTAGAGCGAATATGAAACTTTTGGAACTATGGAAGGACCATTAGAAGAAGTGATTAACTATCTCACTGATGGGAAAGGAGTCTGGAAGATAAAGCAGCAAGAACGGGTAAATTTTCCTCTTTATATGCTAAATGCAACATCTAAAGCCTGACATTATTTTATTTGTTCTACTTTGTTACCTACTTACCACCATAGTGAAGTAACAAGAGATAGAACAGTTCTGAATTTCTGTATTCAGAACCAGAAGAGTATTAATGTGGGAAATGTTATATATAAAAACATATTAGCCATCGCTTAGAAATGAAAGTGGAGGAGGACTAGGACATCACGGTCTTATCTATGCACTTTGTCGATTATGCAGGGTAGAAGCAAGAGATGATGAGGAATGGATAGAGCCTATGAAACCCCTAACTCGAAGCTAATATAAAAAAATATGAATCCCACGAAGGATGGAGATCGGGGAGTGAGAAGTTATTTCACTCGGCCAGTAGAGATATACCCTCTACTAGCCATGAACCTCCCGAGCCTACCACTCCTACCCTACGAGATCCGATGAATGAGCTAACACCTTGCATAGGAGGAGTTTTGAGCGAGTTTGGAGAGACAATGGGGAGAAGATTTGATCATTTTGATCGAAAGGATTGATAATTTGGAGAGAAGACACGATTATGATAGCGAATATCTCCGGCGACATTCGGAATACGAGATTGCATACTATGAAGCTGAACGTCGTTATAGGAGTGGTGATTTAGATGTTGTCTTTCACGAGTGCCCCCGATATTCACAGTATCATCCTGCTCAGTCTTCTCAGCCTACAGATCAAGGAGGAGATGATATAGCATGGGACTTTGATTTATAAGATTAGAGACTTTATTTTGTTTGTTTTGATGTGATGTTATGTTATTGGAAGACTTTATTATGTTTGTAATATTTTGTAGTTATGTGGATTGTGAATTTAGATGTTTGTTTGATTATTTTGCTTGAGATGTGTTTGTTTGATTATGTATTAGTTATTTGCAAATTTTCTCGTTAATTAGAATGTTAGTTTTTCTTTAATATATTTGTTAGTAGTTATAAATTTTAATTTTTTTTTAATATGTTAGTAATTCATATGTGTAGTGTAGAGTTAATTTTAATTGTTGTATTTAATACTTATCTCGGATTTTATCCCTCGCATTTTCTTTAAATTGTTATATATATATGGAAAATACTAACGGTACGGAGTTCGATGAAAATGAAAAAGCCCGCAAAATTTCAAAGAAAAAAAGAAATACCTAAACTTCAAAGGTATGATTTATTTACTTTCCCTTTTTCATTATTTAGAGTAGATATAAAAATTTAAGTTTGGGGGGGGGGTAAAATACAAATTTAGTTATTAACTTGTTCTCAATTTACTATTTTCAAATTATTATAAAATGATTTTTATAGCAAATTTTTCAATTTAATTAATATGAATTATTTTATTTAATTATTATAAAAAAGGTTAAATGAAATATTTCTAGTGCTTTAATTAATTAAATAGAATAAAAATTTGGTTAAAGGAATAAGAATATAGTAAACTATTTTTAGTAAGGAAAACTATATTCTAAAATTAAAACTCTTAAGTATTCAAGTGAAAAAGAAAAGATTGAAAATCAATGAAGTAAAAACTATGAAGTATATATAAGCTAAGAAATATTTCTAAGTTTCAAATTTAGGAAGATGAAAATGAAGTTCAAAATTATTAACGAGCTCTCCGGATACGGTAATCCTCATTAAAAAAAAAAGAAAAAGAAAAAGAAAAGAAAAATAAGGAGAAGCTCGAGGAGATGCCTTATCAAAAATCGCTTCATTTGAATTAACCTAAAGTGAAAAACTTAGATATTTCCAAACTTATGTTTATGGATTAGAATTTTACCTAATAGTGTTTTCTTGAATTTCTTATCATATGAATATCTTAAGTAGTTATTCTTTTAAATATAGTCATTCACGAAATGAATAGTGAAGTTTAGAAATCTTAGACTCGATAACTAAATAATTTATTTCTATAAGATTAATTAAATTACATGAATTATTTTTATTTAACTTTATTATGATATTAATTAATCTAATTCATAATTTATTTAAATCAAAAAATCTTATTATAGAAATCATTATTTTTTATGTAGTACTAAAATTACTTGAGGACAAGTAATAAGTAAGTTTCGGGGATTTTGATCACTCGAAAAATTTATTAAGAAATTCATTCCTATTTTTGATGAAATTGCACTTTAAAGAAAGCGTATTTTCTTTATTTTGTCGCAGGAATGGAGAATTTAGGTGATAAAAGCAAAAATTATAAAAAGGAGCGGATTTGGAGCAAAAAGGAAGAAAATAATGCAATTTAGTGCTGAGCCGCCGACGGCGAGATCGAGCTCGCCGACGGCGAGGGTACGAGGAAGAAAATTCTGAAGGATTTATAACCTGCTCGGCCGACGCCGAGCCCGAGCCCGCCGACAGCCGAGATAGCGCGGTTCAAAGACTTTCTAGAAGCCTCGCCGACAGCGAGGTAGTTCGTCGCCGGCGGCGAGCTAGTTCAAATGGCACATATACATTGAACCCGGACACCTTTTGAAGAGAAGCTTACACACCTCTTGGACCTTCGCTTACCTCTATATAGAGGCCGAAAATCGACCTTTTGTGTGTCTTTTAAGTGCAGTTTTTGTGTGTCTTTTGTGTGTCTTTGTGTGTTCTAAGTAGTCTTTAGAATCTTAATTAGTGCAATTAGTGAGTCTTTAGTGAGTTTAGTGAGTAATTAGTGAGTCGTGTTGTACTGGAAGGAAGAGTCAAAGGAACTACGAGGAGTCTCTTTGAGGATAAATCATGATAAGTATTTGTATTTATTGTTTTTAACTTTAAATGAAATCCATGCTTAGTTTAGTTCCCATGCATTCTGAGTAGTTTATTTAGTCTTTCTCCCTGTTATGAAATTAAGTGACTTTATGAACTAAAAATAGAGATACTTTTATATATTAATAAATTGTGATAATTTTTACTTAAAACTTAATTTACTTTTCAAACTCGGCCATTTGATTTGTTAAAATGTGATGATTTACAACTATAGTAAAAATTACATCCGATATTCGGGAATTCAAAAGCCTTGGAAGGAAGGTGCAAATAAATAGGGAAATAATATCATCGGGCGTAGAATTGAGCATTTTAGTGTGACGGACTAAAATATTCAATTCGGTCCTATTGTTTGAGAGCCGAAGTGTAGATGTTAGCTCTCAGGCGGGGGAACGTGGGAGCTTCGAGTGGCAGTCAGATCCTCCCGACTTAGCCGCAGATTCAGTAATCAAACATAGGATTAGTCAATATTCTTTACACCTGGACCAAAGGGTAAAGAATAGGAATGCTCCTATTTGTCATAATACCTCAAAATTATCTATTTAAATTCATCAATTACTTAAATTTCTAAATAAGGGGAAAGATACTTTTTCTGAATAGTTAAGACTTATTTAGCAATTAGTTTAATTTCTCGCACTTTCAATACGAATTAATTTTCTACTTAGTTAAGTTACCTAATTAAAATACTTAGTTTACTTTATTGCGCTTAAATTTAGAATTCCAAATTTTCGTATACTATTTTAAAATTATTATTATAATTATTTTAAAATTAGTTGTTATTTAATTTTCTCTTTCCTCGTGGGATCGATAACCAGGACTCCACTAGAGCCCCGTATTACTTGATACGATGTGTATACTTGCGTAGCATCCACAACATAAATAATTACAATTCTATACATATAATATAGCGGGGTCAAGTTTTTGGCGTCGTTGCAATTAAATTAAAAATATCATAATGTAAAATTGTGGGTCAGGGATTTATTTCCACATTACTAGGAAATGTTCCAGGTATTCTATTATTAAGCGCAGTAGCGATATGTCCAAGTTGAGTTTCAATATTTTTAATAGCTGTTCCTTGATTTTGTAATTGGTTTCCTTGTATTTGTAATTGATTTCCTTGATTTTGTAATTGATTTCCTTGATTTTGTAAATGTTGACCCATATTTAATATTAATTCTTCTAAAGATAATTTCTTATCTTTAAATTGAGGGTTATTATTATTAAATCTAGGTCGATAACTAGGTTTATAATTAGAATTTCCTTGGTTAGAGGGATTTCCTAATGGTTGTGTTATGTTGTTCATCCATGGTTGATTAGTTGTATTATTATTCCAATTAAAATTAGGATGATTTTTCCATTCGGAGATTATAATAATTCACATAAGGATTATTGGGTCTGTTATTAATAGCATTCATAGTTTCATATGAAGGTTGAGATTCTATAAGTTTTCCAGATGAGTTTTCTTCTAATATAGTTTGAGAGTAATTCATTCCAAAATGATCTAATTTTTTAGATATAGCAGCGATTTGCGAAGCTAACATAGATATTGCATCATTTTCATGAATATTGGCTATCTTTTTCGGATTCATTCTATCAGCAGGCCATTGAAAATTATTGGTAGCCATTTCTTCGATTAGTGCATAGGCTTCATCAAATGGTTTTGACATTAATGATCCTCCGAATGAACAGATCGATGATTGATCTAAGAGATCCTACTAATCTATTATAGAAAGTTTGAATAATTAACCAATCTGGTAACGCATGATGTGGGCATTTCCTAAGAAGTTATTTAAATCTCTCCCAAGCTTCCTATATTGATTCTCCATCAAACTGACTAAAAGAAGTTATGTCATTTCTAAGCTTAGCAGTTTTAGATGGTGGAAAATATTTGGATATAAATTTTTGCGATAAATCGACCCAAGTTTTAATAGATCCAGGTGCTAACGAATTTAACCACATTTTAGCCTTATCCCTTAAAGAAAAAGGAAAAAGTCTAAGTCTAATAAGCATCGTTAGATACTCCTTCGTATTTGAAAGTAGCACATAGTTCTAAAAAACTAGCAAGATGTAAATTAGGATCTTCAGTAGGTGAACCACTAAATTGATTGTTTTGTACCATTTGGATAATTGCTGGTTTAAGTTCAAATGAGTTAGCAGCTACATCGGGGTTTTGAATAGTTAAATGAATTTCATCTAATGTAGGGTTGGCATAATCTCTTAATGGTCTCTCGTTGATCGATATTTTCATTTTCGGGAATATGCACCATTTGTGTTAAATTTATAATTTCTCTTTTTTGTTTTCTAATTCTTTTAATTGTACGCTCTAATTCTGAATCGTAAGGTATTAAATTTTTGTTTCCAAATTTACGCATACAATTTTGTAAAGTAAATTTTTAAAATAGTCTGTTACTCTAGTAAATAATTTCGAAACTCCCCGGCAACGGCGCCAAAAACTTGACTCACTTTTTAATGTTTACAAAAATAACAACGACACCAAAAACTTGATCCCGCTTAATATATATTTAATTTTATGATGGAATGTATAATGTGGATTCTACGCAAGTATACGTATCGTATCAAGTAATACAGGGCTCTAGTGGAGTCCTGGTTATCGATCTCACAGGGAAGTTTTAAAAGATTTGTAACAGCTAAATTTAAAAGATTTACTTACTAATATAGTATACGGAAATTAGAATACTTAACGAAAGCGATCTAAAGTAAACTAATGCTTTAAATAAAGTTGATTTAAAGATTTCAGAAAAAGTATCATTCACCTTATTTTTATAAACTTAAGTGAATGATGAATTCAAATAGATTTCTTTATTGTATTGTGACAAATAGGAGCATTCATATTCTTTACTCTTTGGTTCAGGTGCAAAGAACATTAACTAGTCCTATGCTTGATTCATCGAATCCGCGGCTAGGTCGGGAGGATACTGGCCGCCACTTCGTAGCTCCCACATTCCCTCACCTCGAGGGCTAACATCTACACTTCAGACTCTCAAACAATAGGATCAAATTGAATATTTTAGTCTGCCACACTAAAATGTCTAGTTCTACGTCTAATAAATAATATTTCCCTATTTATTTGCAGCCTCCTTCCAAGGCTTTTGACTTCCCTGAATATTGGATGTAATCTTTACTATAGTTCATAATTCAACATATTTTAACAATTCAATTGGCCAGATTGAAAGTAAATTAAGTTTTAAGTAAAAGATTATCACAATTTATTTTAATATATTAGGCACTTCTATTTAATTTCATCAATTCACATAATTTCACAAACAAGGAGAAAAACTAAGAAAACTACTCAGAATGCATGGGAATTAAACAAAGCATGGATTTCATTTAAAGTTAACAACAATAAACAAAGATACTTATCTCAATTTCCTTCCCAAGCAGACTCTTTGAAGTTCCTTTGACTTTTTCTTCTAGTACAGCACACTTCTTAACTCACTACTTACACTTACTCACACTAAACTTCAACTTAGACTCAAAAGCACACTAATAGAATACTCTAAGACTCTTAAAAATAGACACACACATACTAAATTTCGTCCTCTATTTATAGAGGTAGACAAAGGTCCAAGGGGTACTTAAGCACCTCTTCAAAAAGCATCCAGGTTCAATGTATCTGGCATTTTGAACGGTCTCGCCGTCGGCGAGAAACGACCTCAACGTCAGCGGGGCTTCTAGAAGGTCTTCAAATCGCGCGATGTCGCTGTCGGCGAGGTAGTTGCAAACCTTTAAGAAATTCTCTTTATAATCTCGCCGTCGGCAGACTCGATTTTGTCGTTGGTGACTTAGTTCATTTTGTATGTATTTCTTCCTTTTTTATCCAAATTTGCTCTATTTTATGCTTTTTTTCTTCCATCACTTATAAATCTTCGTTCCTGCAATAAAATAAAGAAAATACCTTTCTTTAAAGTGCAATTTCATAAAAAATATGTATGAATTTCTTAACATATTTTTCTGTGATCAACAGGGTTTATATTAATCTGGGGCTTTAAGTTTCCTATAAGGACAAACCCCTATAGTTAATGACTTTTTAGATAACCAAAGTCACCTAAGAAAACTCTTGATTTAGATAAGAAAATATTATTTTCATAACTTTCAAAAGGTAGGATCTTAAAGAAAATGTGGTAATAGGAAATCCAATGGGTAAGTGGCTCAATTTTGGAACAATTATTATAGGAATCCAAAGAAAGAGAGAGCTAGGGGAAAACACAGCTCTAAGAAGAATCTTGACAATTTCCTAAACTATATTAATATTTGACTCCAGTTTGAGACAATTATTTAGTGTTTCATCTTGTCAATTTTATTGTTTAGGGCTTACTTTCACTTGATATTGGTCGTGTGAATAGCCTGGAAGATAGAAGGATTTATGTTATATCAGATGGCAACCTCAGAATCCTAAGACGAGTTAGGGCTTATATTGCACGAGGTGCAAAGTTCTAAAGAGATAAAGTGAGTATTTATGCTGCACCAAGCAAACTACCTCGAAGTCCTATGACTTGTTGTTTAATTCTATGGAATTTTGCTGTTGAAGATGGTCGTGCTGCCCACTGTGTATGCTCCAAGCTTTTCATCGTAACATGTTTTAATTTTAGAAGTATCAAATGTAAGAGATTAGAGAAGTATTGTGTTTTAGAAATGTTTAAATTAAGGTGCCTTAATTCCTTATTTTGGGGAATATTTAAGTTGATTATGGCGACACCGATTAGAATCCCACGGTTCCCTCGTTCCGGTACCACCATTTTCTTCGGATTCACTTAGTCCAAATGAATTTACCAAATTCAACTAAATGAATTCAGTATTTTCATTCAGACTATGGGAAATCTCGTTAGCAGCCATAGGTTTCCTCCTTTGAGGGGTTATCGATCATCCAAGGAGCCGTTTTAATTTAGTTTCAATTGTGGTTTTGTTTTATTTTTGATTAAATTTTGAGTTCTTATATTTTGTTTTGCTGGGGTGGTGAATTTGGTTTTTGTTGTTTTGTTTTAATTTTAATTTTGGTTTTGGTTTTGTGACTATCCTAAAAGTTTTGGTTTTGATATGCATGGTGAACTTGTTGTTTATCATGCAAGTTTGCAAGCAGAAGAGGTACGGAAAAGTAAATAAAAGTAAATTGTAGTGCAATAAAATAAAAGCGTACTTGACATTTCCTCTAGTTCCTTTACCTGAAAGTTTAGTCTTGCAATGCATATATATAATTTTTGCGGGAATTGAAGCATGCTAGAAAGCAAAAAAAAACAGGTTTAAAGCATACCCATCAAATCCTATTTCATAACTTGGTGGGTCCTATTTTAAATGTATAGTTGACTCCTTAAATAAGGCATAATAAGTTTAATCGCCCTCCAATGTATCCAAAACAATATGAGAAATGGTCCAGGGGCTGAGCCTCGTACATCTCACAATCCTTTGAAACGTCTTGAGTTCATTCAAATTTATTATATTGCTTAATGTTTCATCATTTATAATACCCTTATGCTCAATGAACCGATGTTCTAATCATCCCAAAGAGTGGGGTAATTACCACTTGATGTTCTATTTATAAATTATGTGAGTGGGGCCTTTAGGGGCACATTTGACTTAATTAAGAAGCTTAGCCGATTTGATTTTAAAATTGGGCTTGTATTGTTCAAATATGTTTACAATTAATTTTATCATCTTTTCCAATCCATATTGGTCAAGTTTGATTAAGCCAAGCTCACTAACAAGCCCTTAAGACGTATGTGTATATTTGTATTTTTTGGAAAATTGACTTATGTGATCCTGATTCTTATCAAAGTACTGAATTATCATTTAAACACCGATTAGAGGTACTAGATTGATGAATTATTAACTTCCAAAGTCAAACCCCTAACCCTGGGATCATTTAATTTTAATTATCTTTCAAATTAAGATAATTAAAGGAATTGCAAATTTATCTTTTCTGTGACAAAGGTGGAGTAGTTTCTACCATTTAAATCTCTTGCATTTCAATCATCTAATAATGTCAATTATAATTATTCATTAACCATTTTCTTTTGATTAGGCCTAAACATTTATTAAGGCTTAAATTCCACAATTATAATTTTTCCCCTAAAAGGCCTATCACCCCATAATTTATTAAATTTAACTTAAATGGCTTTAAAAATTTTTATATTTGGCCACTTATGGGTCAATTAAAACATCAGATAAGAAAATGTGATTTTTCTAATTTTAATTTAATTTATATAATTATTTACATGCAAAAATAGGGATTTTCATAGATGATTCAATAACTTAATCAAAACACAATATTTATTCCTAAGAAAATTACTGGAGGTTCACCTAGACTAGTTGACCACTTAAACTAGTTTTCATGATTTTCTAAAATTTAATTTAATTATTATAATTATTATAAATTATGGAGGATTAACTAAATATAAAACATTAATTATGTTAAAAATAAAGTTTGGTATTTTTCATAAATCTCTCTGATGTTAGGCAACCTAGAGAAATAAATTTTATATTTATTTGACTTATATTTTAATTATTAGAACTATTTTAGTGGGAAATTGGGAAAAATCCATTTTAAGCTTAAAAATTATTATTAACCCTTTTAAAATTAATCTCTTCACCTAGAAAATTAGGAAAATTATTTTAATGGTCCCCAAATGATCAGAAGACCAAATGTGTTTTGGTGGATTTTAATATTTTAGTGATTTTTATGATTTTTAACTATTTTTAATCATTTTAACAATTTTTAATAATTTTTAAAAATCATAAATAAGCTTAACAATAAAGTGTTATTACCATTTTAAAAAAATTTTAGTGATTTTAAAAATTTTTAATCATTTTTAATCATTTTAACTATTTTTAATCATTTTAACTATTTTTAATCATTTTAATTACCATTTTTTTATTAAATCTGTTCTTAAGGAACTCCCAAAACCAATTTCATAATTTTTCAACTTATATTTTAATTATTATAATTATTTTTAATGCCAAAAATGTTATTTAACTTAGAAAATCAAATTAGGTGATTAAATTAACTCCAAATGACTTGAAATTTTTTATGGGACCTCCTCTGACCCTAATGTACGGTGGAGAATCATTATTAAGTTATTTATAATTATATTAAACCCATTTTATTTTTCTTTTATTTTAGAAGTTTAATTACTATTAGTGAGATATTTAATGAGTTAACTCAAGTTTATATTTTTCCTCTAGTCCTCTGGTTAAAGTGAATGGTGCGACTTTTTTAATTTGCCAAAATTTATGAACTCAGATTTAGATATATATATTGATTTAGTTTTATAATGAGTCACACAATTAAATGCAAGTATACGTATCGCTCAAGTAATACAGGGCTCTAGTGGAGTCCTGGATATCGATCCCACAGGGAGGTTTTAATTTTATGGCGTAGCACAGAAATCACTTATCGAATCACAACACAATTGCAAGTAAGTTTAATTCTTAAAATAAAGACAAACGGCTTTAATTACTATTTCTACCAAAGTAAAGTTAAACTAACACAAGACTAAATTTATAACAAAGTTCAGTTGCAAGAAAGAATATTTCTCCTTTCCAATCATAATGTGATGATTATTGTGACATAGATCAGTGACAAATTTATTGTGCCAAATAGGAGCATTCCTATTCTTTACCCATATTTCAGCGTATAAAGAACATTGGCTAATTTAAGTTTAGTCCCCAAATTCGTGTTTAGGCTGGGAGAATACTGGCTCTCACTCCAGAGCTCCCACTTCCCTTCGCCTCAAAGCTAAATCTAGTTTCAGTTTCCAAACATTAGGACTAAATTGAAGATTTCAGCCTTTCACTCTGAAATCTCAAATTCTACGTCCATCAAAGTATATTTCCCTATTTATTTGCACTCAATAGCCATGAACTACGTCTCTCATTCATGGTCTATGAATGTGACCTTTACTTTTGTTGTGGAACTCATAATCCTTTCGGAAAATATGTTTCCCAACAAGTTTTAACAATTCAATTGGCCGGATCAAAAAGTAAATGAAGTTCGAAGTGAAAAGGTCATCACAAATTCTCCATAATAAATTGGCACATCATTTCGATATCACAACATCAACACATCACATGAAAAAGAGAAAGGCAAAGAAATCTACTCAAGACTCATGAGGAAAAGATGATAAAACATGGATTTTTATATATAAAAACAACGTCATACAAATAGTGTAAAGTAAATACAACTTATCTCAAACTCTTCCCCAAGCGAATCTCAAGGAATTCATTTGATTCCTCTTCTTTCTTCACAACAACACACAATTCTCTCTTTAAATAAGTAAGGAAGAAGAAATCTCTCACTTTCTCTCTCCTCTTACACTCCTTAGAAGAGAAAACATAAAACCTATATTTCCTAAACAAAATGGAAAGACACTCTCTCTAAACTTTAATCTCTTCTCTCCTCTTCTCCCCCTCTCTAAACTTGGCTCTAAAAGTGTTTAAATTCGGCCAAAACTAAATTCCTAAGAGTCAAGCAACCCTCCAAAATCCAGCCAAATACAATGAATCTAGTTTAAAATCCGGATAGGGCGCGGTTCGGCGCTGGATAGGGCACCGTTCGGTGCATTATTCTGCCAATACTGTCAATACTCTCTCTAAAACAACACGGACTAGTGCTGGTGACAGCGTTATTCAGTGCTAGTTCAATAAAATGTACTTTTGTCCCTTTTGCTCCAAATTTGCTCTTTTTCGCTTCCTTTTGCTCCAAAGGCCTAAAATTATTGTACCTGCATGAAATCGTGAAAAATACATTTCTTTAAAGTGTAATATCATCAAAAATAGTTATGAAATGAATAGTAAAAAGCTATCAAATTTTCAGTGAATCAGTAAACATACCAAAATTTACTTTGTATTTTTCTGATTAATATTTTAATTATGTAATTATTATACCAAAACAGAGGGGATTAACTTAAAAATTGTGAATCTCTAGTTAGAGATGCCCTCGACCTTGGAAAAATAAGGGAAGATCCCTAAAAACAGAGCCTTTAAGCCCTCCAAACCCCATGCTATGGTGAAATGTCTAGAGCTAATTAGGCCCTAAATATGATTTATTGTATTGAATTAGTTAAAAATATAATATACATCACATAAACACCAAAACATTTCCACATTATTCTCCTCTGTTTGCTGAGTAAGAGGTTAGTTTTCTTTATTTTTAGGATATTTCTTTAACAAGTTATGGATTTTTTAAGGTGGACTGATTTAAATAAATAAAAAATCTCTATTTTCCTAATTAAACCATGCGGCGCTGACTGGATCCTTGGAAGCTCCAAACTCCCACGAGGAGCGCTCCCATTTGATGCTGTCAACTGACTCGGTAGCCATGTGTCCGACACTTTATACACCATTCTCCCATCTGACTGCATCAGCACGATCCACTGAATACACACGCTATCCAACGACATTCGTTTATCGTTCCTAACTGACCTAACCAGTAAATCGTCCACCTTCTAACCCTAATATCTTGAGCTAGACTCAACCAGATCACTTTGGGTTTAATCATATAGACTTATCTAGTCCAAACGAACATGTACATACAGTTTATATGGAATGAAATACAGTATTCATGCATGGAGAAAGAAAATAGGCTCAGGTTAAATTGAGAGATCTATACCTTGGTCTGAGAGGGGAGGCCTAAATCAAAATAGTTCTACACCTTCGTATTGACCTTGCGAAGCTCCTCCAAGCAGAAATTTGAGCTCTCCTTGGATCCAGGTATGAACTTGATCAAACTCGATTTGAGGGGTTGATCAAACTCCATGCTCATCTGGTGTGGGGATGGTGTGGACCAAGTTAATTCAAATTTGGTTCAATGTGGATCTGTGATGAATGGTGTCCTATTTTAGCTTGATTTTGAGCTCAAAAATTGAGCTCAGACAGTGGGTGGGATGGCTAAAGGTTGGTTGGCCTGAGATTAAGAGGGCTGGAGGAAGCTCTGGAAGCAATTGGGCAGACTCTCCCCAAGGTAAATGTGCATCTCCTCTTTTGGCCATGAAAAAGGTGGGTTTAAATAGCTATGGCTCGGGTGGAGCTCAGAGGGCCAGCTTGGGTGCATTAAGCTGCTTCTGTGGAGTGCTGAGCAGCTCCAGTGACCAATTGTGGCTTGACACATTGGATGGGTCATTTGGGTTAAGTTTGGCAGGTAGCTCTTAGTTTTTGGCTCCGCCGATGACTAAGCCGGGTGACAAGGACTGGGAAGGTGGCCAAGGGGTCATGTGAGCCAGAGGTCAGTCTTAATTGTGATTAAGTGCTATGGGGAAGATTTAGGGTAGAGCAAAATAGGATTTGGCCAAATAACAAAGGAGATCCCCTAAATTGGGGGACCCTTGTTCCATGGCTTACATAGCTTTGGCTAAGTGGATCTAGGGTGGTTCCTAGGGTCCAGTTGGTGGCCGTGGTGGGCTTAGCTTGGTTGAATTGGCTTGATTTGGGTGACATTGGGTCATGGGTTCAATTTGGGTCAAGTTGGGCTAGGTTGGGTTTGATCTTGGGTTGGGTCCAATTGATTGAGCAATTTTTTGCGGATGATTATCATGAAGCATTTGGAAAAGGTTTGGAGTGATTTTGAATTGATTTGGGGGGGGTCAATTTGGCGGATTTAGGTCATAAGGTTAATATTCAGCATGTTGGGCTAGCTTGGGCATGGGTTAGGCTAGAGTGGGTTTTAGACTCAATTGAATGTTCAATTTGGTTTAGTGGGATATCATAAAGAGTTTTAAATGTGAATTGGGTGGAAATTTCAGGATTAGGGGATTCAATTTGGTAGAATTTGTGCATGTGGCACATTTGGGGAAAATTTGGGGATTTTAACTTGGGTTGAATTTGGGTGAGGTTTGGGCTCAAATGTGGATCAACTAATAGATCACTTTGGTTTTTAGGAATGTCATGAAGAGTTTGGAATTCAATTTTAAGGAAATTAACTTGGCTAAGGGGTTCAATTTGGGGGATTTAAGTCATATGACCAAAATTGGAGCTTTTTGATTTGCATTGAAATTGGTTCAAATTATGCTTGGATTTGGTTTGAACTGATATTAAGCATGTTGAATTTGAGTTTAGAATTGAAATTGGGAGGATTGAGGTCATTTGGGTAGACATTGGGGGTGATTTGGGCATTTTAGGCCTAAAGGGGCAATTTGGGGCTTTTGCTCAAAATGAGTCAATTTGGTCAAATTGATTCTAGTTAAGTGGTTCAAAGTGATTTTGGGGACATTTGGGATGATTTTAAAATTTTTGAGAAATTTTGAAATTTTTGAATTTGGAGAGGTATTTTGGTTATTTTGGGTATTTTGGGAAATTTGGTTGATTTTGGTGAATTTGAAATGTTTTCGGTATTTTGAGTGGTAAGGAATGTTTTGGGATGATTTTTTGGAGAAAATTGGCTAATTTGGGCATTTTTTGGAATTTGGTCAAAATTAGGGTTTAGGGGCAATTTTGTAATTTGGTGGAGTTTAGGGGTAAAAGGGTCAAAAGTTGGAAGTTTTGGTAAAATTGGGTGTCAATTAAGAATGTTAACTCATTTGAGCCATGGACCAAGAGAAATCCCACTTTGGATCCTCCATGTGTTGGTTCTAGCCAAAACCTAGCCTAAGGCCAAGAGCTTAAGGAACCACCCACATGAGTTTCCAAAAGAGTAGATGATCCAGTGTGAGGAAGTATTGGCATGTTTGGTTTAGGGTTTTGAGGTAGTGAGTGTAAGTGTAGAGTTTAAGTGTGATTATGAGTATGAGCCTGACCCAAACCAGACTTCCCAAGGTGAGTTGTAAGGCTTGATCATCCTATAGGAAACTCCTCTTGAGCTTTCTTATGCTTGGTCTCATCCTCCCAAGTACTTAGAGGTTAGAATTTAAGCATTTGAAACTCCAAGAGAAGCAAATAATTGTTTTGAATTTCTAAGGGGGAAGGGCCCATCACTAGTCTTCTAAGATAGTCACCAAGAGATTCCTATGGCTAGATCCTAAGCTCCTAAGGAAGCAAGACTAGACCTCAACAAAAGTGAGGTCAACACCAAGATCAACCTATTCTAATAGGGTTTAAGCTTCCAAGCATCGATTCACATGAGGGGATGGCCAACTCTTATGAATATTTTAATCACGTCAGAACCAACATACATATACAATGAGCTTATGATGCACTCCTTTATCAACTTTTTTCTACTACTCTAAAAGGTTAAACACGTACTTGGTTTTATTCACTAACATGAAGGATCATTCACACCTTCAAAGAACTAGCCATATTATTTGTGGAGCAATTCATTGCAAATCAAATTATTATCAAGACTCCTCTCACCTTTCTAAGATTTTCTAAAGTGAGGTTTAATGCTTAATGGATTATTTATTGATTTTCTTGTTTGAGGCTTGTCATATCACAAAAGTAGATCCAAAATTTTGGAGGTCTTTACTTAAGAGTTTAAGTCCTAGTCATTTATATTCATCTTTAATGTAGTTCATAGTTCATAAACATGGTAACCTCATCCGTTGAGTTAAGCACAATTTAAAGTTGACAAAGCTATTAGTACACGTAAAAACCAATTTGAATCACTAGCAGGAAAGCATAAAAACAACCCCAGAGAAACTACTCAAGTATCTCAACAAAATAAGAATGAACCACAGGAAAATGATGGTTTACCCCTTCACCACGAAAACATGAGTCCCAGTTGGAGAAGGAATACACACCACTTAACAAATCATGTGTTAATAGTTTGATTACAATTTAGGATAAGGAAACTCTTTAAATGGCCACCAATATTAAAGCCAAACACAAGAAATTGGGAACATTATTGTCACTATTATCAAAGTTGTGGCCACAATACTGAAGCATGTTATCAACTTAAAGAGAAGATCAAAAGGTTAATTTGACTAGAGTATTTGTATCAATTCATACAAATTAAGGTTTCCGACATGAATAGGGCCTCTATTGAGGGGCATCAAGCCCAAAAAGAAATAACCAAAGAATTGTTAGATGTTTGACAAAATTGGGTTGATTACAAGGGTACTATTAATAATCAAACAGGTTCTTATCACTTTCTATAGGAGCCTTCACTGAAGAAATCTTGTGTTAGCCACTACATCACCTTTGATGAATCAAATCTTGAGGGGTTCTAAGTCCCTCGCCAAGATCCTTTTATTATAAGTGTTGGAATTGGTGAGCCTTGTTATAACGTGATGAGAATTCTTATTGATGAAGGAATTTTAGTCAACACCTTATTTTATTTCAATTTCCTTGGTTTAGGATTGGCAAAGGAAAAAAATACAACATGCTTTTGGACCTCTTTACAACTTGGATAAACAGCATGTGGGTGTCGAGGGAAACATCACTATCCCTATCATTTTGGCATTGTTCCTCCAATGAATGACTCACTAGATTCAATTCATAGTTCTTAAATTAGAGTCAAAATATAATGTCATCATTGGAAGACATCTCTAGTCAATTTTGGTGTTGCGGTTGCTATACCATATTTCAAGATGAAATTTCCAACACCATCCGTAATCAACATTATGTGCGGGGATTAGAAAATAGTGTAATCGTGCTACCTCAGATAATCTCAATTGTGTCCATCAGTGACTCTTAGTATCGAGAGTCTTGACCTTTGAGATAAAGATATATCCAAGCGGGCTTTGCCAATAGAAGATTTAATTTGTATCCCCTTATTAGCAGAACATTCTTAATGGATTGTGTAGCTTATATCTTTTCTGTTTGATGAGAAGAAATTTGATTGTATGGATTTTTTTCACAAAAATCAAGATGTATTTTTTGTGGAGCCCCGTTGACCTCATTATTAGTGAGGTCTATCTTTCTCTTAGGACTTAGAATCTAGTCATAAGACCTTCGTATTGGTTTCCTAGAAGTCTAGTGATGTATCCCACCCCTTTTAGGACTTCAAACCACTTCTTAGCTCTTTTTAAAGTCTCACATGGGTGATCATACACCTCCAGCACTTGGATAGTTTAGACCACCATGTGAAAACTCAAAAAATAAGTTCTTATAGGATCATGAGGCCTTAGGGACACCCTTCTGACCTTTGGTGACTTGAGCACCTCACACTCACTACACTTCAATTACACTTTACACGCCCTTCTCAAATTTTCCTCCAAACCATCCAAACTTACCTAAATTGTGAATCCAAAATCAAATCCAAACTTCAAACCAAATTCTCATGGATCCCAAATTCAAATTCACATCAATTTACATCAAATCCTGTAAAAAAACCAAAACTAAATGCAACCTCGCCAAATTTGAAGCCTTATTTCCAAATTTGTCAAATTTACATCAAATTTCCCTTCAACATTCAAAATCAATTTTGATTCACATCAAATGCAAATGCAAATCCAAATTGCAAAATTCATACTTCAATTTCCCTCATGACAATCCATATAAATGCAGTAAACCATCAATTGCCTTGTGCCATGTTTATAAGTTGAATTAAAGTGGAAAAGGGGTTTAGGTTAGGTTTGGGTTTGATTTGGGATAAACTTAAGCCAATAACACCACAATAACACATAAATAACACCACTTTAAAACCGTGGTCCATTGCCAATAACACCGGCACTGCAATCCCGTGATGACACTACACAATCCCTCCAATAACACCACTTCAGAACCGCCACATAACCCCGAAATGACACCATTGTAAACTCTCAATAACACCGCAATACTACCGTGGTACTGCCCATGATGAAACTCTCAATAACACCTCAATGACCCATGATGAAACCACAGTGTCACGCGGTACATCTGCAATAACACCGATGTTTCAATTCCTCTCCAATACCACCTCGAAAACTCCACAGTACTACACCAATAACATCAACTCCATGTTCATTTTCCAATAATACCCCAATAACACACCTATTAACACCACCCAATAACACCATTGTCGTGGTTCTATTATGATACTACTTCAATACAACCCAGATAAGACCGAAATAACACCGTCCAAAATGCTTCCTTTTCTCAAATTTCTCCACATGAAAACCCCAAAACTCTGCAAGCCTTATACAACTACATTCCTCCAAGTGGTAAATGAAGCAATCCATTTATATTCTTGACCAAAAGTACCTAACCTCACTCATGACTCACTTAAACAAAAAATAATCCTTAATCCATTAGATAGAGACTTAAGCACCCACTCCCCAAAGCTGGCCATCAACCTCAACAACTTTGGAGACCACCCAAACATGCTTCCATGATTTTAGCCCAAGTCAAACTCAAAATTAACCCAAACCCTTTTCTACTTGAGTCCAACCTATGTACACATGGCATAAGGCAATTCACTACAGTACCCTCCATCTATGCACTCTCTAAGTAATATAACAACTTCTCACAACCCGGCTTGACCCCTTGGACACCATCTTAGCCTATAAAATGGCCACCATCATGGCAAAAAAAGGCACATAAACTAAGGGGAAACTCTGCCAAATTTCTTCCAAGCCTGCTCACTCCTTCCCTCAACTCAATACAACCATCTTTTGCAATTGAGATTTTGTTTTGTTTGTGATTAAATTTTGAGTTGTCTTATATTTTGATTGTTGTGGTAGTGAATTTTATCTTTATTTTGTTTTAATTTTTTATTTTGGTGTAGGTTTTTTGGTTATCCTAAAATTTTTAGTTTTGACATGCAGGGTGACCTTGTTGTTTATCATGCAAATTTGTAAGCAAGTGCAGGAAAGGAAAGTACAATAATGTAAACGAAAGTAAATTGCGTCTCAATAATGTAAAAGTGTATCAGTCCTCTTCTCGCATTTTCAGCTGAAAAATTAGTTTTTGCAACATATATATAATTTTACAAGAAATTAAACAAATTGCATAAAGGAAAAAGCAGGAAATACATGTTTGTAGTGTGTCTACCCAAATCCTATGTCATAACTTGATGATTTCCTACTTGCTTACATATGCAGATGACTTCTTTAGGCAAAACATAATAAGTTTAATAGTCCTCCAAGATATCCAAAAGACTACGGAACGGTCCAGGGTAATACCCTAGACATTCCACCACCCTTTGAATAGTCTCGAGTTCATTTAAACTTATTATGTCGCTTTAGAATTCATCCGCACCATACCCTTTTGTTCAGTGAACTTTGATGCTTCAATTATCCCTTTAAGTGTGGTAATCGTCATTTAACTTTCATTTATGGATTATGTGGGTGAAGGCTCTTAAGGGCAAATTGGCTTTATTAGATGGCTTAACCAATTTTAGTTTAAAGTTGGGCTTGTAGTGTTTCAAAGTTGTTTTAAAATTAATTATATTTTCTTTTCTAAACCTCATGAATCAAATCTGGATTAAGCCTAGTTCACTACCAAGCCCTTAAGACATAATGGTTGAATTTGTAATTTTATAAAAATGTTAAGTTACATGATCTTTTTAATCCTTATTGAAATATTGAATCATCATTCAAACGACAACTAGTGGTATTAGGGAGTTATTAACTTCCAAAGTCAAACCCCTAACCTTAAGATCATTTCATTTAAATGACTTCCAAATCATAATAATTTAGGAAATTGCAAATTTACCCCTATATGAAAAAAGTGAGATTGGTTTCTACCTTTTAATCCCTTCATATTTCAATCATGCAGACATGACAGCTTATAATCATTAACTACCCATTTAACCTTTAATTAAACCTAAATGTTGATTAAGGTTTAAATTTTAAAATTACCATTTTGACCCTTTTAAGGCCTATCGCTCCATAATTCATTAAATTCAACTCAAATGACTTTCAAATTTTTATGTTACCTAACTCATGAGTAGATTAAAACATCAGATGATAAAATGTGGTTTTCTAAATTTTATTTTAATTTTAGAATTATTTTAATGTAAAAATAAGGATTTTCAAAGTAAATTTAATAACTTAATCAAGACAAACTATCTGACCTTAAGAAAATTATTAGAGGTTCATTTAGGTCAGAGGACCAATTAGGCTAATTTTCATGATTTTTTTAGTTTTATTTTAATTATTATAATTATTTGTTTATTTTGAGTATTAGTTAAATATAAAATATTATTTAAGTAGAAAAATTAGTTTTATATTTTTCCTAAATATTTCTAATCATAGAGAAACTAGAGAAATAAATTTCAAATTTGATTTATTTATATTTTAATTATTAGAATTTTTTAGTAGAAAATTAGGGAAAATTCATTTTAAGCCTTTAAAAATTAATATCTTAACATAGAAAATTAGGAAAATTATTTTAATTGCTCCCAAGTGATTAGGATACCAAATGTGACATTTTGGTGTTTTTTTATATTTTTGTGATTTTTATGATTTTTAATTAATATATACTTATTTAAATATTAAAATATATCTGAAAAATCAATTATTCATTTTAAATTTAGTTTTATATTTCTTAAGTTCCTTTGGTCACTAGGAGCTCCCAAAACCAATTTTATTATTTTCTTGATTATATTTAAATTACTATAATTATTTTAATGCCAAAAATATAATTTTACTTGGAAAATCTAATTTAGTGATCAAATCAACTACAACTGATTTCAATTTTTATGGGGAGCTCCTCTAACCATTTCCTTTAATGTGGCTTAGTTTTCATGATTTTTATGATTATATTTTAATTATTTAATTTTTCTTGAGCTTTAATAAGTTAATTACATAAAGTGATATTTTTATTTACTTAAATCCATTTTTACATTTTTCCTATGATCCTCTGACTATAGTGAACCTACCAAACTCATTTTTATAATTTTTTTATTTATATTATAAATTTTATATTTTTTAATCAAATAGTGTGACTTAACTTTAAAAATTAGGCTTTGCCATGTTAAGTATGTTCTCTGACTTTGGAAATATTAGAAACATCTCTAGTCATGTGAGGAATAAACACTCCAAATGTCACATTTATATGATTAATATTTAATTATTTATGATTTAAATAAGTTCTGGAGTATTTAATTAATTTAAAAATAAATATAAATATAATATTTTAAATTTTTAGTCCACATTATTCTCCTTTATTCACGGAGCACAGGGGTATTTTTATTTTATTTTTAAGATTTATCTACACCAAGTTATGCATTTTTAAATTTTATGTATTTAAATTGAAAAAAAAAACCTATTTTTCTACTTATCCACTTCGGCGCCGCGTAGACCTCGTCGCTCTAAAGCCTAATTTGTTTTGCACCTACGAGTCTAAGTTTTGGACATGTTCGCATGTAAATATGTAAAAACAAAGTAAACATACAAGATCCAAATAGTAGCATAATAAACATACAAAATTTGAGTGGTGTGCATGTAAGCTATCAAAGTTTAGGTTTTGTGTATGTAGATCCATAAAAGTAGAGTGACATGAATGTAACTATTCGAACTTAAGTATTGAACATGTGGATCCATAAGAATCGAGTGAAATGTATATAAATATTTAAAGTATAGGCATTAGGCATGAAAACACATAAATATTAAGTGACATGCCTGTGATTATCTATGTTTGGGTGGCATGAACGTAAGAATAAAATGTTACATATGTTAAATATTAAAATTTTTGCATTCGATATGTAGATACACAAGATTTGAGCGGTACACATGTAATGCAAGAACAATTTGGTATGTGTGTAAATACACCAAAACAGGGTGGCATGCATGTAAATTTCCTCTTTTTTTAAGTTTCTTTATTTTTTTTTAACAAGTTTAGGGGTTGGGCATGTAAAGACATAAGAATAAGGTGGTGAAAACCTAAATATATGAGAGCATGTAAAATCGACAGACTTTGCATGAAACTCTTATAAAATAAAGAGAGAGGAGAGGGGAAAGCTTACCTTTATTCCTCGGCACCGTCGCTACTTCGTCGATGGTTGTTGGAGCTCCGGCGAGAGGAGGGAGTGAGGTTCGGTTGGCTTATGGAGAATAAGGTTTTCTTTTTTTTCTTTTTTTTTTGAAGGAAGAGAGTGGAGCTTCGGTTGGGAGAGCAAGTGAGGAGAGGAGTTGGGTAGCTTCTTGGTGTGTGGGGAAGGGAGCTTGGGTTCTTACTTGGTTGGAGTTATGGAGAGGAGGTGGGAGTCGGGAGATTGGCTTGAGTTATGGAGAGAAGTTGGAAGATGAGGGTGTGGCTTATGGTTGGAGTGGAGAAAAAGAAAATCCTTTTTTTTTCTTTCTTTCTTTTTATACTTTATATATTTATTATTTTTATTATTTAATATCATTATTATTTTTTATCTTTTTATGTCATGTGAGCTTGATTCATATTTTTATATTTTATTTAATTTTATTTTACTTTTGGCATTTAATAGTCATGTGATTTTTAACTTGATTTAGAAGCAAGTGGACTTGCTCACTTTTGTGTACTTTTGGTTCATGTCATGGAAATGGGTTGTACTCACATGTCATGAAGAATGAGCTTCATGGGAGCTTGGGTGATGAGGTATTAATCATAGAGATTAGTGCTTAAACATGATTTTAGGTGAAGCATGAGAAATGTTAAGTGTTTTTTAGATAATCTTAAAAAAGAGTCCACTTTTTGCTACTTAAGGAGTGGTGACATGGCGAAGCTCTCATGGCTTACATGTGGCTTGGAGGTGGCTTCATGGCTTGCATTTGACTTGTCTATGTTTTATAAAAAAAGGAATTTTGAAATTTTGGATAATTTTTATGGGTTTTGTCATGAGGCTAAGTAAAAAAAAATTTAAATCATGAATTTGGAACTTAGGGCATGATTATTATTAAATGGATGATGGGATGAGATTTGGAATGGGCTTTTGATTTGGACTTTTGGAATTTAGGTGTGGTGGGCTTTAAAAATTATTTAGGGAAGGCCTTCTAAAAAATGGGCTTTTAAATTTGGCAAGGTGGGCTAAGTGAAGGTTTTTTTTTTCATGAAAGGGAATTTGTCTTTGGGCTTGGGAATATGTCATGATGAATTTCGTAAATGGAGATAAAGGGTTTGGATAACTTGGAAATTATGATGAAATTTGGGCAATTTGAGAACTTTGGTGGAATTTAGGCATTTATGGGCATTTTGAAAATTTATAGTGATTTTGGTATATTTGAGAAATTTTGGAAACTTGGGAAAGTTTAAAATAATTTTTGGCAGAGAATTGGGTATTTGAGCTATTTTGGAGGAATTTGGGCAATTTTAGAAATTTTAGAGATGGAGGGGTATTTTGGTAAATTTGGGGATTTTAAGGACAGAAGGCCAAAGTTTGAATATTTTGGAATTGATTGGGTAAGGTGATCATACAAGCCATGAAGCCTTACTCAAAGCCACAAGATCTATGGGAGAGCTCATTTTGGATCCTCCATATGTTGGTCCTAACTATCTTAACCAAAGGCTAAGGGCTTGGGACCGTCCACATGAGTTTCCAAAAGAAACTTGGAGGTAGGTCAAGTGTAAGTGATCTTAGGGTTTGAGGTGTGTGAGAAAGTGTCGTGTGAATGTGAGGTTTATTTGTGTGTGTGAGTGAGTGTGTCCTAGCTCCAAACAAGATCAGGGTTTATCCGAAGGCTTGACCGACATATAGGGAACTCCTCTTGAGTTTCCTTATGCTTAGTCTCATCCTCCTAACTGCTAGGGGTTAGACTTTAAGCACATGAAACTCCAAGTGAAGCAATGAAGCATTTAGAATTTCTATGGAGGAGGGCTCTATCACTAGTCTTCTAAGATAGTTACCAAGAAAGTCCTAAGGCTAGATCATAGGCTCTTCTAAAGAAAAACTATATCACAACAAAAGTGAGGTCAACAACCGGGATCATCGGTGCATGAAGCTACCAATTATGAGATCTGGCTTTTGAGGAAAGCACTCCCGTTTTTTTTTCAACCAAGGGATGCTTTGACCGGCTCGTGGCGACTTGGGGCATTCAATGGAATCATCTGTTTGTTCAGCTCCTAAATTTTTGGGGACGCCACCGAACCCCATCTCATTGAGGGCACCAACATTGTTACCCATTGCCATGATACCCCAAACATAAAATCTAACTTCTTCTCCAACTCAGGATCGATTCCACTGTATTAAAATTTTGTAGCAGGCACAATCTACAAATTCATATAACATGTAGCTGAATTTAAAAGTAAATTAAAAATTGATAAAAGTAGAGGACATTTCAAAAGTGCTCACCGCCAGTATCTCTGACCACAACTCCTCAGAAACATCAACCATTCACTTTATGGGATCCCACCCCAAGCCCATTGTTCCTCGCTTTAATTCCTTCAAGGATTTTCAATCATTCTTTAGCTAATCTTACTTATTTTGTAATTGCATTCTATCATACTCTCTATCTGTACTATCTTTGAATTTTCTAATTAAATTTTGCTAGTTTTCCTTATTGAAATAGGTTGTCGGCCTATTTTTCAGATCGACCTAATGAGGCAAAGGTCGCAAAAATATTAATTTTGTCTCTTTATCCCACATTACAGATGAACCGACCTCTTTTGTCTTAACCATTGTATTACTAGCATGAAAAAAACTAATTAAGGTAAATATGAATGCCACAATATCACAAATTTAAAAAACTAGGATCGTCACAATAGTATCACCAATGTCACCACCTCCACACACCAACACCTCTACACATACACCGCCACCTCCAAAAAAACACCTCTACACACCAGCACAACAAGACACCAACACATTTACCACACCACCATCATCACCTTCACACACCAACACCTCCACACAAGCACAACCACACACTAATCACCACATCCACAACCACAAACCAACACCTCCACACATACACCACTACATCCACACCAACACCTCCACACACCAACACATCAAGCCATCAACACATCCACCACACAACTACCACCATCTCCACACGTTAAGACCTCCACACAAACACAACCACACACTAACCACCACCTCGACAACCACACACCAACACCTCCACACAAACACCACCACCTCCACACCCCACCACACATGCACCACCAGACATCGCATATACACCACACAGACACATACACCTCCACACTGTCACCACCATCTTCACATCAACACACCCACACACCAACACATCAAGACACCAATATATTCACCACACCACCACCAACACCTCCAGACAACAATACCCCACACAAACATAACCAAACATTAACCACACCTCCACATCTACACACCAACACCTCCACATAGTTACCACCACCTTCACACCTAACTACGCTGATACCATCATCTCCACATAGACACCACAACTCCACAACAACACCTCCACCCACCAGCACATCAAGAGACTCACATCCACCAAAGCATCTCCACACAGACACAACTACACAGTAACCACTACCTCCACAACAACACATCAACTCCTCCACACAGACACCATAATCTCCACACCAACACTTCCACACACACCAGCACATATCGAGACGCCAACACATCGACCATACCACCACCACCACCTTCACACACCAACATATCCACACAAACACAACCACACACAAAACACCACCTCCAAAACCACCTCCACACACCTCCACACTGACACCACAACCTCCACACACCTCAACACCTCCACACAAATATCAAAATCTCCACGCACCATCCACCATTGCACTAGTTCATAACCAACACCACACCACACCACACCTTCTCCGAACCACACAGCAGCCACCTCAACATCACCCCAACATCAATATCACACCACACTACTCCACCACCTCCCCATCACCTTCTCCCACAATACACTACCACCTACTCACAACCTACGACAAAAATCAACACTCTATTTCATTCATTTTTCAAATTCTCACACAAACATCAAAGGTAATGGTAGAACCCTATTCCATATTTTTCATTTGAGGTAATATGTAAAGACATCAGAAACATTGTCATCTACAAATCAATCACTCTCTTTCATTTGATACAATTACTTACTGGCCATGGAGAGAGCCGCTTGAGATGCGCAAGAGAGAAACGAGAGAGATACCTAGGCAAAGCGGTGAAAACTTCGCTAGAGTGATCGATAAAGGTAGCTAGAGTAGTAGAAATGCGAGAGAGGACCGCGGGGTCGAACCCGTGACCCTGTTTTAACATAATTTTCTTAGGAACGCTATCGCGCCGCTGTTTCCAAATGACTGAAACCACGTTTTCAAATGCACTATGCCAAAAAAGTTGCCCCAAACCGGCCTAATGCTGTGCAGTAGGGCAGTATATTTGAAAGGTGGAATTTTATTTTGAGCGTTTGCAAACATACCACTCATTATATTTATGTTTACATAACAAAAGAATTTTTAGGAGAATTTACATCCATAACACCCAAATCTTATGTATTTACCCACCAAGCACCTAAAATTCATGGGAGCAGCGCAAGATTTTAGGAGTATTCACGTACATATCATCAAAATTCTATATATTTACATATTTAGCACCTAAAATTACACTCATTACAGTTATATCACCCAAATAATTTTATAAAAATAAAAAATTTTAGCATTTTTCATATATAAATGAAAAAACATTTGCTCGTGTTGGACTCGTGTATAAATCATGCTTAATAAAACTGTTTGTAGGTAGAATTGCTTGCTTAAGGAATAATCAAATTTGAGTTAGTTAACAATCCAAATACGAGCTGTTCGTGAACAACGAGCCCTTTAATGGCAGATAAATTGAAAGTTAGATTCACCAAAAACCAAATTATTTCTCTAGACATTTGTTAAACACAAGCCAATTTAATTTATTGTTCGTGAGTTTAAGCACTTATTTAAGAAAGCTTTCAGCTAGGTTTGACTTTTAGATCGACATTATAGTTCTGTTTGGAGAATATTTTTCTTGATGGCTTTTAGAAATCTTTATGATAGAAAGTTGTTTTTTTCAACCTGAGCTGTTAAAGTGTGATGACTGCTAGAAAGCTACAGTTCGACTTTTTGAAAATAAAACAAATTTTTAATAACCATTACAGTTTTTTGAAAAATAATTTTTCCGCAGCAGCTTCGTCAAACAGCTGCAGCTACCCCTTAACAGATCATAAGTTGTTAACTAAAAAGCTTTAGTGATTAAAGTCTCGTGCATGTGGTGCGTGTGGTTTGTGTATTTTTAAAATTAAGTTCATAAAAATATATGAATTTATTCCTTTTTAAATTGGTCCAGCTTATTATTCAACTAAATTCTATCATACACTTTGCCAGTTTTCTCATGAAAATTTTGAATTATATTATGTCTGCCTTCTTTACTAAAATGCGTTGTAGTTCGATTACCTAATTGTATCTATCTGATGTAACTAACGAGCCATCTCCTTTTTATTTGTTATTTGCAACTCATTAGTAAAGAAATAGTAAATAAGAAATCTGAGATAATAATTCTATGAAAATTTGTAACGTAAGACTATCTTCAATCCATATAAATGAAAACATAGAAAATTTGAAATTGGGAAATAAAATATAGGGTTCAAAGTTTATATAAAGATAGAAATAATCTTTCATCGGCAATCAAAATAAGGCAAAGAACCCATGAAAAATGGGATTTTTCTTTGAATATTTTAGGGTGTTTTCATATATATATATCAAAAACTATAGCAATAGTAATTCTGGAATAAAACCAAGTTACTTTACTACAGCATGGAGATCAGATCCACTAATCACATTCACACTAACCATATTCACCCAATCCAAAATTTCAGCTCTTCCCAAAATAGAATATATATCCAAACACCAAAAGATTCTCGACGTTTACAAACTCGAAAGAACAAATCACTCGTAGAATAACCCCATAACACATCAGACTATCATGATAACTCCACACACATAAGTCTCAATTTAACCTTATGAACATATGATAACAAACCCAAAAAATAAAAGAAAAGAAAACACACACACACACGCAGACATTGTCATCATTAACCCAAAAAACATTATAAGCCCATAGCAGACAGGAATTCATCATAATTCCAAATACTTGACTCTCAGCATAACCTTATCAGTATATTATTATAAACCCAAAAAATATCAAAGGAAAAAAGGATCACATTGTCATCGACCCCAAAGACATTGTCATCTCAATCTCAAAGAACATCTAAACCCATAGCACAACAAAATATATAAAACCACTGACCAAAAATGCCCAAGCACATACTCATCATAAACTTGAAGAAGAGCCAACCTCCAATACAATGACATACATAAATCTGAAGAACATCCAACCCCGAGCACAATGACATACATAAGCCCAGCCAAACCCTTAGTATAGAAAAGAAAATAAGATATTCCAATGCAGTAAATGCCCATAAAAGAGATGCAGCCAAAGCCTAGAAATCAGATCTTCCAACCCAAAAATCATATAATTAAATGGAACACGAACTCCTCAAAACTAAACTGATAGAACATAATTTCGACAAGACAAATCAAAAGCAAAAAAAGAGATGCAACAAAGCCCCCTAAAATCACATAAGAGAAGAGGATGAGGAGAGGTTGGAGCTAAGCCCTGGCCGTTAAGCTGAACAGAAATCAAAATCAAGAGCAGCAACGAGAATTGTAAAGAGAAATATGTTATAGACATTAGAATATAAGACACCTTCAGAGGAAACACACACCTGAAAGGAAAAAGACAAGTGAGAACTTAAGGAAGGTTAACTCAGGGAGTGGAGAAGATCATGCATTGAAATGCAAAACAAAAAAGACTGGACGGATTTTACAAGTGAGGTGGGCAATCAATTTAAATTGCGGCTGCATAATGGAAAATGCTATCACAGTTGGCGCCCCAAACAACATCGAATCGCGGTGTGGAATCGCACGGGTACCCTACCTTTGAGCTAAACTTTAGCCATCGAGGTACATTCAAGTTAGAGCGTCGTTCACGAACAATTCATGTTTGGCTCAATAAGTAGATCATGTTCAATTAGTCTGTAAGCAAACAAATCGAACACAATAATATTTATCTCCATTTATGAATGAGCTAAACACGAATAAATTTTTCTTTGATCGTCCTCAACTCATTTTAGCTTAAATTAATGAAATAATTAATAAATAAAACATTATAATATTTCAATATTAAATTTTTATGTTGTTTAAAAATGTTAAATTTTATTATTTGTGAAATTTTATTTGAGCTAATTTGAAGCCAAACATGAGCTAAAACGAATAATCAAATTTTAATCGAGCTAAACATGAACATGCTATTCACAAGCCTACTTCAAACCAAAAAAACAGAAAAAAAAAAAAAAAAAAAAAAAGAAACTAGTCAATCACGAATAAGCACTGAGCTCGCTTAAGCTCGACTTATTTACACCCCTATTCGTAACGTTGCACATTTAAGAGGAAGGTAATTCAACATTATTATTTTCTATCATCTCGTCAATATTCTTGTTCATTCTAGCACACCGTAAATAAACTCAACGTCTCACCTTACTAAGTAGATAAAATGCAATTTGATTTTGAAACTATACTAACTAGTGATCTTGCAATAATGATATATTATATAAATTTATATGCATAACATGCAACCTAACAAGGGTGTCCACATTTCATATATGATGATGATATTGAGATACTACGATTTGTATGAGATTACATAAATATTTATTACAAACCTGTTGAATTTTCAACGACGAGATACAATAACATGTCTCCATCACAATTGACAAATAGAACAGATATTTATGTTTGAAAATATACTTCTTGAATCTAGCCAAAAACTTTCTCTCAAAGCTTTCAAAGGTTTTGATGTAGTTCAAAGCATAAAGCTATTATAAGAAATGCTTCATTACAACACCACAAGATTACAAATATATAAATGGAAACAAGAACTTAAAACTAGAAGAGATTGGAGGAGACATTAGTTAGATTTCAAAGAGATTTCACTTCGTTGAACGACTTAAACTTTCTTCAAATGATTCAATCATTAAGCAAATTGCATGATCTTAATCATGCTAGTTTTAATTATCAGATCAATTGTGGAAAAATGTTTTCAAATTAATAAAGGGATTAAGTACACTTGTTTGCATGAGTTATATAAAACCTAATATTGATGAAATGGAATGGGTCGGAAGTGTTGTCTGATGAGGAGCAAGTTGGTATAAATACAAATTAAAACACAATTTTGTTTATTTGAATAGAAAATTATTTTTGATATTTTAAAAATGATTTACAAAATTTTATTCTAACTCTCTAATCTAAATGTTAATAAAAAACGATTTTCAAATTAATTAAATTTGATATTAGATGTGTAATCTATAAAATTTAATTAATTATATATATATATATATATATATATATATATATATATATTAGATTATTTTAAAATTTTTCTTACTTAAATTAATTTTTAGATAGAGAAAAAAAATTATATTTGAATAATATTAATTTGAACAAATGATATACATTCATGGATTGGATCTAACTTGATTGTTTAAATAAATTGAAATTAATTATATTGGATCGCTTCTCTTATATTTAACTAATTGATATCCTTCAACAAAGGAAAAACATGAAATTTTTTTTTATTTATTTTAATTATTGTATGTACTAATATTATTAAGCATTATATAAATAGTTTATTTGAATATACTGTTTGAGATGAGCTTAATTTACTTTTTCTGGTAATTAAAAAATATTCTATGTTTAACAAAAAAATGGAAATTATAAGCTTTTTATTACTTAATAAGTAATATTATTAAATTTTAAGTTCTAATAAAAGTTTTTTTTTTAAGTTGGTATGTGCCGAGCTTTAAAAATTTTTTAGCTCCCAAAATTTGGGTGAAAATTAATGTTAATTTTTTAACATTAATATTTTTTTTTTAGAAATATTAAAAATTTGATTAAAAATTGAAATATATAATCAATATTAAATTATTATTAATTATTTAATATTATGAGAATAATTTTCTTATTTTATTATATGATATTAAAAATTTTAGATCCTCGTTCAAGAAAAAGAAAAGTTTGAAATTTGATGGAGAAAATGGAATGAAATAAGAGTGCAATCTCACAAATTTGGCTGAGTATATAAGGCTTTGTGCTCAACTATAATGGCAACACTTTGGATCACAAATGAATAATATTTTTGTGGAGTGGTTATTACGTGTGGAATCTGATGTGGATTAATGGTATTTTGATAATATTGAGGGTATTTTGTCCCAAAAATACCATCAAATCCACACATATCTTACCCTCACGTAATAATTTTCATTTTTGTGATGTATTCACCTTAAGCGGCAGTTTCCATATGATACCAAATATCAATTATCCGGACACGTTAATAGATCTATGAATTTTGGTTCAATTTGATGCATGTGTTAATATATTGGGGCTTAAACAAACAGATTTATGAATTCTATTTTATCATTTAACTTTAATATTCCCCACATTAAGGGATTGTTTGGCCTTACTTTTATTTTTATTTTAGTTTTTATTTTAAAAACAAGTTTGTTTATGCTTCTTTCTTCAAATTTTTATTTTGTTTTCAAAAAATAAATTAGCTTGTTTTTGAAAGTTTTCAAAACACCTACAAAATTTTTTAAGTGTATTTAAAAATAATTAGCCAATAATATATGGCGTAGGCCCTACTAGGGATTCTTCCCTTCTCGGCGCCTCCATGACGATTCTCCTAGTTGCGTTCAGTGGAGTTTTTCACTGTGACTTTCTTTTCGCGACATCAGTTGGATTACTTTTTTTTTTCTTTTTTTTTTTTTGGGGGGGGGGGGTGGTGCGGGGAGGGGGAGCTCTTGATGCTCCCTACGTGTTGATATTAAAAAAGTCATTACAAAGGGATTAGGGAGGCCGATCCCCAGCTAATATAACCAAAAAAATGCAATACCCACACACCCCTAGGGGTTCAGCCTCCCTCGGTACAACACACACAAAAAAAGATCTCGATGTTGAAGGTACCCAAAAAAATTGTAACATCCGAACAATTAGGGAAGAAAAAATCAGCAAAATAAGAAAATATGGTATGTAAAAATTTGGCATACCGAGTCTTCCTCTATGTCGAGCAAAAAACAGTCTTCCTCTATGACGACAATGCTGAGCTTGATCTGTACAGACATCTTCCATGCTCACCAGAAACTTAAGCTTCCATGAATAAATCCCCATAACCAAAAAAAGTGGCAAATCTTGTAAAGTTGTCCCAGATAAAGGAGAAGATTCCAGTGGAAAGTAAAGCCATCTGCATCTCTTTGAAAATGATAGCATCGATAAAAGGAAAAGAAACAGGTTGATGCAAAACCAAAAAAAAAAACTGGCATGAAATCAAAATATAATGTAAGGCAAGTCCAGTAGATCACTATGCATTAAAAGCGAGAGATGTCGTGGAGGTATTTTGCCCACCACGGGTCTATCCAGAGTGTGCTTGGCAAGCCAATCAGCAGGTGAGTTGCCCTCCCTGTAAATAAAGCTTAAATTTACCTGCATAGAGGAGCTGGTAATAATATGACATATACGTCTAAAGAGATAAACAAGGGTCCAAGGAAGAGGATTAATTCTGTGGAATAAGTTAATGATCACATTTGAATTAGTTTCCACCTGAATGTATTTAAAACTAAAACAAACAGCAGTTTTAGTGCCAGTAAAAGAGCCCATGTTTCAGCACAGAGGGGGATATCAGCCACCACAGGGGAGGAAAAAAAATATAAAAGATTGCCCAGGTGGTCCCTAAACAAACCACCAACACTAGCAAACTGCTTAGACCAGCAGCCATCAATGTTCACTTTGGTCTATACAGGCATACGAGGCAGCCATCTAACCAGTACAGGTTTCCGTGTACTGGGAGTTACAGAGTTGGGAGAAAGAGATTTAATAGCTTTACGATAGTAAGCCATAATATATGAGAAAATAACAACAGGTGTGGGGTGTTCGTTAGTATGTTTGTAGCGGTTTCTTGCATTCCACACAAACCAGAGAACCACCAAAGGGAAATGAAGTAAAGGTTTCCCTACATTAGTGGCATTCTTCCATTCAGTAAAATATTTTCCAATTGAACAAAGAGCTAGGCGGACCAAATTGAAAACATTAGCTAACATATTCCAAATGCTTCTAGTATAAACATAGTTGAAGAAAATATGGGAGAAGGACTCTTCATTCTGCTTACAGAAAAGACAAATAGAAGCCATTCGTAGTCCCTTGAGTTTTAAAATGCATCCAGAGGAAGTAAAGAGGAGAAAAAACGCCAGAGAAAGGACATAGATGGAGTGAAAAGTGGTTTCCAAAATATGTTGCCCCAATGCTATCTAGAATGAGAGGTAATCGATTTATAAATGTACTTACTAACATAAATGTATGGAGCTTTTCTCCATAAAGGTTTATCTCTATGAGTAACCTGTAAAGGAATTTGATTGATGAGCAAAGCAACATCATTTCCCACTAACTCTCTAAGCTTAGGAAGATCCCAATGACCCTAGAGCCAGCAATCAGACACTAAAATGTTATCAGTGTGAGATGGATGAGGAATTTGATCAAGCTGTGGCACACCCCAGCAATCATTCCAAAAAGAGAGTTTACCATCACCTAAATCCCAAAAAAAGAAATTACTAGCAATTGCTCGTGCCTTAATAATGGCCTTCCATATTCTGGAGTCTCCAACCTTCCACAAGACAGTAGAAGGGTGGGTAGAAGAGCAATATTTAGAGTGGAGAAATTTAGCCCATAAGGAGTCACCAAGTCTAAATTTATACCAAAGTTTAGCCATATTAATTTCCACAATATGAGGAGAGCTTTGAAACTGAGTCCCCCAGAGTATTTAGGTTCGCACAGTTTTTTCCATGACATCAGTTGGATTACTTACTATTGCAGTTGTTCCTTGGTATTATAATCATTTATTGGGCTTTAGTTTTCGATTTTTCTTCTTTGTTTCATGTCTCCCTGCTTCTATGGCTACTGCTCTTTCTACTCCCTCGAATGAGTAACTTGGCAAAGCGCGGCAAAGCGCATCTTGTTGGTGTGCTTGGAAAGGATTTGGATTAAGTGGAGTATGCCAAGCATATGGTGTTTTCTCAAATTTACCATGATTCTCTTGAAGGGAAAAATGATTGTACGTTTGTTAAGAAGGCTAGTAGGAAGGGTGGTAAAGCAGCTCACCTATTCTCAGAACTTGAAGTCTCTACTATGGCTGAAAAATTCAAATTCACACTCATTGAAAAATTTCAGCTAGAACATCCCAAAATGGAGGTTATTTGAATAGCTTTTGAGGATCTCAAACTACTCAAGCAATGGAAGGTGGTTCTATTTGATGGGAGATATGTGATGATACAATTAACCAATGACGAAGACTATGCCAGAATTTTCTCAAAGAAATACCCCAACGTTAAAGAAAAAACTATGAAGTTGCTCAAGTTGTCTCTTGAATTTGACCCAAACTAGGAACCACCCACAGTACCAATATGGTTTAAGCTACCTAGCCTTATGCTGCACCTTTTCAACCATCAGATCCTTTACTCCATTGGGGACATACTTGGGAGACCAATGAAATTAGACATACAAACATTCAATCTCACTAGGTCTTCTGTTGTCAGTATCCTTATGGAGAGATATATCACTTTACTTGAAGTTCAAGAAATTTGGCTTGGCATTGCCCATAATGGATATTATCAACAAATTATCATGGAACAAAAACCATATTATTGCACCCATTGTAGGACTTTTAGACACGCGCTTGACAAATATTTCAGGCTCCACCCCAATTTGAGATTCAACCCTTATGTGCCTCACACTACTAAAGAACCATCTATGGTGGAAAATACAACTAGAAAGGTTATTGTTACAGATCCAATTGCCTCTGAGGGGAATCCCTCACGACTTCAGCCCCCAATGGAAACACATATTGCTGAAGAAGAGGGTACTCTAACTTTGGAGGAAAACGATACTCCTATTTTCTCTAACACTAACAATATCATCCAAGTGGAGGAAAATGTAGTTGCAATAGAAGATCTTCCATAAATGTTGGATGACACATTATCTTATCAGTCTGTTCCTCACCAACCAGTTCAGCAGGACTGCTACTATACATTTGATTGTAGCCGATGATTCACTAATTGTTATGGAACTACCAATTGCTAGGGAAGAGAGTACTCAAGTCCTGGAGGTGTGTCAAGTGGATCAACATATCACCCTAGGTGAGCTCTCCTTGGAAGATAAATGGCAGGTTCAAAAAGCTTAAAAAAAAAAGAAAAAAGGAATGCTTAAACTCAGGCATTCACAGGATGACTATTTGATAGTTTCGGGTGGAAGCCCACAAAATAGTTTGTTGCTGGACTTCTTCCCTAAAACTAGTGGGAGGGGGAGAGGAAAACCAACCCACCATGATTAACCCCCTCTTTTTGCTCTGTGGTGGTGTTATATGTGGTTTTATTCGCAGCTTTATTCTCAACTTTACCCCCAAGGCACGCTTTGGTGTTATCGGTTGTGGTTTTTTTCGTTCATTCTGTGTTTTGGTGTTAACGATGAAAATATTCCGCACTCTGAATGTGGTACTTTCAGTGATATCGATGGGTTTATTCCTGACAATATTCTTTAGGTTTCGTTGTTTTGGTGTTATCGCGTTCTGCGGGTGTTATTCACGGGTGATATCTGGTGTTATCTGCTTACCGCTTGGTGTTATTTTGTTCTACAGGGGTTATTTGTGGCATCTGTTGTTGGTTGTATCCCGTGTTTGCGTGACGGTATTCATGTTATCATCTCGCGGCATGATTTTTGGTGTTATCGGTGGAGGTATCCTGGGCAATATTGGTGGTATTCTGCGATTTGTGATTGATGTCATCTGCGGTAGTATGACGGTGTTGATTATATTTCACAGGCATTATTCGTGGCATTATTGTTGGTTGTATCCTGCGTTCGCGCAGTGTTATTCTTATTCTAATTTTGCGGCATATTTTTTGGTGTTATTTGTGGTAGTATCTCGGGTAGTATTGATGGTATTTCGTGGTTTATGCTTGTTGTTTTCTGACGTAATATGACGGCAGTATTAGTGGTATTCCACCCGTTTCTACGCTCTACGTGTTATTCCTCTGCAAGTTTTTGTCGTGCTTCGCGTTATTCCTTGGTGGGTTCTTCGTGTCATTTCGACATTGTCGCCGATAGTTTTTGTGATGGTATTCAGGAGTTATTCTCGATGTTATCTGTGTTGCTTTGTGTTTACTATTTTTTGGGATGATTTTCTCGTTATTGTTTTGGGGTACATTTTTGTTTCTTTTTTTTAATGTGTTGTATATCTTGTGAGTGGGTCCCTAGCACGCACACACTAAAAGTTTTGTATCTTCCTTTATAAATGAATTTGCCTTCGGGCTATGTATATAAAGTAACAAAAGCTTGAAGTCAATCAATGCAGGATAACTCGAGACACATGATCCAATCAGAATATTTCAAGTGTATTCTCACAAAGCACAAGTCGGCCGCTGAATCTATTAAACCTGATATGCTAGGAAAATCGACATATAAAGTCCAACAAACCATTCAACTAAATTCAGATGATTCTTTTATACAAGGTATTAAATCTTCGCTCAGCCTATTTGTCAAGCAATTCATACACTCTCATTCCACAAATTCATTTAACAAGCACACCAGTTCAACAAATCTAAGTAACTTTATCAACTCACTTAACAGCCTAATAATGTTATTACAGACGACGCACCCAATGTGCAAGATCCAATTTATTTGCAGTGTAGCATATATAATTAGATGAGATGGTGAAGTGCCTTAGTACTTTGTTGGAAATTATGAAAGTTCAAATGATAGGAAATTGCACAATAGTTTCTCCCCAAAAAATGTACAATAGTTTTACTCCTTTGTACATAATATGTGGTTGAAATAACAAAGACTTCAAATGAATTTTTTTTTATTTGATATGACATTAAAAACAGTACCATACGTTACTATTTGCAAAAAACTATTAACTATATGAAAAATGTTATAAAATATTGTAAAATTGTTTCTAGTGAAAAGGGGGGATATCCAAATAAAAGAAGCAATGTTATCATAGCTTGAAAGTACAGAAGTTAAAGTTGTCGCTTTTGCCTTGTCACTCGCTAGACCTGTTACTGTCAGTATTCGATGTCTATCATTGCTTATAATGCATTTATTGTTGACATTCATCCTCTAACAATCCTTGCAGCTTGATGTTCACGGTTATATGGCACTCGTCTTCTCCAACTGCGTTTTGTCCACAATTGAATATAATATTGATCTTTTAACTTGCACCATGAATTCATCACATGCATACTTTGATTTTGAAAACTCTAAACGCAGTAATTGTTGAGAATATTAGGGTAAAGAAAAGCAAAAATCAAAACAAATTCATAAGAAACATAGAGATTTAACGAGGTTCGGCTAAAATGCTTATATCCTCGGGAGCAGAGCAGCGGCTTTCCTTTCAATTTCAGAAAAAAAAAAAAAGTAAAGAATGTCCCTTAGGGTTACAATACATGTATATATATATAGAACCTGGTGTACAATATATAATTACAAAATTACCATTGTACCGTACTGCGGGAGCGTTGCCCCTGCATCCCCAACCCATATAACGAAACTCCCACGATTGGACAGATGCATCCGCTATGCTCGCTCACTTCGCTACGCTGGCTTGCTCCGTTCCGCTCCAGCATCTGCCCTTATCTGATATATGAGTCATACCTAACAGTAACTCCTATATTGAATACATAAAAGCACTCCCAATTTTTTGACTGCATGATCATGTGCCTCAGACTACATCACCAGCAATAAACTAATTGATTTCTATCTTTACTTTTCACTTTACTGTTTCAACTGAAATTGGCTTTTTTTTCCAATATTTTGAAATCCCTTGCAGAGCCTTAAACAGCTTCCTCTTTTGCAAGTATATTAATCTTTAATATCACATAAAAATTTGAAAAAGGAAACTGAGAACTTGTATTGTGCTTAACTTAGTTTTAAAATAATAATAATAATAATAATAATAAGTAAATATTTCCATAATAATTGTTTATGTTGAAAACAAAACATAAAAATGTTAAGAAAAACAGCTTCCAAACGTAAAGCAAGTTTGATTATGTTTTGGTTTTTCTTTTGTTCTTTTTTTTATTTTTTTACATAAAAGACAAATTTGAATGGCTATTTGTTTTTTATTTTCATAAATTTATTAAGGGAATTAATTTATTTAAGAAAAAATTTAAAACGACTGGCTAAAAATATTGCCAAACATAAATACCTGTTCTGAACAGTTAATTTTTATTCTGAGTCTTCAATATTGCGGCACATTTCAGCATTATGCAGAAAACAACATGAACCATTTGCATTGCCATTATGATTTGTACGTTCAAATTATATGCCAAAAAAAAGGGAATTTACATACATACCACGCAATTCTTATGTATTTTCATATCTAATACTTAAATTTTAATATCAACATCTATTGTGATAAATCTATATATAAAAATATATATATTTCACTTCTAAATATTTTGAGTGACATAGTTGTTTTTGATGTGATGTGATGTTTTGAGTGATAGTATTAGGTATACAAATACATAAGAATTTTGCGGTAGTATAAAAAATCCCCAACAAAAAAGGAGTCAAATATTACACCCGGCGTTCGAACATTCTTCTATGGCCGGACGCCAATAACATAACGTCATATGGCAGAACCCCCACTTTCATATAAAATAAAGCAAAAAACTTTGCTCACGTAAAATTTGCATGTGTACAACCCAATCTGCGTAATTGTTATATTATGCGAGGTTTTTTTCTTTTTTTTCCTCTTTTTTTTTAACCGCGCGTGACTTTTACATTTGTCGAGCTAGGGTTTTAAAGCAAGGATTTCCCACAAATGAGCTCCTCTGTCTCTGGTTCAATCCCATCAGCTTCCAGTTCAAGCAAATAAGGGTGCAAGACGTGAGGGCTTTAAAGCTGACAGTCATTTTCAACACAGTTGTTTTAGTTAGCTAGTGTTTTTCGTCGTCTGTGCATTGGGATGCCATTAACAACAGCAAGAAAGTCAATTAAATTTTAAGTTATTAAAGTATAAAAAATTTTTAACTCCGGGAGCAACTTCTATTGCAGGTAAATGTACAACATTTACTATTTGAGAGAAATCTTATGTAATATTCTAAGTTATATTTAAAATAGATGTTTTTCATTTGGATATTTTGATATCTGAGGAAATTATTGTGTGTGTGTGTGTGTGTGTGTGTGTGTGTGTGTGTGTGTGTGTGTCTATATATATATATATATATATATATATATATATATATATATATATATATATATATATATATAGATATATATATATATATTATTTTTTATGTTTTATTTTTTTGAGAAAAGAGCAACTCACTAGCTCCTTACGTGTTAATTTGAAAAATGGATTGCAAAAGGGAGGAGGGAGAGGGGATCCCCATCTAAACCAAAAGAAAATACATGAAAGCTCCTAGTGGTTCCTATCTCCACAGTATAACTCCACACAAAAAAAGTTAAAAGTACAAGACAAATAAAGGAAATCCCTAAAAAGATACATGTTAACCAGTATACCAACGAAATGGAAGTATACCCAAATATGTAGAAAACTTAAGCAAAAAAATCTCCAACCTCAGTTCAATAACAGAAAGAGTGCATTGCAACTCAGTAGAGGGAGATGGTACATAGCAGCCCCCAGATCCCAAAACAGGTGTGTCAATAAAAGTCCCCACCTGCAAAAGCAGCAGTAGAAAGTAGAAACAAAAAGAAAAAACCCCTTTACAACATCTGCAAATCCAACAAAGAAGACTATCCTCCAACAGCAGTAAGACGGAAACAGGATAAAGTGAAGAGGCCCAACCAAACAGTAATAAGAAAGCATAATCCCTGCAAAAACCATCAGGCAAAACAGAAGAAAAGGCGCAAACATAGACATAATCAAGGTCTAATAACTGGTACATCCAACATATCACCATTTAACAGAAGCTAAAGAGGCCTAGAAGGATGTACACCCACCAAAGGTTGAGACAAAGTGTCGGCCCACTTG